>JAFHKQ010000017.1:0-546073 GCA_017163955.1 Apiospora koreana
ACTTGTCGGCTTCTGCATGGAGTACCTCCTTACGGCGGGCTTGGGGTCGGATCGCTCTCCCAGCGCGACCATCATGATATACTCTCAGGTCTTGTGGGCCATCCTCCTTGACTGGCTCATATGGCATTCGAGTGTCAATTCTTTGACGGTTGTGGGTTGTGTCGGTGTGATACTGAGTCTAACGATGGCGTCTCTGACGCAAGGTTCAAGACCGAACGGAGAGTTTGAGTTGGTGGCAGAGTCAGAACAAGGACATATCGACGCTGAACAGGCTGAGGGGCAGGGGGCTCAACATGGCGCTGGCCAAGGAACGACAGGAACTGAATACCGGCCCTTGGGGTCGTGAAATAGAGTACATAAACAATGCAATATCATATAGCAAGCCTATCACCATACAATACATATACTCTTGCCCGGTGGTTGCCCGCTCCTATTGAAAGGTAGTGAAGCGGTCGCCCAACTGTAGAGGTAGGTTGGACTCTTAGCGATGACGCGTTCTGGGGGTTGTACAAAGGCTCACGTAATGAATCTGGAACATCGCATCATTGGGAAAACAATGATTCTCCGGAAAATTCAAATGCAGGTCCGGTCCGTTTTTCCCCGTCTGACAACCTAAGAGGCCATGAGGGCACAAATTGAGATACTACTCGAATGACATCTATGGCCACGCACGAAACGCAATCATCACGAACTCTATTCCTTCCCCGAAGAGAGCAAAGAACCAAGCCGCACTACAGGTGATGATCATTCACCGCCGCCGGTCTGGCAAATGCAGGCACTGGTGACGTCGACGAAGTAGCACCCGCCTTTCTCAATTTTGCACTGGTCTTATGTTAGTCTTGACGTAGAAAACAAACGAGAAGCTGTTGTGCCTTACCGGGAAGTCGACAGAGCAATCGCAAATACCGACTCTGCCGTCTCCAGCCCACTTGCATTTGTTGTCGGAGATGTGACAGACCTAGTGGCAACACGATGAGAGGCATGTAGAGGATCGGGAGTAGGGATTTGGGACTTACTCCCCAGAAGCTAGCCCGCTGACGTATCCCGTCTAGGTGGTTGGGGTATCCGACATCGGGCATCAGACCAGCCAGGGCAGGCATGACCAAATTGAGGTCAGAGGCGATGGCAGGCTGGAAGAGATACGGGAACAGCATGATTGCTGGTTGAAGTATACGAGGTATCATGTTGCTGTGGGTATATGGTTTGGAACTGATTTGTTGAGTTGGTGTCTGAATTGTCCACAAGGAAAGGGAAAGGAAGTCTGCTTTTATATCCAGGCATATGCGTCTCCATATATTTGGGGGACTGCTACGTGACACATACTCGGCACATGAAGCACGTAGGTCGTGTTGGAAACGACGTTCTGACATTCCTTACCTCAGGTGTCAGAGAGACTTTGCAGTGGATTTGTCGCCTTCACCTAGCGGTCTTTCAATCTACCAAGAGGTGTAATCCATCGGGCGCTGACGCAAATCCCCGTTGTCAGCATAGTAGGAACGGACTGTAGATATGATAACTCGATAACATAATGCGAATCACGAAATAAATACTCGTCAACTTGATGCCAAACTAACTTTGACGTGCGTATAACTACGGTGGATAAGATATTAGGTCTTTTTATGGGGGTGGCAGCCAGTGAAGTTGACAAATCTTGACGACTGGCTAACGCCGGTTGGAGTCATACAAGATTCCACTGCAATCAGAATCAATGCAAGAAGTAATTTCCAACCGAGTGTTCCTCCGATCTTGCATCTTGGAGATAAATAAAAAATACATAACTTCAGTGCATGCTATGTAGTGGATCACTCAATATCAGGCCCTGGGTCACTCGCCTTTAGATTAATGTTGTCTAAGTCACATTGCAGAGATTCCAAAGAATCGTTATGGGTCATATTCTGCAACAGGGCCGCTACTAGGTTCACGTACGGCAGTCAACTCAAGGTTGACAATGTTTGAAGCATCCATGCAGGTTGACTGGGCGAAGTCGTCTACCTTGTCAGTATTACCTGGTAGCCTCGGGTGGCCATGCTGATGTTACACCGACTGTGAGAGGCATGTGTGGCAGGTCGACGTTCCGGACATCATCTGCTCCGACGTTTTAGTAACATGTGTCATTCCCTTCCAGCTAATACGATTCAATAATTCCATCAGTTCGCGTTGGGGAACAGCGTGGCAAAATCCCATCGATGGCCTCTAATTCTATGGTTGCAACATAACAGTGGTGCGCGAGGTCAGGCGACGGCAATGCACTGCTGATTTAAGTAGTCGTTTACCTATGTTCAGACCGTTGACCATTTAGCTTGAGAGTACAGCACATAAACAAACTTCAGTGACGAGCGCCTCCAAGACGGAAAATTTCCGTCAGCCGAATACGCCAGCTTCTATTTTGACACGTACCTACTATTTAAATTCGACAATTAACACAATGGCTGACAAAATCGGCCAATTCACAGACGTTGGGGGCATTCGTTTCTGCCAAGGTATTGAAATCAACCATGTACTCTCCACGAACCTTTAAACTCTTGCTTCATCGAGGCATCCTTGGGTGTAAACCACTTCGCAGCCCCCGAGTGGTCCTGTCCCGAGGCAAAAGCATTGATTGGGTAGATCAGGACTTCTTCGACCAATGTGGGCTGCGTCATATAGGACAGTTGTCGCAGGTTGGTCACGCCGTATTGCTCCATATACCTCGAGACGGCGCCAATCCAGGAGTTAGGCCACGTCGCCATAAAGATCTCTTGGTCACTCAGTCGCAGGTCTTCGAGTGTCATGTTGTAGGTCGCCGTCAGGTTCTGGAAGGACCGGATGACGTGCTGGACCAGGTCGGCGAGGATGGGGTGGTGCGGCGTGGCGACCAGCATCCACTGCTGGAACTGGACGGGTCTGACAAAGATGCGGCGCAGGTCCGTCTCGTCACGCTGGTCCCACTCGATGCCGACAAGAACCTTAGCTCGGTCTCTGTACTCCTTCGGAACCCAGCTACCTACGGGCTGGAGCGCATAGGTGTCGAGGTCTGTGTAAAGGCGTAGCGGAGGAAGTCGGACTTTAGTGCCTATCGATTCCCGGCGTTGGTACTGACCTTTGAGCATATACAGTGACTCGAAAGGTATTAGGGCAACTCTTTGAAGACTGCGAAGAGAAAGGCCTCCCGGTATAGATTGGGAAAGGAAGTAAGGGACCACCAAAGTCGCTTACCGGGTTCGAGAGGCCGCGGAAGGTTTCAAGGTAGGACGGCTCTTATGGATGGTGCTGATTCAAGAAATATTCAGCACCACGGTACTAAAGCGAGTAAAGGTCTAATCGGGGTTCAGGAGAGGCCGCGAGCGCGGCTGCGCGTCCGCAACTCCGGCCTCATGTACATTGCCAGGCATAGGCAGCAAGATCTGCCATGGCCTTCGTGGAATCAGGAGGGGTTGCTCGTGGGAAAATAAAACCAATGCACGTTGATCTTTGGACTTGTCCAAGAGTAAGCAAGTAAATAATAGAACGTGAGCAAAAGTGCGACAATGCCAACTGTAGACAGGACAGCGCGACGTTGCCGAAAGAAACATAGTATTAAATAAACTGGATTCCCTGAACATTGAGAACAAAGTAACTTCTCGATTGATTACAATGGAGAAATAATTCAAGCAAGTATGGGCAAGAAACGACTCATGGCCAGCGACAAAAATAGAATACCACACAACCCGTCCATGGTGGTAGCCTCTGGCTTTTGGCCTTCGCTTCGCTGTTTCCAGTTATCCTAGTCAATGTTGGCTGCCCCATTAGATGTCGCGTTGCATTAATACAGTGATGTTGGATGTGAGCTACATTCTAGGTCGAAGCAAGGGGGTTCCGGTTCCGTGTCTGGGCAGTGCAAAACCCAAACTAAAGCCTTGCTTACCAATGGACCAATCAATGGTTCCGGTTACATCTTCCCGACTTCCTCATCCCCATGTCTACAGCATCCTTGTCCGCTGTAGGCGAAGCTTGGTCGGGTTATGGTGCTCGTGTTCCTGTCCAAGTGGATTGCTCCTGAGGAGACTTTGGTCCCGAGGGCTTGGTAAGGGATGATGAACATTGACGAACCTAATAGGTCAAGCGTTGTGATGTTGTTGAGTGCATACACCTGAGCCCCAGAACGCTTGTCGGTGGATTCAACCCTGTTATGCGTGCTTTATTTGTCGCCAATACCAGCTGTTAAAGTCGGAAGATAATTACTTGCGATACAGCTTTTAAGATACTATTGGTGTTTCGGAGACATATTACCCACCCAAATGAGGCCTGCCGATACTTTATCTCAAGGCTGAAATATCTCACCTTGATAAGTGATAAGTCTTTAAGGGTAAAGGTGTAATAGCCATCATGAGGGCCCCGCCTTGCCGATTCTGCTAAACAACTCCTCGTCCCGACCTTCAAGGTAACTTCTCTGATAAGAACTTGGATAAAAAGAAATTATACATCAATTGTTATGTTAGATCCTTACATCGACATGATATAAATGACTGAGGAAATAATTCAACTAAGCCTCTACATAACACGGACCAGCGACGATTTAGTGTGTCGCAGTGCATGTGTTACCTGATCCTACTGGCCAAGACCGTGCTGACCTGTCGGGCACAGCCACACGAAGACATCCAGGGGCTGCCAACATCCCTCCGTCGTTTATTTGCTTTCACGAACTCCCAACACCATGTTGTTGTCTCTAAATAAAGATTACATGTGATTTATCTGGAGAATGTACGTGGAAAACGTATAACAGGCTCACCGATGAGGTTCAGAGACCAAAGCCCGTTGTGTGAAGACACGGTGGCGAAGCCCTGAAGTAAAACCATCTAGTTGACGTAAACTTGCTGAAAATAAGTGCGAGATTCATTGATTACAAAGGCCTGAGGCAATCTTTTCAGGAGAGAATTACATTATATAAGACCAAAACATTCCTGTTAGTGTGATGAGATCAAAACATCCATAAGTCCAGCACTAAGCATCAAGTCCTCCCTAAAATCATTTCACTGAATCTATTTCGACTCTGTCAAGTATCCTATCCTATCGTATACCACCCCCCTACGCATCCGTCAACATGAAGTCATTCGCGTCCATTTTCTTCCCCACTGTCGCACTAGTCGCAGCTTTCGCTTCGGCCCTCCCGGCAAGTTCTGGGAAGCTAAACTTCTTCGAACTAACCGGGGAGAAAGAGATGAAGGACGGTCACTAGAGCGTCGAATATGACGACGCGGGCACGCCTTCCATCAATTACACCCCCCACTCTGGAAATGCTACTGGAGGAAGCGCGGTGGTCCCGGCCCATCTCGTGGATCTCCCACAGGCCACCCGTCGCCAGAGGGACATTGCAACCCGCGAAGCCGGTTGCGACGACATCGCGCTTGATCAACAAAACACCGACGCTGCAAATCTCAACCTGCAGAACTCTTGCCGCGAAGGTAGAAGAGGTACTACTTGGAACCTCACCAAAAACGTCGTTGCTTTTTACTGCCAATACGACAAGAAAGGACCGGTTTGCAACAGAAATGGTGTTCAAGAGGCGAGCAAATGGATCACAGAAAGTTGCGGAGAATACAACGCTGGCAGCTACGTTGGTGAGGGCTATGCCTACGGCTATACCAAGTACAAGGTGCACGACTTCTGCAACATCAATATGAGTCAGTTACCTTCGGTTGATACCGCCCGAGTTCGTAGTCAATAAAGATAGAAATTATGGTTCTCAGAGAGTTGATAGCGTATCATATTCCTTGGTCGTGTAGGCGCTCCGTAGCTTACTTATTCGCCCAATTGCGGAACTCAACCAGAGTATGGTTTCTATGTAGCGAGTTTTAGGACACTGAACTTGAAAGTGGTTGCCTTTATCATATAAATATAACCAGCACGGCTCGTTATCTCCTAATACAATCACTTATCCCTTCACTCGTGATGCAGGAGTATCCCTCCCTATCTGCTGCTGAATTTAAACAGTGCCAGCTCCATCGCTTTCTGCACATGTGGATGACTGGTTCTTCTTTACACATTGAAACGAGAAAGCGGGATCCCATTACTTGATGGCATCACAGCGAGACAATGAGGTGAATAGTGGAAACACATAACCCGAGGGTCGTAGTCTGTACTCTCTGGAAAGCATATGCCAGGAAGCGACCGTTGATAGCCAGGAATAGGGGTATATAATATAAACGAATGTGGTGTATATTATTGATCATCTAGATCTATATAGAAAGGAGGCGAGAAAAGCCCCCTTTTAGTCCGCGCACGACAACCCACTCTTGGTAGGTACTTGACTCCACCAAACACTATAGGTTGGCTGCGTCCAGCAATTAGGCGCCCAGCACCTTGCCTGGCCCCACTTGCCCCTATACTCGCTGTTGTTTACCTAGTCTTCCATGTGCCCCGTGGCTCCGCGCTCACCAAAAGGGGTGCCGGGGTCTGTCGTCGTCGGATCTGCGGCAGAGTGGCACCAACCCTGCCACTCCTTACCCACTTCGCATAGAGAACAGACATATGCCCTTATAGTTACAAGTTGTTGGTGCCACCATCCATTAGGATCCAAGTGTATTTGCAGAAACTTGACGGTATGACAGGACAGAAATTTGCATAAAGCACATACAATTTCTTGTATAATTCTAAGGGGTTGCAATTTTCCGTCAGGAGCTGAGTGTCTTTTCTGGAACGCCGCTGTATGGTTGGACAGAATCTCGTATAGACAATGGACAGACCTGGAAATCTTTTGATGGAATTGCGAGAATAATCCATCGAGGCCCAGGTAGCTCTTCGCCCGCGGATATGCTTCCTTGTTGTCGTCCATACCGTTCCGGAAAGCAGTTGGCCAGTCTTCGCAAGTGGACGAGACAGTCGCATTCCCCACTTTGGTAGCTAGGAACTCGCCTCTCAGTTTATGGATCGTCTCGGCAACGGCTGGATCACAGTCCGTGTTCAGCCATTCGTCGTAAGGAATTTTTAGCAGGTCCCTTCGGTCCAGATGGGAATATTCGTCAATCCATGTCCGCGCAGCGATCTCGGCACTTGGGTCATCGGCAACGACGTAGTCTGAGCGTGGATACAAGCCCCCTGGTATCGCACGAAGCTGAGCCGCAAGCCCTTGCTCTCCTTCCAGCCAGGGTATAATACGTCCATTTTGGTAAGATGCTTTGCAGGGTCGACCCGAAATGGTCGCATCGGGTAGGCGTGTGCAAGAGGAGAACAATAGGCTTGGATACTTCTTCCTCAGCTCAAGGCCAACATCAATCATCGCTCTATCCACCATGCTATCGTAAATGACGTTCGCATCCATGAGATACTCTCCAGTGAGAGGGTTCCTGGCCTTCTCTGTGACATTATCATAGAGTAGGCCAAGACCGCTGTGGGTGATCTCGAGTATGAAATTGAAAGACTGATTGTTGCCAATCCCGATGAAGGACATAATATGCTCCATGAAAGTATCGTAGAGAAGAAGGTACGTTGGAGTAGCATCTCTGGCGGACTTCCTTCTTGCTAGCGTTTCTATTTTGCTGGGATAGAACACCATGATCAAAGGAGGGAGATCACACAGGTGCTCTAGTTCTAATGAGGAGCACCCGGACGTGTTGGAGGCAATCTCCTTTGCCTCTTGAAAGACATCGTTGAAAAAGTCGTATTCCACATTATAGCCTTTGAGAAAAGTTGCCGCAAGACTAATATCCGTTGTATTATCAGCTATTCCGGTGGAATGCTGTTTGAGGCAAAAAGCAAATGCAATCGCCTTCGCAAAATCTCGATCCTTCATGTCTAGTTGAAGAGTGAAACCAAGAGGGTTGGGAGTCCTCAACCAGAATGGGGTGAACAAACGGGGTATTTTGTCTAATGTCTCCGTGAAGGCGTTGGAAAACTGGCATTGATCTGGGCTTACATGTCTGACCACGAGAAATGTATCAAATATTTCCCGTAAGGAGTAGGACTTCCACGACCCATTCTTGGGCGTCACACGATCTGCAGTCCGATCATGGGCAAGGAAAGCGTCCTCGATCCGTCCTATCAACATGAGATCGACTTCATGAAGAAAGAAATCGTGGCTAAGTCCGTTCTTGATTGCTGATTCTGAGTTTTCGACGATTCCCTTAGCAGGCTCGTACAGACCACGATGGCAGAACACAAACCCATGTTTATGAACGGATTGAAAGTTCCACCAATCGCCAGCTGTAATTAGGTTGGGAGGGCTATAGTACGCCTTTTGCTCTTTCCAAGTGTACCCCGGAGGTAGCAAGGGATCCTCTCGATAATAAGTGAAAGTCGCGAGTGGTTGGCAGGTAGGGTGGGGGCCGACAGGAGATTGGTTTGCATTGCATGTATCTATCTCAGGGACTTTAGGGTTAAAGTATGGATACTCGCTTCTGCTGAATTGGTCTGGAGATGAATAGTGAATATACGAGAATAAAAGGAAAAGGAAAGGATAGATAGTAAAGAGAAAAAGATCACGTCCCGGCATTGCAAGGAGCAAAAAGCTATATTCAGAGTCACTGCTGGTTCGATTCGATATCGGGACTGCTCAACACAAACAACGACAAACAACTGAAGTCTCAGAGTCAACTATATAACTAGCATAAGTTACCTCCGAACTCATAAGCCAGACCATCCTCCCTCCCAGCAGTTCGTATACCCTCACACCCCTTTTCTCATATCTAGAGTCATTAATACAAATAGCCTCTGCGCTGCGACTCTGTCTACAGCAATAGTAGTTCATGAGCATAGATGGAGGCCTTTTTCCATATTCTATGAGTCAAATTAGTCTTCTGCTTTGGACACGAGAGACAAATATGAAGCCTACAAGGCTTTCACCGAACAGATGTTCACACCACGGTGTGACATTCAGTAAATTGGAGTACGCTGATAGTCGTATCTAATCTGGTGGGTGGAAATACTATTGCAATGTATAACCTCCTCTCAGTCAGCCTAGCTGTCATAAATCGAAAAAGAGTGAACACAAAAGGAAAAGAATACGTTGCTCTGTCGGTTGATTCCGGAGTTCTGGAGTCATTCGTCTAGTCATGGGAGTCCTCAAGGGAAATACAGCCACTGTGTATTACCCAAAATACCGCGAGCTCGAAAAAAGTTCTTAATCTATGTCGGTCTACGTATATGAATATTAAAGGGGTATATGGCCACCTATAGTGTGGCAGGGGTAGGAAGTCGAGCCGTAGTATAGATTGAGTAACATTACACACTCTCGATTACTATTTTATACGGTATAGTTTCTAGTCTAAAGGGCCACGAGCTAGCTACTTAGTTTTCTATTCAGTCCATCAGTGCCGGCATATCGACCTGTGTAGGGGGTAAAAGTGCACATGTTGTGTGTTTTCAGTAGTCAGCCGGACCCTGTGCGGTGCATGTAACTTTCGAGCTGAACCGCAAAGGGCCTCATGCACCATTTCTGTCTGCGCCATAGGAGGCCTCGGAACGAGTCGGAACGAGTGACACTTTACCGAGTGTGTGAATTGTTATTTCCCTTTTCTTATCTCTTCCGATGCATGACGGCCAGGCTGACCGACAAAAACAAACGAATTCGAAATTAAGTCCATCTACAGACGTAAACGTGAGGAAGTGGGGAGTGGGGGAAGGAGAGGCGGGAGAAGCCGACGGCCGCTTTGGCTGCATAGCTTAATTGTTGGCATTCAACCCTGAAAATGTCATCTTACTGCAGAGGCGTGGCTATGTACTTTTGGTGCAGTAGGATTGCACACAATTGTGTAGCAGGACTATTTGTGGTAATCGTGGAAGGTGCTCTCTGGGTAGGATATCTTGAAACGCCCGACTTGAGCTGGTAGCCTTCTGACCGATGACGTCTGCTGCCTGCAAACTGCCGCCCGGCATTTGAAGGCACCTGCTGACCACCACCCTACATTGGCTGATAGAGTCACATTAGTCATGTGAGGTGTAATTAGTTCTACGAGTATTCCTCGAATTTCCGAATTGACTCGAATTTCCGATTTGAGCCATGCTCGGAAGGATTCTCGGCCGAAACCATCACCTCCGTACCTCTCTTCGATTTATGTTGGGTTGCCTGCGCTCTATCTAAGATGGCTTCTGTTCGCCAAGAATTCACCAGCCGGATGAGCTGACAGAGGTGTGCCTCGTCTCTCTCCCTCCTAGTATTTGTCGCTCCATGTTTTCGGGACATTATCAAAAGGAGGCAGCTTGATATTGCCATTTGATTTCCGTCCTCCCATTTCATCACCGTTGCTCCGATTACTATTGAACCATCATGGACAAGACTCACACCTACGAATACATGCGCATCAAGTCGAATAGGGAGATACGATTAATCCAATTCTATTGGTGTGGCGACGACATATCGGCCAATCTTCAAAGCTTTCGAATTGAGGAACCCCGCCAACTCTATTGCGCCCTTTCCTATACGTGGGCAAGCGACAGTAATCCGAGCGTCGCCAATAATCATTTACTTCGGGTGGGCGACAAACATCTTCCGGTCCTTGATACACTCCTATCCTTTTTCCAAATCCTGCGCTCAAAGGGCACTGAAATCAGCGGGATGTGGTGGTGGATAGACTCCATTTGCATCAACTTGGAAAATGTGGAGGAGCGAGAGGAACAGGTGAAGCTGATGGGCCGGATCTACTCCGATGCTGCTCAGGTAATCATTTGGCTGGGTGCGGGGTCGAGCAACATGGACCGGGCAGTACCATTCATCGAGGATCTCAGTAATACCGCCCATGAACAGAACCACAGACTCAATGCTGAGCGAATACGCGAAAAGTATCAGTAACAACACCAGCAAGAAAACTGGGATGCACTGCAAAACTTCTTCCAGCAGAGATGGTGGAATAGGATCTGGACCCTGCAAGAATATGCGATGCCCAAAGACGGAGACGTCCAATTCTGGTACGGAATGCACATAATCCCTCGGTTCGCCATCGAGGATGCACTGTTGGTTGCAGACCGATGCAACGGTGTCTCTTTCAAACGTACCCTTGCCTTTCATCGAGCATGGAACCGGAGAAGGGTCCGTTTGCTTCATGCCCGCGGCCAGAAAAAACCAACCAACCGCACAATGTCTCTCGTCGCATTAGTCGCCTACAGCGCATGTTTTGACGCCAAAGACCCCCGGGATCGCCTATATGGTATCAGGGCACTTGGCACCGATGCCTCTTCGCTTGACGTCAGTTACGACATCAGTGTAAAAGAGGCCTACGTACGCTTTGTCAAGTCCTTTATCGAACACTACAAGTCCCTAGATATCATCTGCTTCGCTTCATTATGGACCGCGATGCCCAACTCTTCACTGCCCTCGTGGATACCGGACTGGCGAACCCCGGTTGACTCTTTCGTGGTGCCGTTGATGGTAAGCCAGAGCGCAAACACCCACATTGGGAATCTTCGCGGCCCTACTGAAGTCGATAAGGGTCACAATTCTTGGCTCTGCTATGCTGCGTCGAAGGGTAAACCCCCTGCTTACGAAATACAGGAAGGGCACCTCCTAGTCCACGGAACTAACCTTGCTACGGTTGATGGCCTAGCTGCATCCGCAGACGCTGAACTGACACCGAGCTCGATGCGGAGTTCCCCTGAGCCGGCATTGCCATCGGACGTTTTGGCGAAGAGCATATGCAAAACTTTAGTACTGGATCGAAAGGATCGCTACTTGCGCTTCGCCGAGCCTGATGAATTCTTCCACGACTTTATGTGGCTGTGTGCGAAAGTCCTAGGAGGGCAAAGCGCAGATGTCCCCGAAGATTTCAGAACATGGTTTGAAAGAACCAAGAATCTTTCGATACGTGGCCGCAACTTGGAGGAGGTTCTTCGCGATAGCATCAAAGCTGAACACGACGGTTGGTCAGCTCGAACTCCCAATCAGGACCAATATCGTATGGAAACCTTTTTCTCCAGATTCTATGACTCGATAGTATACATGTCGCTACGTCTTATGATCACCTCCGAAGGGGGGATCGGTCTAGTCTCGCAGAAGGCGAAGAAAGGAGATCGCATTTGTGTGCTCCTTGGTTGTAGTGTTCCTATATTATTACGGCAATCTCGTCAGGGGGGTAGGTTCACTCTCATAGGAGAATGTTTTCTTGATGGGTTTATGGACGGTGCAGGTTTGGAGTGCCATCGCCCAGATACGGTCTTTTGTATCGAATAGGGTAACGAAGAAAGAGGAGGTCCCGGGCAGTGATGACGAGTGGTCGGTGTCGTTTTGTTTCTTCTTTTTCTTTTTAATTAAGCTTTCTTAATACGCCAAAGTGCAAATGCTCTAACCAGAAGAGTTCATACGAATGCATACGATATTTGGACTCGATAGTGAACGGAAGTCACAAATCTAATGGTATAAGCGCGTGACGCGAGAACCCATCAAAACGTGCCTAAAGCCGAAGCTCGAACTCAAGTGATTCCGTTTTCCGCGTCGGTGCAGAAGGTGCGGAATGCCTCCGCCAGGTTGTCGGTCTGCCACTCAGAACTAGGAGATAAAGGGTTACGTCGGGACTCGGCTCTCGATCCGGACCGCTTCTTGCGCGTAGATGGCCCTGCTCACCATAACGAGCCGCGTGGCCAGGGCTTCAAACATCGGAAAAAACACCTGACGAGAAAACGACAGGTTCAGACTCGCTGTTGACCGTCGATAACAACAAGGTGCCCAGCTGCGATAACTCCAACACGTACAGCGTCACCTGCACTGCCACCGTGTCGAAGTGCCAACGGCGCTAACGCAAGTACTGTATTCTTCTTTATTATCTTTACTATTACCGTGGCACCGGTAAACTTCACTTCCTTCAACTGTTCAGAGCAGACGGTCACATTCGGTAGTACGACGGCTGAGGTATTCAAGAGTAGTCGCATGAATATGTTATGTACAAGAGGCAAAGGCAACGAATCTTGACAACAGGCTCTTATCCTTCGATTCGTTTGTTTCCTGCTGGTCTAATAGGCGGAAGACAACCATCGTACACATAGCTGTGACGGCAACTGTCACGACAACGACCCAAATAGGAATTGGTGATCCATTGATCTCCTGGATATTCATGCCAAATATGCCGGTCACAACTGAGAGGGGTATGAAAATGGACGCCAGTTGGGTAAGCTTTTGCCCAGAGCGAGCTTGCTGGATGCTGGTCTCCGAGTCCAAGACGCTTATGGAACTCATGAGCAGCTGAAAGGTGTCCATCAAGAACCTCGTCAAAGGTAGAGCCAGGAAAGGTAACGTGGCCGGTCTTCAGGTTATGTGGATCCAGTTCTGCTCGAACCGAATCGGGCATCCACTGTTTGGCATTGGACACTTGAGTTTGGAACTGCGCAAGTAGTTCTCGTATGTCGTGAAGCTGGTCGTTCGTTTTGATGTTGGGTCGTCGAATGTCGCTGAATGCGACATGTTTGAGCTTCTGATTCAACGCTCGCATGTTGGTGAGCCACGTAGAAGCCACCAGGAGATACACGATAGTCTCCGCGGACACTTCACCTCTCAAGACGTTGAAGTGCCAAGCGTGAGAGAAGAACTGCTTCAGTATTTCAGACAATGAGTTCTGTTCGTGATAGAATAACGCTGGTAGAACCAGACCTCCACGGCTAGTTGACACAGGGAGGTGCAAAGTTGGCATCGCCGAGGGTCTGTTCTCGATTAGGTCTAAGGTGATCGGGGAGTCCACCAAAAAGAGGTCTGTCGATGATGTTCAGTATTTGTCGAATGAAAGTCATCAAAAGCGGTATTGTCCTTAAAGAGATTCCATTTGAGTCGACAGTAAGATATCCGTGTGGCAGATTCCCACCCAAAAGGCGCGTGGTTTTCCATTCGGCGATCCAATACATTCCTACCAGGCCTACGATGTGGACTGGATCGCATCTGGACTGGCAGTCCCAACTGGAACACTCCATCGATGTTATGAGATCCGACAGAGATCACAGGAGCGACATCATGATGAAGTCGAGTAGGCCGCTTGATATCCGACCCACCGTTGCCAAAGACTGCCTTCCAAGGAGACGGACCACGTAAGCCTGACAGATATTCACAGAAGAAAGCAACGTCGATGTTGAATTTGCAACCCAAGGTAGCAATCCAATCCAGGCTGATATCCTCTACCAGGATAACAGCGGTATTGCGTTGGGCATTATCCGAGTCCAAGACAGCTTTATCTGCCAGCTGTAGTGAGATCTGTCGTTCTTCGTCGCAAAGCCACACTCTGCTAGTACTTGGCGGTTGTAAAATGACACTCTCTGCGTTGCCCACTCCGGTTTCGGCTGCGCATTCCCAAAAGTCTTTCAAGTATTGCTCGCGCGATGGCTTCATAGTATTAGTGACCATGTGGGCGAGCGTGTGTGTGACAAAGACAACGTTTGGAATTGGAGACTCTTTCCTTTCGGGGCAGTACCCAAGTCAGAATAATGCAAAGCTTCAGCCACCGCTTTCTGGGACGTGGAAGCAGTTTCGTCTGAGTATTGGTGCATTTTCTGTAGCCGGCTTGTTCAGCTTATCTGCTAGTTGCATTCGGTGGCTGAAATGCTCTCATTCTATTCGTGCCTAAAACATACTGGTGTGATGCTACGCCTCAATCGTGAGCGCTAATGCACGCGTCAGCCGGACTTCTTTTGCCAAGCCTATCTGCCTTAAAGTGTGCAGTAATTTACATCGCAAGTTGTTGTAATAAGTAGACTGTGATGGCGACGTTTAGTTGAAGTAATAGTGGAACATATCATACCAATCTTTCCGGATCGCAAAGTGGTCGAACTCAGGCAGTGAAATCAATCAGGGCGTCGTAATTTCGTAGAATAGCAGAATAGCGGTCCGCGTTATTGATTTTCCAATACGAAATGTTAGTAGAAGGCAAAATTTAA
The DNA here is from genome assembly GCA_017163955.1 of Apiospora koreana. Classification (NCBI taxonomy): domain Eukaryota; kingdom Fungi; phylum Ascomycota; class Sordariomycetes; order Amphisphaeriales; family Apiosporaceae; genus Apiospora; species Apiospora koreana. The sequence continues at coordinate 14,797 of JAFHKQ010000017.1, forward strand.
AATCGAATATACAGTTCCATCCTTTGCAGGAACCCCTGAACAACAAGATATGAAGTCTGACGAAGGGAGGTGCGTCTAACGGGATCCACACCAAAAAATTGCAAGGCCTGGAAAGCTTTGAAGAGTAAAATAGTCCTTTAAGTCTCGTAATGATTATTACGAACCATGGACTATTTATATTAACTATCTGGATGGGGGGTTTCCTCTAGCAAGCTAATCTCATCAATAAAACGCCTGAAGATACTGTATAATATTGGAGAAGCTAAGAATTATGTCTAGGAAACAAGAGAAACGGAAAGTGGTTGCTGCAGAGCCATTATTTCCTAGCATCACCCGCTTCTCATTAACGATGAACGTAATCAAACAGACATTCTTCCTAGACTGAGTCGTCGATCCTCGACTTTGACACGAACGCTCTTCCCTGCTCATCCATGCCATGGAGATTGTTCAGATAACCTTTAAACTGCAACGCCATGCCGCAAATCTGTTGGAAGTGCTTCTGGTCCAGCTGAGCAGTCTCGTACTTGTCCTTGTTCTCTTTGACCGAGAACTGGTAGTCGGCAAGGGCAACTGCTGTTTGAAAGGCTGCACGCAATGGGTTAGGAGGTTAGTGAGATGTCCATTAACGGATTAACCACTAAGTTGGGGATGATGTGGATCAGACAAAGACTAGATTATCTCACCATTTCTAATCTCTCTCCCATTCCACTTCACATTCGTGATCTCTGGATCGTTGAGCACATAGTTCCTCGCGCGGCTGGCGATTGAGATGTCGTCTCTCTCGTCCTCCAGCTTTTCGAAGAACTGCGTCCAGATCTTGTGCCGCTCACGATCTCCGAGAGGCTCGTAGTGAATGATGAGATGGATCCGCGACATGAAGGCGTCGTCGAACTGGCCCACTCGGTTCGTTGTGAGGAACAAGATTCCTCTGTAATACTCCATGCATCGTAGAAATACTGGCGTCATATCGGATGAGCCTCGCCGGGGAATTGGGAAGACAGAAACCAGTGACACTTACCCGACACAATCCCATTGCGTTTCAGATCTGAGACAGACCTCCTCTCGAGATATATATCGGCCTCATCTATTAGCATCACTGCACCCCACTTCTCCGCAAGGTTGAACCAGTAGGATAGTCTCTGTTCGACCTTTTCTTCAGAAGTCCCAATGTCGCCCACATTCAGCGACAGGAGTGGTCGTCCCGTGAATTCAGCTATGCATTCTGTTATCGGCCGGTATTAGTTCAAATGTATATCGGACTCTTGGTATCGGGTTCTAGCTTGCCTGCTGTGCTGCAAAAAGTTGTCAGATTCAATGGCCAAGCTCGAAAGGGCAACGATAGAGAATAAAATCAGTACTCACAAGGATTTTCCGACCCCGGGTCCGCCATGAAGCAAGAATATCTGACCGTCTCCTTTGCTCTCTATGAAGTCGGCCCCCCATTGCTTGCGACGGGTAGTGCCATCTTTCAAACTTGATGTGTTGTACTGTTCTACCAGAGCCTGGATCATGATCTTCCTGTCATCGGGCATGACGAGTGATTTGATGGCCCCGGGCTGTATCCGCGCAGGTGAACAGAACTTGACATTTAGAACCTCTGGATAAAAGAGTATTAGACGAACTCAACGATGGCCGAGTGCAGAACCACTTACCCCATTTCCTCGACTTGAACACGAATCCAAACAGGCGATGTGAGCAGAGCAAGTAACGGTGATTGTTACCATGAGCACCCCCCGGTAGTTCCAAGCTTCTGGTGGCTTTCGGATCAATGAGGTCATATGCCACCCATTGGAATCCGGGCGGAGGATGTACACGTTTTCCGCGACAGTCATCACACGAACAGACAGAAAGCCCCTCTCCCAGATCGTCAATGTTTCCTATAGTTGGGATTTCGCGGCCCGAATGATTGGCCGCCAAGGCTCGCGTGGGCAGTAAAGGCCCCGCAGGTGGTTCTCCGGGAAAGCGGTGTGGTCTGTATCCAGGCGGCATAGGTGGACCTCTCGGGAATGGCGGCGGCGGAGACGGTTTCGCAGATTCTTCTTCAATATATGCTGCATTGTCGATGAACACTCTACCGTCAAACTGCGCTTATTAGCATCTAATATAGAGGCCCTGCGTATAAAATACGCGAAGATGCTGGCAACGTTGTGAAGCACGTACCTGGCGGCCCAAGGGACCTATGAACTCTCCGTTGTAATGCGCCTGGGACCCCAGGAGATGGTCGAACCATTTCTTGCCCAACTCTTCGAGTTCTCTCTTCATTTCTCCGCCGTCCGCCTTGTCGCGATACTCGACGGGGAACAGCCTCATTGAGGTGATGGGTATTTCTCCCTCAAAAGCAGGTATACTGACAGTCTCTTCGGACCTTCCCACATGGCGCCCGTCAAAGTCCAAATACCACAGTGTGATTTCGTATGGTCTGATCCATTTCGCTTCAGGTCGAAGAATCCGCTCATCCACGTCGACTTCAGAGATAACCTTGGCGCTTAGCCTACCGTCCCGCGACAGGTAGACGGTACTCCCGGGTCGTAGCAAGTACCACAGCATGCGGAAAGTGCATAGCCCCTTTGCATTCCGTGCGATCTCCTCTTCGACGGGCGAATCGTACTTCGGCTGTTTCACAAATCGAAGCAATGACTCAAGTTGACGGTAAACCATACTTTTTTTCTTCGCCTTTTGGGTCTGCGTTTCGTGAATTACGGTCGAGTCATCAACCTTGGCCAAAAACGTTTCCAGCTGTGCGTAGTGATGTGTGATGAGAGCGAATGGCTCGGCAAGACGAGCTGTGTTGCCGTTCAAGTTGACACCAGGGTAGTATGAGACGACCGACTTCATTATTTTGACCAGTTCCCTCGAGTGAATAGTGATTGTTGTCTGGCGGACTTCAACATCGATGGTTGCGTTGTCCAAGATATCGGTTGCCGATCGTGTTTGGCTCCGAAAGGAATTTGGCGGGTGACCGCGCGTTCCAAGGACGGATGTCTCCAGCACCGTCACGACCTCAAAGGCCAGATTGTTATCCACGAGGTTCTTCCTGGCCTCCTGGAGGTCGAACGTCCCCTTCCATGGAGACCTTTGGATGCAGTCGTCATGGGTATCACGCATATCGACCGTGTTTACGACAAGACTCTTCTCCGATTCGGCGTCATCACTTCCGTCGTCGCTGCCTGCGGAGCTGGTCGCGGTTTCTGATGCAACATCCGGATCTTTCCTTTCCTTTCCTGAAAAAAGGTTGTGGCGACATGCAGGGCATATATTAAGTTTGTAGTCCATCAACACCCCATGCGATCTCATGGTCACTGGACACCACAGAGGTGCGGTGCGTATGAACTTTGGTCGTGGGTTGAAATCATTCTTCCATTGAGCACCGGCTTCAACATCTTCGCGCTTCACCTTTGGGGCATTGTCTGGTAAATCTTCCACCTCCTTCCCAGAATCAGCCCCTCCGGCATCATCAACAGAGTCCGAGATTGGCGCATCTTCTGCCAACGGCTTCTCGTCCGTTGTAGGAGCATCGATAGTCGTGCCTGTCTGGGACATGATCTCAGTTTATCATACACGTCCTGCACGTGTTCGATTCAAGATTTAATAAATGACGGCGCAATGAGCTTTGCTATCATGTTTGTTTCTTTGAACTAGCAAATGAGGGGGTCAGTCAGCATTCATTGAAGCGAAGCACAAGGCATCCTCCAACGACGGCGGGCTGCCTTGGCGCTTCAGGCATCCATGCATTGAAGCTACTCGGCGCTGAGAGCCAGTCAGCAATCAAGATCCCAGTGCTGACCTCACCGGAACTTCATGGCTGCTATGATTGGAGGCGGTAAAGAGGGGTATCTCCTCGACCAGGCTCTGCTCATCTCAGAGAAGATGGCCTGCCGGCATGTCGGCTCATAGAGATTCATTGAAATATATTTCAACTAACTACGCTCGTTTTATTCGCTCCCCAGGGTGGACTATGATGACTGAATATCCACCTGAGCCCAGAGTTGCGTCAGTAGTTCGGACCTTCAGTCTTAGACTCAACGGCAGCGATGAAGCCCCTCCGATTGACCAGGCTCTTCATCACTTAGCGCTCGAGGCTATCGCCAACGAAACAAGGAATCCTTCCGAGATTCGGACCTTTGACCAATGGCTGGAATTCAAATATCCATCTAGGTATCATTCTCAATACACATATTGCACATTTCAGCTACGGCCGAGATTGAGACTAACTAGTGAAAAGTGATGGCGACACACGAAATCTGGAAAGGCAGTGCTTGAAAGTTGCCAAGCTCTGGGCTGACTTTGGGCATCGCTTCTCCGGCATATATAGAGGTGGCGGTCTTCCTTCTGTTGAGGCACTATTTGAAGCTGTAGAGGCAGCCGCATTGGATTTCGCCCAGAAGAGGGTAGGGACCCGTGGCAAGTTCGTGGACGGGTTTCAGAGCTTCATTGGGACTTTGAACGACCACTCGTACCTGTTCTCCATCATCCCCGATAATGACAAGTATATCAACCTTGTGACTGGTGTACTCACTTCCATCGCCAAGGTTCCTCCGCCCCCTTTTCCCTGACTAGGAAATTATGGGAAACTCATAATTCGTGTAGGTCTCTGTGAACCGCAAGACCCTCACTGAGGCATTTGCGTTCGAGCTCGGCGAGATAAAAGAAGAACTCCTTGATGTCCCCAAGATATGCGACGTCGGGAATCATACTGAGATGATGCCTCGCGTGGTGAGACTGTACATCCGGATCTTCGAGTTTCTGTGCGAGGCCATGTACTGGTATCAGTCCAAGAGCAAGCGATTCAAAGCGTACCTCAATGAGAACTATCACGCCCGACACTTCCAGCCGCTGACCGCCAATATACGCAAGGCCATCTCGAGCATACGCCATGGGGCGGAGCTGATTACCCAGCAGAAAGTGGGTTACCTCGTTGACAGGGTTGACCGGAACCTAGTCAATCGAATTGCGGGCGATGAAATCCGCTACGAAACGCCACTTGTGATTGAAGCAAGGGGCATTCGGCTGCTCGAAGGGTTCAAGAAGATGGGGAAAGATGCGACGGAGACCTTGTCCGCAGGTGGAGAGCAGTTCCTATACGGTGTGTATCGATCCAATGGAGCATCCCAAGATGATATGGCCTGCTAAACACACACAGATCAAGAGATGAAGGGTCAAGTCGAGACCAGACTAGTGGATTCAGGTGAAGACCGGATGAAAAAGGAGCGGGACTCCAAGAGTGGGTTTTGAGCTTCCAGGCTTCCTAACTACAATAGCTAATCCAAGCAGCGGACGGAGAAGCTGAAATCTACGACGTGAGCTACGTCTCACGTACTGATTTACGTCGACAGGCTGGTCTACTACTCGCCGCATTCACCGATGACGGACGAGAGGAACTTAAGAACGTCCTAAGAGGTGTTGCCTCGCCCATGATTCCCGAAGAGGTATCGATACGGATTCAGTCATGGATACAGAACCCAAAGTCACAATTTCTCTGGGTTGAGGGTCCCGTCGTGATGGACTCTGGGTCAAGCTTATCGCTCACAGCCCTAAGGATCTACGAAGTCACCATGGAAGCCAAGATACCGTGCGTGTCATTCTTCTGCAAGCGCAAGTACACATTCATGTCGCCGGAATCCACGGCGTCCAGCGCCACCCTCATGGCGCTGGTGTATACCATCATAGACCAACTCATCAACCTCCTACCTGCGACATTCGAGTTGACAGCTAAGCTCACGCTAGAAGATCTGAGTGTAGAAACCCCTAACGCCGTCGCGGGATTATCTGCGGCATTGGACGCGATTGCCCAGTTACTGTCCCACGCTCCACCAGCGGTTACATTCATCATCGACGGGCTGGAGATTGTGAACGCGATGACAGAGCTTCCACATCTTCTGAGACTGATCGAGCTATTGAGGTTAGCGGACGACGACGACAAGGTTTTCAAGGTTTTGCTGACGACCAATGGCAACTCCCGAGCTCTGGGGAAGGCTATACACTGGAAGGAGAGGGTTGACGGGTCACGATTCGCTCAGGGGAGGCCAGGGCAGCTGCTAAGGGGAGCAACTCATGTCAGTGAGATGGGATAATGATATGGGACCAGAAGAAGTTTTTGGGGCCGTTGGAATGTGTGCAAATTTTGGATATGTTCAATGCCTATGCGTTTCACCAACCAGCAACCTCAGTGAAACGAAACGCCTCTCCCCATGTTCTATCAAAGCCAGCATCGTGAACACAAGGTACCCATAGATATTGCTCAAGTCGAGCCTTTATATCTGCGTAAGCGCCATCAAAATCCCCACCATCCTCCATGACGAGCTTGGCGAACATGGCCCGGAACTGCGAGCTGATGTCGCACTCGGTACCCTCCATCGCAGTGGCTGCCAGGAAGAGTGCCCAAAGACAGAAGTCGTTAGGGATCAGCCACTGAGAGTCCACATTTTCCATGACATCGCTGTAGGCACCACTGAACACTAGCCCGATCTTTCGGCCAAGGGTGTAAGACGGCGTAGGCTCGTGTAAGATGGTGAGGGAGTATATGATCAGGACTATCCGGCAGAAGTTGTTGACCCGACCACCCTCTGTTTCCTGGTTGCAGTACGACGAAGCCTCATCCGAGACAAGAGCGTATTGCACCTCGGTCAGAACGTCTCGCACGTGCTTGGCTTCGGTCGGTGTTGGCTTCGAGACTGTCCCGCACGCAACATCGCTGACATTGGAGACAGTATGGACGGGGACGGGCCAGAACCCCATCGAAGATTCCAGCTCACGCACGCAGTTCTGTAAGGGTGGACAGATGTCCATCATCTCGAACAGAGTTTGGAAACCTTCCGTACGGACCGGTGCGGTTGGTAGTATACTCAAGGGGAATGTAGAAGGTCTGTCGAACCATGATCTCTGACCAGTATCGAGACAGCCGAACAGATCCGCACTATTGATAATCAGAACTCTGGTTAATCTCGGTGGTCGAGTTGGATTAACTTGCTCAGGGGTACTGACCGGTATATCTTGTGGAGAATTATGGGCTCTGAAGCAAGAACCAGCCTTCCACCGCGGTGGTCGACGAGATCTCGCAAGCCCTGCATGTGGACCTCCCAGTTCCGATGGTTCCCAGCCCCTTTCTATCGGTATGTCAGCCAGGCTCATGACAGGGCACAACTTTGACAGGAAAATTGGCGATAAAGGGGGTCGCACCTCGAGCATGGCAATACCAGCAATCACAGCGAGCGTGTTGCTAGAAAAGGTAGCTTCTGGAATGTCGAGCCGCCTCTTGACAACTGTGATAGCGTCTTGCAGGTGACGGAGGCCTCTTTTCTGGAAGGCTATGGCATGGTAACCGTAGGCATAAGCGACGGAACAGCCCACGAACGTATGGATAAGCGCGGAATCCTCAAATGCCCTGGGTATCCAAAACTCGGAGACGGGGTTGCATCCGGCAAGGTCCTCCAGAGTATAGAAGTTTTTCCAAACAGTATCGACGTCTAATTGTGACACAAGATGTCAGCACTTGAGTATTTGGCGTGGCTTTAGGGGTGGGATACAGAATCTGAGGAGGTCGAGCATATATGGCTCGAGGCTGATAGGACTTTGCCCAAAGGGGTCTACGCCTTGAATCTGGTGAAGATTGAGCCGTGCAACCAATGCCGGGAAGTTTGGCTTGGACTGCTCTGTCACTTGGTGCTCTACGGTGGTTGGGGCAGTCGTTACACGATTCCAACCCCTTCCCTTCGTCGACTCCCGGCTCGCATCCTTATGAACAACAGTCGAATTCTGCCCAGGAGTCAGATTGACGAACCGGTAGTCGCCAGTCTTCTTCTTGGGTGTTTTCCGGGTGGTCCCTATACAATATTAGTGCATCGTATTACATAAGTATGACGGGTATCGGCCCATCCAAAGGACTTGGGGAAAGGGAAAGCGAAAGTCTGGCCACCTTTGGGACGTCCTCGGTTCCATGGCCCAGGGACTTTCACGGGACCGTTCGCATAGTGGAATAGTGTGGTCTCGGAGCCCGATGCTAAGTCCAGGGTGCTAGTGCCCGCGCCAAGTGAAAAGACAGCCTCCACTGGACCGGATCGAACGGCCTGCATTGCGGCAAGATGATGTTGTCCCCAGGGTTGTGTCACAATAGAAAAAATGTACTGACTATATTCGGAAGATGAAGTTGAATCAATTCGGCCATTTCAGATCTAGCGCATCTCACATGGCTGATTAATTCGGCATTATGGTGGGAATGACAGCTAACTCCGGGGTCTTAGGTGAGTGGCGGGGGCTGCTAGGCCGCAAATGGGAATAAACAATTCGGCTAAAAAAGGAAAGGTGCATTATCGTTCAAGGCAAAGGATATCTAGCCCCTGAAACCACCGTCATTCACATGCAGGATCCATTATTAAGCAACGAGGATGCGTTCTTGACGAAGTCTCACAGAATCTCAGCAAGATCGACCATCGTACTACTATGCTTCCATAATAAGCAATACTAAATTCAGCCATTATTGGTTAGCCTATGTTTGCACTTAAAGATGTTCGCACTCAAAGCCAGTCCTACCGTGGAATGAATGTTGGACTATTAATATTCGCATCGCCCCCATGAGAATTTGTGTATTATATATTCCCATCTGTATCCCCACTCAAGCACCTTGGAGTAGAGATTACCCACGAATCCCATTCAATCCCTCCTTCATATATCGCCTCTCCCATTGAACTCCACACAATTCACCAACATGAGCCCCTACAACGCCGAGACCACGGCCGACGAGGTAGCCGCCGACTGCCAAACCCAAATCGCCGGCAAGACCGTCCTCGTGACTGGCGCAACACCAGGTGGTCTGGGCGCTGCCTTTGCCCTGGCCATCGCGAAATACCGACCCGGCTGCATCATCCTGGCGACGCGGAGCCTCGTCACCGCGGAGGAGACGGCTACCCAAATTCGCACCGTCGAATCCACTATCAATGTCAAGTGCGTCGAGTTGGATCTGGGCTCCCAGTCCCAGATCCGCTCAGCCGCGGCCCAGGTCAACGCGCTCGACGAGACCGTCGACGTGCTCGTCAACAACGCGGGCGTCATGGCCTGCCCGTACGCCAAGACGGTGGACGGCATCGAGCGGCAGTTCGGTACCAACTTTGTCGGGCACTTCCTGTTCACCAACCTGCTTCTGCCCAAGATGCTCGCGCGGGACGTTCCGGTTCGCGTGGTCAACGTGAGCAGCGACGGTCATCGCTACTCGCACATTCGGTTTGAGGACCTGGACTTCGATGTAAGCCAAATCATGACGACGTCTCCTTGCTTCTCATCGCAATTCGAAGCATGTGCATAGAAGAGACCAGCAGCTAATGTATGGCGTGTTCGCAACATGGAAACAGGACGGCAAAGTCTACAATCGCTGGATTGCCTACGGCCAGTCGAAGACGGCCAACATGCTCTTCTCCCTCTCGCTATCCCAGAAGCTAGGCAAGAAGAACCTGGTCTCCGTCAGTCTACACCCAGGCGTCATTTGGACCAACCTCGGCAGAGACGTGAAACAGGACGAGTTTAGCGAGATTAGTAAGTCAAGACGCAATCCGACCGAGGACAGATTGCCATGGGGAATTCGCGCTCCTAAGAACGCTCTTATCTGACCAACCCGATCTGCGTGATATAGGCGAACTCGACCAGATCCAGGGCCATAGGTCCATCCTAGCACAGGGTCTCAAGATGAAGACGCCGGAGAGCGGCGTGGCGACGCACGTCGTTGCCGCCTTCCACCCAAGCCTAGATGCACCAGGTACGTGATTCCTGGGCGCAACTTCTACTAACCACACTCTTGTTCCAACCCCACTCGCTGACGATTCAACGCACGCAGAACTGAACGGATCCTACTTGCTGGATTGCAAGCCAGTGAAGCGCGAAGAGATGCTACCCTGGGGCCGTGACCCTATCGACGCTGAGCGGCTCTGGAAGATGGGCGAAGAACTGGTTTCGCAGACTTTCACTTACTAAAGCTCTCGAACGGGGCGGGTCTCGATCTTCTGGTTCCCGTTGTCGATGGATTGGGGGTGGTGGGGGGTTCGAGGCAGTTTAGGGCCAATTGAGGAATCCCCGAGAAGAAGCTGGCTTGGGTCATTCTTGCAGATATTCCACGTCGAAAAGATTGCGTTTCCAATTGCGTTCTCCGAATTGAGGCTCTATGTGTCGGACTGGCACATCGTCCGCAATTGCATGTAGCCAGCAACAGGGGCAGTTGGCAGTGGGAGTCGACTTGCCAAGAAACGCTGCACATATGGGTGGGACCTGCGGAAGAAACGACTTGTGCCGACTCCCGCTATTTGATCGGACAGCATTGTGGGATCAGACATTAAAATTGAGCTTGGAGATGACGGCAAACACCGAATACTTCCAATATTTCTCATGCCAAATGAAATAACGCATTGGCCGCTCGATGGTCGCGCCTGACTCCCGTCGACTCATTCATCGCCTGGCATGGCATCCCAAGCCCAGTTGCTAGTAGTAGGTAGCTGGCCAGGATCATTGACATCCATACTCCGCGCAGTGAGTACTTTTCTACAATCACTGCGCCGTTCAATTGATTGCGAGCATGAAGTTTAGAATGCAGGAGAAAACAGCAAGGGTTTGATATGAATTTGCCAGGCTTGATTAGGCAGGTGCCAGTTGTTAGAATGCTGATCTGTCGGCCGTAGTGTTTAGGGGCAGGCAGGGCGGGCGGGCGGGCGGGCAGCATGAGCATGATAGGGCGGGCGGGCAGCATGAGCATGATAGGCAGCTAAGCAGCTAGGCAGATAGGGGAGTTGGAGAGCAACTTACAGTGGGGGAGTTCGGTGTACGGAGTACTGGGCCCACAAACAAAAAGTCGGGTCTCCCCGCTATCGGTCAGTCAAGTCCGTCAGTTCAAGCTTTCCTTGGTGCTTGGCTCTCATTGAAGCTTTTCTGCGACGGAGCCATCAAGACAAGGAATCAAACATGAAGTGTAATTAGTTGCAATTTCGTTGGAAAAGAGCCGGCTTGAAATGCTGCAGGTGATGTGGAGTTGGAGAAAGGGACGCCTTCCGCTTCGGGTCGTCCAAATGTAGGAGCGGCACGGTCGGCGCTTTCGATCCTCGTACCTCGTTGTGCCGCTGCAAAGCCCCAAGTTCCCAACCACCCGTGAAGCAATCAACCAAGTGTCAGTCACCTCACCATTGCACAACTCCATGGGTTCAAATTGAGTACCGCTTGGGACGGTATTCTGCAGAAAGAGGTAGCTGGGACAGGAAGGTACTTACATGTGGTAATTGACCAATCTCCAATACCCAATCGTAACAAGTCGCGAATGCTTCCTGGGTGTCATCTAATAAACCATCAGCTGATTCACGATTAGATTCCGCTGTGTCACTCGAGCCGCAGGAACTAGGTGACATCTACCTGTCAAACTGTATCCCGTCAGTTGGTTCAAGTATGTGATGCAGTCCATATGCAGGCCTCCGTCATCCATACCAGTGATGCAGCCAAAAGCAACACCATCCTACCGACGCCAAGGTAAACTGAACCATGCATGGATTCGGGCACTACGGCTGTCCGGCTCCATGCGAATGCTACATTGATCATTGATTCCCGCATGCGTGGATTTGCATGCACTTTCCACCTTTTCTTGTCCAGATCATTCCGAGGTCCCGCAGGGATCGTCCTTATCAGTGGTGACCATGTCTTGTTGTATGCATCCTCTGCATTTTTCTGTTCCAGGTCACGGGCGCCAGGAACTTTCTTCTTCACACCTCAACTTTATTGAGTAACATTACCGAGAGGGAATCGTTCTTGTGTCGCTAGACTTGGATTACTCGCAATATGAAGTGGTGCGCGCTGATCTCGGCGCTGCTGTCGGCGGCAACCTTGACCGAAGCTCGAAGAAGCTTGCAACATGTCGGGAGGAAGTCGCCTATCCTGCCCCAAAACCCCGGCGTCTTTACAGACCACCACCATCTCTCCTCCAGGCAAAACTCCAAGCCAAAGTTTGCCAATGCCAACACCACTGGTGAGTACATCCTCTCCCTAGCTCAGAACCCATAATCTAACTTGACCCGCTCTAGCATTCGCTGTGAATGGTACCGGCATTCCTGATGTGGATTTCGATGTAGGCGAGTCGTACTCGGGCTTGCTGTCCATCACTAAAGACCTGAATGCGGCTGAGAAGCTGTTCTTCTGGTTCTTCCCCTCCACCAACAAGGCGGCCGAGAAGGAGATTGTCATCTGGCTCAATGGTGGTGTAAGTGATATCCCCACCAGCCAAATCAAACGGCCCCGCCACTAACCAAACCACACAGCCTGGCTGCTCCTCGCTGGAAGGTCTCATCCAGGAGAACGGCCCCTTCGTCTGGCAGTATGGCACTTACAAGCCCGTGCCCAACCCCTGGAGCTGGCACCATTTGACCAACATCATCTACATTGAGCAGCCCGTCGGCACCGGGTTCGCGACGGGCAACGCCACCATTACCGACGAGGAGGAGCTCGCAGCCCAGTTCCTGGGCTTCTGGAAAAACTTCGTTGACCTGTTCGCCCTGCAAGGGTACAAGGTCTACATCACGGGCGAGTCGTACGCCGGCATGTACTGCCCGTACATCGCCTCGGCCATGCTGGACGCCAAGGACGAGACGTACTACAACGTGTCGGGCATGCTCATCTACGACCCCTCCATCGGCGACGACCTTGTGCAGACGAGCGCCGTAGCCGTGCCCTTCGCCGACTACTTCGCCAACCTCATGCCCTTCAACAACTCCTTCTCGGCCTCGATCCACGAGCAGCACCAGTCGTGCGGCTTCGCCGACTACAACGCCAAGTACCTGCAGTACCCGCCGCCGGGGCCGCAACCCCCCAACAATTTCAGCGACAAATGCAACAACTTGTTCAACGACGTCTTCGCCGCCATGTTCTCGGTCAACCCCTGCTTTGATATTTACCAGGTCGCCACCACCTGCCCCCTGCTCTACGACGTCCTCGGCTTCCCGGGCTCCATCGAGTACGCGCCCGTGGGCACGCAGCCCTACTTCAACCGCACCGACGTGAAGAAGGCGATCCACGCGCCCCCCGAGGTGACGTGGACCTCGTGCGCGTCGAAGCCCGTCTTCGCGGGCGCCGAGAACCGCGACCTGTCGGAGCCGAGCGCCTTCCGCAAGGTGCCGCACGTCATCGACGCGACCCAGAACGTCATCATCGGCCACGGCGTGCTGGACATGGTGCTCATCGCCAACGGCACCCTGCTCACGATCCAGAACATGACGTGGGGCGGCCAGCTCGGCTTCCAGGCCCCGCCCCGCGACCCATTCTACGTGCCCTACCACGCCCTCTCCACCTCGGACGCCATCCAGTCCGCCCAGTCGCGCGACGTCGACCCGACGCGCCTCGCCACCCTGGCCGCGGCCGGCGTGCTGGGCACCACGCACACGGAGCGCGGGCTCACGTACGTCACCATCGACCTGTCGGGGCACATGGTGCCGCAGTACGCGCCCAGCGCCGCCTTCCGCCACCTCGAGGTCCTGCTGGGCCGCGTCGATAGCCTCAGCTCGGTCCAGGCCTTCACGACGGAGCCGGACTACCCGCAGGCCGACCCCGCGGCGCTCGGGAACGGGACGGGGCCGTCGGTGGTGGACATGAGCGCGGCGCAGAAGGGCAAGGATCCGAAGATCAACGCGGCGGGGGCCGATGATGCCTTGACGGTGAGCGGGTGGGTCATGGCGGCTTTGGTCGCTGCGATTATGTTCCAGCTATAGAACTAGAAAGGGGCCATGACCCAGTTGGGGACTATCTATTAGGAAATTAAGCACGATACCATATAACTATTCTTCACTGATACGCATATGCGATATCGATGTACGAAGATCATGTAACTTGTTTTAAAGTAGGATTGGTCTATTTGAGGCATGGAGAGATCTTTATTGACCTCCTTCATATGGTACAATTCCGAATAGGCATGTCCATCGTAACACATGTTGGTACATATTGTACATTCACTTCTCGGGTGACACTTCGACAATGGTGTAGCAGGGCAACCCAACCACCGCGATCCGACATCCGTCACCGCGATCCTCATTTCTTCTTCTTCCCATTCCCGTTCCCCGACCCCTTGGCCTCCTCCGCCGCCTTCATCTCCTCCTCGGCAATGAGGGCCTGGACGTCGCGCCCCACGAGCCAGCTCTTGGCCGAGTCCATGAGCCTCCCCAGCGTGTCCCCGCCCAGCAGCACGTCGGGCAGGTTGTGCACGTCAACGCCGGACCGGTGGTCGGTGCAGCGGTCCTGCTGGTAGTTGTAGGTGCGGATCTTGTCGCCCCGGGTGATCTGGTTCTTGGCCAGCACGCTGTTGCGCAGGCTGTTGGCCACTTTCTCCTGCTCCTCGCGCCGCTGCGCCGCCACCCGCGACCGCAGCAGCCGCCACGCGTCCTCGCGGTTCCGGTGCTGCGACCGCGAGTCCTGCATCGACACCGTCGTGCCCGTCGGCAGATGCGTCAGCCGGATTGCCGACTCGGTCTTGTTGACGTGCTGGCCGCCCGCGCCGCCCGCGCGCATCTTCTCGGATTTCACCTCCTTGGGGTCGATGTAGAAGTCCGACTCCGGGTTGTCAAAGTCGGACTCGAGCGCGCTCCCGGCGTCGGGCGCCGCCGGGAACGAGGGCAGCACCCAGACGGCGACGGCGCTCGTGTGCGTGCGGCCCTGCTTCTCGGTCGCGGGGACGCGCTGCACGCGGTGCATGCCGGCCTCGGACCGGAACAGGTCGTAGGCGCCCTCGTCAAGGACCTCGAGCACGGCCTCGGCGAGGGGCAGCTCGTTAGCGGCGCCGCCGGCCGACGTCTCGGCGCCGTCGGCGACTTCGTATTTCACCGTCGTGGCGCGCAGGCCCACGCGCGCGCAGTAGGCCCGGTACATCTTGTAGACGGCGTCGGCGAAGTAGCGGCCCTCCATGCCGCCGGGGCCCGGGCGGATCTCGACGAGGCACGGCATGGGCCCGTAGGGGTCGCGCGGGGTCAGGGAGGCCGAGAGGGCGGTGGCCAGGGTGGTGAGCTGCTCGTGCGTGCTGGCCAGCTCATCGTGCGCCAATTGCCGCAGCTCGGCGTCGGACGAGGTGGATAGTTGGTTCAGCTCGGCCAGAGAGGAGCGCGCGTCGTCGTAGGAGCGCAGGGCTGTCGCCACCCGCGACAGCTCGCCGAGGCGCTTGGCGGCTTTGGTGTCGAAGGTCTGCTCGAGGGTCGTGCTGAGGGTGGCGTGTTCGGCGGCGAGGTTGCGGGCGCGCTGGAGGAGGGCGGGGGGTAGGTTCGTGCCTGCTGGGGCGTCTGTTGCGTAAAGGGTTAGAGGTCAGTTGGGAATTCAGCGTTGACATTGGAGCGACGGGGAGGGAGCTGCAGGGCGGGTTGCATGTGAGGTCATTGGAGGGGGGCAAATGGAAAGAAAGCGTACCTGTGCTAGCATGTCGTACGAATTGGCGCCGTAGAGGCTGGGCCAGAGCTGTTGCGCATCGCCGGCATACCCATGATGCTGGGAACATGTTCTGAGCCTCAGGTCTGTCGACTGCGGTGGGTTGGGAAAACGAGGGTCAGAAGTATCACCACATCGACATTGCCAATTGACGCTGGTGGCTGTCTGTTCATGGATAAATTTTTGATGGGTTCGGGCCAAAGCGGTTCAGCCCACTTCGGTCTGAGCTTGGCCGATCTTTGCGGGCCAAAAACCTGGGCAGCGTCCACTAAGAATTAGCGGTCGCCTTACCGTGCCCACCCTATTGTGCCAAATGCTCAGCATGGCTCAGCCCTGGAGATGATGAACGTGGGGTAGCTGGGATTGACTGATTGCACCTGAATCTACTTGTTGAACATCAATCATCTTTCTTCTACTTTACTTATTCAATTGATCATTCTATTCCCTACAAGTCATGGCATCAGTCGATTTCCTAACTGATCAATTTTCTAATTATTTTCAAGTCTTCTCTTGTGTAAAGTTGCTACACTGCTGGTCCTCAGCATATCTCTTGCTGCTTCAACAATCGACAGTGCCGCCCATTGAATCGAACTCCCTCTCCCCTTCCTAACTTATCCGTGTTTTTGTCTTGTCTTCTAGCGAAGGTTCTAATGCGACTCTCTGTCTGGTCTTCGAACTCCACCGATAGACATGGTATACAATCCAGTTTATCAACAGGGATCGAATACTTCTCGATCATACTGTTGAAATACGTACATCACCCATTCTGGTGTCACAATATCTCGTTTGTCAAAGATGGTCTGAAACACTTACACCGCAATGCATCAAAGACACCGAACAACAATGTCTCTAGCATCCATTTTCGCATGTTCAACTTGTTTATCGCAGCTACGTCTAGGCAAAAGCATTCCGGAATGCGTTTCTACGCAATATCGTTTTGGCTACTTAAGTGTGGGAGATTCCTCTCAAGTAAGTTGTTTTCCGCGTCTTCACCACACATCGTCGTCAATGAAAAGCACCACTCTCACTGCAGCCACTGTGTCTTCTTAAAGTAACAGGGCACATTAAACCCATTTCAAACCACCAAAATAAAGTTCCATCGGCCACCATCAAGATGCCACGAAGAGACTCATTCTGCAGCAGTGTCGATGGGGATGATTCCCGATACTCAACTGACTCCTGGATAACCGAGGATACATCTCCGTCTACGGCCTACCCGGACAGTGGTTCCAACATCGACGCCCCAATCCATAGTCCAGGCGCTCAATCGACTTCTTTCTTCCAGTCCGTCGGAAACCGCTTTGGTAGTTACATGGCCGGATTCCCTTACACGGGCGGCGTACCACGTCGTCTCATCACGCAACCGGGATGCTACGACCGCTTTCCACGTCGGCCCATCCCGCATTCTGGTGACCAACCTTCCAACAATGGCGGCTTCACGGCCCCCGGACCACCAGTTAACAGCTTCGCCACCAACAACGGCGGTGGCAGCATACAGGGCTATCAGTCTAGCGAGGCAGGGTTCAGTTCCTTACCAGGGCGCTACGTCTCGTCCGATGACGGCTATGGGCATAACCTATGCCCCGTTACCCGCCGCCCATCTTGCAACAGAGGCGGCAGCGTTAGTAATAGCCTCAGCGACCACATGCAGCGGGTTCAATTAAGCGGCGGTGGGTCGCATATCTCTTCCGCGCCATCCATCGTGACCGTCACCAACCAGCCGGCCGCCGCCAGGGTCATCAATGTCTCTCCCGGCTCCGCGATCACGATCAATAACCAAGGTCGTGGAATCATCAACGTTAACCCAAACATTGCGAACATGTCTGCAGGAGGATGCCTCATGACGGGAATTACGACCATGCCGAATGGCGCTGGTGGAGGAGGGGACGATGGGCAAGATGCTCATCTTGCGGCCATCAGACAGATGTACGTTGCCAGACAGCAGTATGAGCGGCTCCGAAGCGAGTGCGAAAGAGGACGCCGGCAGTAGGATTTCAGATAGACAAAACTAGGTACGAACTGTGACTAAGACAGGTATTATGTATGGACGGATAAGGACTCAAACAAGAATAGGTAGTTCAATAATTACCCTCTGCTGTAATTATAGTTGCCATCAGTACTTCGGATGATTGCAATACTCAACCTGTATGCAGGAGCTTCACGCTTCGTTCGCCATCGTATGGACACGGCAAACAAGTGTTCAATATTGAAAACATTCATCTTTACGATAATACGTAGTACCACTTAGGGAATAACCGAGTTAATAATATTATCCATATTGGCAATGCATATACTCAGGAGACTGTCTCGTTATGTAAAGTCTCTAAGCTCTACGTTTAATGAATGATTCATGATAATATCAAGGACAGCCATGGAACGACCGCCCGGCTTGCTCGATACGATACTGCTGCTAGCTGAGAAAACGATGATGGTTGACATAATGGTGTCTCAGTTCACAAAGGAAACCCCAGGAACACTTCCTCGGCATCGCCGTAAGGATGTCCAGAGAACTATTCTATGCATATCGGTTGCTTTCTTGAAGGCGCATGCTGTCCCAATACTCTACACAGTGTAGATGGTTTCGACTACTTAAGCGAGGGGTATTCCTCTCAATTAGGTTGTTCAGAAGCTCACATCAACATCAACACAAAGCATCACTTCACATCATACTTTAAAACAAACCCGCAGAACAAGGGATTACTACTCAAACCCATTTTCAACACCGTTTGCAATACAAACTCCAAAATGTTTCGCTATCTGCTTGGAAACAACGAGGCTCCCGGTGCGTCAACCAACGGTGTAGCCCATTCTACCAATGGCGCCACAGACACCAACTCTGCCCTCGTGCGCAACAATGGCGCAGGCAACAGCCGCCCTTCACCCCCACCATATAATGCGAGTGTCTACGGCCACCAGTCTATGGGCTCTTACGGCCGTCAACCTGGGTCCTTCCCATCCGTCCGCAGTCCCAGCCTCAGCAGCGGCCAAACCAGCTCCGCAAGCTACGACGAGGCAACGCTCAGGGCACAGGCCGTGGCCCGCTCGGTCGTCGAGGAAATCGGCCGTACCCGCAGCGGGCCGGTCCCTGTCATCACCATCCACCCGGTGGCAAGCGCGGACATGCCGTTTCCTCCCTCCTACCGGGTGAACGTGACGGGCAATATGGTGGTGCACAACCTCGTGGTGGGACATGGCAGCAATACCTTGCCGGCGGCGACCCAGTCGGGCAACGGACAGAATGGCGAGAGCAGCATGCAAAGTGAAGAGGCCCAGCACATATTCAACATTCTGGGCCGCTTCGTCAGGAATATACCTGGTATGATGCTTTCAGTCGCGATCGGCTATTCCCTTGCTTGGTAGTTAAGGCATATCTACCAGACGAATAGCATAGATATCGGGGTATTTCAGAGTAGCTACAGTACACACACGAGACACCAATAGCATATTAACATGGTACAAAAGAGTAACATATAGTTCAGAAGTGACATGATATAAAGTGGTGCTTTCCAGACCTATCCAGTTCATAATCATACATACAAGTTCGTATCAATGATAAGGAGCCAATCACAAAACGATGTGTGAAGGAGAAGAAAGTCGCTAGTAGCAATAAAGAAACCTCCACCAGGAATCCCAAAGAGCAAGATGCACGTTCATCTAACCATGTCCTCTTACTTGCAAGGTGAAACCGACTTGGCGCTCGTCGCATCCTTGGGAATGACCCCGGCGTCGACGGCGGCCTCGTAGCACCAGCGGTACTCGCTGAAGCCACCGATCCAGTTGCACTTCCAGGACCAAAAGACCCAGCCGCCAGCCTTCTCGTAAGCCTGGGCCTGGGCACCCCAAAATTCGCGGTAGAACTTCTTGAGGTCCTGGTTGTTCTCGTTGTTCTTGGGGGACCAGTTCTTGTCGTCGTGGCCATCCGTCGCCACCTGAAGCGACCACTCGCCCACCACGCTCTGCCCGTGCGAGTTGTCGCTGCACGCCGCGGAGATGTAGTCCTGACGCGTCGAGTGCTCGCCGAACTGGGGGTTCCACTTGTAGTACTTGTGGTCGTCGGTCGACATCAGCGCGCGGTCCGACGGCAGCCCGCTGGCCGGGTCGCCCGAGCCCCACGACTGGCCCATGTACATGATGTTGAGCTGGTCCTTGGCCGCGACGCCCAGGCTCTTCTCCCGGTTGCGGATGCGCGACCAGGCGGCCGGGTAGAAGTTCTTGACCATGTCGGCTGCCTGGCTCGCGAACTCTTCCGTGTGGACGGGCTCGTTCATGACCTGCAGGGCGTAGACGTTGCGGTAGGCTTTGTTCTTGTGGATGCGCTCGGCCATCCACTCGAGGAACTTGTTGGCGCGCTCGAAGTTGGCCTGCGTGTAAAAGCCGGGGTTGGGGGTGCCCTGTCGAACCAAAACTTTCATGTCAGCAACTATCGAGATCGGGACGCCACAGTGCCGGGTGCGAAGAGAGAAATGGGGAGTAAGCTTACGTGTCCGGTGAAAGATTCGCTCTTGCTCTGCGACCCGGGACCACCGTGCAAGTCGATAATGACCTGCAGCCCAGCGTCGCTAGCCCACCCGACGATCTTGTCGAGGTACTCGAGACCGCCCTTGGGGTAGTGTTCGTTCTTGCGGTCGACGAGGTCCTCCTTGATCCAGAAGCCGACGGGGATGCGGACGGTGTTGAGCTTGAGGCTCGCGATCTTGGCGATGTCGTCCTTGGTGACCCACGAGGCCCAGTGCTTCTTGAAGGCGGCGTCGGCCTTGTCCTGGCCGAGGGTCTGCACGCACGTCCACTCGTCGCCTGCGCCGTCACAGCCCATGTCGCGCCACGCGTCCGCCGCCATCCACGGCTCGACCACGAACTGCGAGCCCAGGTTCACGCCGCGGATCGGCGTGCTGCCCGGCTGCCAGCGGGGCCGGAGCGGGTCGGCCGCGCGGGCCGAGATGCTGGCGGCGCTGGCCGTGGCGGCCAGGAAGGCGATGGGGAGGGAGCCTAACATGATGACTTGTGAATGGTATAATTAATAGGGAAATCACAGTACAGCCAGTCAAAAAAGAGCGAAGATGAAAGATTGTATGGTTGGGGTTTTTCTTTCTTGGTAAAATCCTGATTAGGCTTCCGTCTATTATATGCAAGAGACCTCGTCGTACAAGCTAAAGGGGGGCACTCTCCATCTCAACGATGTCAGCCGCAAATGTGCCCTGACCCTTAGTAAGTCAATATCAGTCGTGCGACGATCGGGGCTAGCCAGATATCCTACTGGTTTGGGCCACGATTGGCTCATTTCTGTTAAAGTAGATCGGTCTCCAGCTCTGGTTGCTAGGCTGGATGGAAGTGCACATTCAGACGCCAATCTGGATAAATATAGTAAGGTATTGGTGCTGGAGAGCAGCGTGTTCTTACGTCACTTTGGTATAGCACAAGGGGCGACCTCAGCTCATTATGCAGCCGACTTGCCCTAAAGTGCTGCCAGGCTGAGAATTGCCTTTTCATGTTATATTTGGTCCCATGTCTCAGGACTGCTTACTGAGATCCCGCGTCGCCCCCGTCCACTAGTAGGCGGGACATGGTAGCAATATCCACTTCAGCCCCTCCCATCACCCCTGTTTTCATAGCATAGCCCCGACTAATAGACGACATCTGCAGGGTGTGTCAAGGGCCTAGACAAGAAACAAGACAAAATGTCGAGATTCTAAATCGATTCAAGCCTTACGAAGTACGAAGCGAAGGGTTCGGTTGGATCCTCCAGGAACCACCCGGGACTGCGTGTGGCGGTCGTCAGTAAGAACATTGCTTAGGTGGCCTACGTCTCGGCGCCCTTATTGATACCAATGGCAACAACCATGAAAACGGCAACTAAGACCATCTGCATATGCCGATAAGACAATCTCGTCGCACAGGTGAATTTGAATCCCAAACGAACCAGCCTTACTGCACCTCGATTTTAGCTCAGGGCCGGTGCTGCAGGCGACTTTACCTCAAACCCGTTCCTGAATTAGCGGCGCTGCTAGCGATTTGGGGTCCCCAACGACAAATCTATTAATAGCCATCCTTGCACCAAAAATGAAAGAAAGCCTTCTACACAGATGAATCAAGGATCATCACTCCCGTCCGAAGCCAAGCCCTTTTCTTCCGATATGCTTTTCAGGGCTGCATGATCCTCGTATTCAAATTTCAACTGCCTTTGATTGAAGCACTCGAGTCTGCGAAACGCCCGGCCTAACGGGCGGGACTGTCAAAACATTAGACTCTGCGACAACTTCAGACGGTTGTGTCGGGACGGTTTCTGAACTTACGCCACAAACCTTCATTTGACGTCTACTTGGATCGGCAGCAAGAACATAAGTAGATGTTTGGTGGCTTCGCGTTAATCCCCAGGATTTTCCCCTCCTTTCATAGCACAAAGTCGCCTTACCCGAGGCGCAAGTTTAGTGCAACAAATCAACAAGCAATGGGGACGCCAATCGGGATCACGATCAATTTATCTCTCGATAGAATTTCATTTCGGCTACTATCTACCAAAGCGTCTAACCAATGACAAGTTCAAAAGGGGGGTTATGAACTCCTAGATAAGGTATATACGGAGCGCGAGCGATGTATCCAACATTTCCTACTCTACATCCACCATGACTTTGGTTCTTTCTCCTAGAGGTCCTCTGTCATGCCTTCAATAGCCGAACGATCTCCGGATTATTTCCAGACCTCACGACAGTCTCCATTACCGGGCCCGGCCCCGACGTGGTCCCCCTCTCCACTCTAGCCCCCTTCTTCAGCAACATCTCCACCAGCCGCCTATCCGCGCTCCGCGCCGCCAGGGCCAGCGGCGCGCGGCCCAGGTCGGCCTCGTCGTCGGCCAGGTTCACGTCGGCGCCGCAGTTCAGCGCCAGCTCCGCCAGCTCCCGGCTCCGCGCCAGGTCGACCGCGTACGTCAGCATCGTCGGCGGTGGCCGCCCGTCCCGGGGCTTCCTGCTCGTAAGCCGCTGGTCCGGGTCCGCGCCGTGCCGGAGGAGTAGCTCCGGAATATCAAGCAGGCTCGTCGTCGCGCGCTTCCCGCTTCCGTCGACTGCGGCGAGGAAGGGGCCCAGCGCCTTCTCGAGCAGCGTGACGCCCCATGAATCATTGGCTTTGTGGGGTTTCGCGCCGTTTTGGAGGAGCAAATCCATCATGGTCACCTTATCCGTATGCGCTAGCTTGCTGTCCTCAAAGACCACAGACAGGATGTGCGTGAGATATATATCGTGCGCATTGGCATCGGCGCCATGCTCCAGGAGAGTCCGCACCAGTCCCACGTCGTGCTGCTTGACCGCCGTGACCAGCAGCGGCGTCCCGTTGATATCGCAGACACTGGGATCCGCGCCGAGCTCGAGCAGGTGCCGTACCAGGCCATCGCGCCGCTGGCACACGCAGAAGTGGAGGAGCGGATATCCGCTAGCGTCACGCGTGTCGGGGCTCGCGCCGTGGCGAAGCAGGAGCCGCACCACCTCCTCGCGGTCGTCTTCCGGCTGCCGCTTCTGCAGCGCGATGACGACGAGCGGCTGCATCCAGTTGTCGAGCATGCCGGCGTCGGCGCCGCGCGAGAGCAGCAGCTCGATCCACTCGGGCGCCGTCGCCCCGTTCCGCACCAGGCTGGCGAGGTAGGGCTCGCCCCACTCGTGGCGCTCGTTGGCCGAGGCGCCGTACTCGAGGAGCAGGTCGATGGCGCCGCCGTTCTCGGCGTCGACGGCGTGGAATAGCGGGGGTTTGCCCCCGGACCCACTGTCGCAGACCCGGTGGTCGGCGCCGGTTTTCAACAGATACTCGAGGGTGCCCAGCTGGTTCGCACCGATGGCGCGGATGAGGGCCGTCTGCCCATCCTCGTCGCGGCCGTTGATGTTGGCGCCCTCGGCCAAGAGGAACTTGAGCTGGGCCACGCTGCCGTAAGAAGCGGCTTGGCAGAGCGGCGTCACCAGGGGTTCTGGCTTCGCCCTCAGGGCGTCGGTCGCCGCGCGGAAGGGCTTGGAAAAGAATCCCTTGAAGCCGGCCGATGATCGGTCCTTGCTCGCACTGCTGCTGCTACCTGCCGTAGCCGACGACGAGAGGGATCCCATCCGAGCATGGTGTGAGGTCTCTTGGAAATGCTGGGACGACTCGTATGATGGGGGAAGTCCGTCAGAGGAAGCGTCTTTCGAGGACGACGATAAACGACCGCTCGGGCTTTCGAGCAGGATGCTCCCTGATCTTGCTGATTTCCCGATAGCTCTGCATGAAGACCCGATTCTCACCAAGAGTAATTTCACATCTTCATCGTCTAGCTCCTCCTCCTGCTTCACTATTGAGTTCCTACAAATCGGCAAGGTCAATATCTCACAAAAAGAAAAGCCTAAAGCCTGGCACAGACAGTTTGGGGTTCTCACTCTTGTAGGGCCTGCGACAAAACGACGAGCAGCATTAGGACAACCTTCACGAAGGACTCGTAATGCTGCACTGTTGCCATGTTGATGGCCTCCGCGGGCGTGTCCGGGGCGAGTCGCAGGAGCTGCTTGGCCACCACGGCCCCCGCGGAGTCACACTCGGTGAGGTACGTCGAGAAGATTGTTTGGACTCTCGGTGCTATTAGCGTCTGCATCCCATCGAGCGTGCCTTTGAGCCGATTTGCCTCATCGCGCAGCTGGCGCAGGAAGCCGGAAAGGGGCCACAGCTGCGAGACGCCGGCATGGCTGTTCCCGACATTGCCGTCGTCTAGGAGGCTGTCGATCTCCTTGGAGCCCGACTCGGCCGACCTTGCCAGGCTTGCGCATGTCGCAATAAACTCCGATCCGCTAATTTCGCCCATGATCTGCCGTAGTGGAAGGCCGTCCCAGTTATTGCCGCTTCGAAAGTGCACTAGAAAATAGTTTTGAGATAGTGGAGTTGTTGATGTTGGGGAGCGGAAGGGAGGATGATGAGGATTGTGTTTCCGTACGATTGCGGGGAGGAGACAGCACGCGACCCAAGGCAGTCATATCGCCGAGTCCCCCCCAATGGAAATGGGCTGACGCGTTTTGCCAAGGCTGACGTGTTGGAGATCATTCAGCCGCTCTTCAACATATCTGCTGTTTTGGGGCTGGTGCTGACAACCAACAGGATAGGCAGTCGCCATTTGCACATGGCTGCATATGCATTGGGGGCCGGGCTACCTGAAATTCGGGAACAAGGAAACTCGTTGCTGGCTGGTGCCCTTTGGTGCCAAGCCATCACACCATGAGACCCCCTGCAACAAATGGACGTCAGCAGATCATCCAGCACCGGGCATTCCGATTGGACTCAGCCATCACACCCACCGTTTCCACGAACCTAAAAGGGTGTGCCAAACGAAAATGTCTCAGATGCGAAGATGGGACGGCATATGCACGGGCGGGACGTCGCAGTGGTTATAAATACCATGGCTGATTCATTCAATCGGAAATTATATACCATGCCTGTCCCTGCCGAAACGATCGGCCATGACTCGACAATTCCAGCGCCCCGGGTTCCGAGCGGCACCGACTATACTCTGGAATGATAATGTCCCTTCTTCCCCGATATATTATTGATATTGAATTTATATACGATAACTTGGCCCGGAAATAAGCGTTTCTTGGATTACCACGGCGATGTCATCTCTTGTTCCACCTCAATTATGCAGAGCTTGTCATTATTTTAAGCGTGGGCAACATTGGTGGCCTTTCCTGAGAGGAAGGAACCACGACGCCATTAACGGAGAGCGGCTATCGCGCTTACCGTTTTTCCAACGCACCATCTGGCACCATCCAGCTAGATGCTCGAATCGAGGCAATTTCTGACTTAATCTCGCGTCCAAGCTTCCTAGCGCATTGAATGAGACTCGCCACCTCGAAAGGAACTCACGCAGGTCGATAAGTTAGCCGGGTGATTGTGCGTCGCGTTAATTTCCTGCCATCGGCAGTAATTGCTCCCGTTATGGGGGTTCATGAATAGAAGCATAGATGTATTCGATAGAAACAATAGCAGTCCAACATATTTTGCTTTTACCTTGATTCAGTTGATCTATTAGGTTTTGGGTGTGGCGAGCTCGTTGATGGCCTCATTATCAGCAATATCTTCCAATATCTGGGAAACAGTAACCTTGTTGGCCTATAATACTTGAGTGAATTTGAGGTTATTTCCCTTTTAGCCCTTCAATTGACTCATAATAAAAATATAAACGAAGGCTTCCGTCGTTCCCCTTCCCAGTCACCTACCAATTCTCCAACTTTGCGCGACAAGAAGCAACACTGCGTAAGCCCAATATCCCAGCATGAGTACCTCCGGTAATCCGACCGGGGAAAACGCAGTCCCAGAAGGTCTCGACCAAGAGGACTTTGATTGCAATTTCGGCGTGTGTCACTTCGTAGTCAGTGGCGACGAAGAGACTTTTAGTGGCCCTAGCACACGACGGGCATCAATCCCGAGTGGTATGTACTGTTTTGATCCACGCGATGACTCGCTTGTGTGCTACTTTTTGTCCCGCCTGGCTGACCAAGTGGACCTCGGACGTCGACAGACGACGACGAAGATGAGTTCGTTACAGTCGAAGACGAATCTGTACAGGTGAACGACCTCAGAAACATGCTGGAGTCCCAGCATGCAGAGCACTCCCTGGAGATCTTAGAACGCGCTGGGGAGATGGCAAAGGCGAACCTTGAGCTGCGCCAGACCATAGAGCGTAACGAAGGGCTCGAAAAGGAACTACGAGACACCAAGGCGAAACTGGAACAAACCCAGAGCGATAAGCAAAACAACAATGCAACGGACTACTTCACAAAACTCTACATGGCCAAGAGGTGCAAGAAGGCGGAGATTGACTTCGCGGCCGCGAAGAATGGCCCGGCCACGATGCGTCCCAGCACCACGGTCTTCGAAACCACAATTAGCGACAAGGACCTGAAGCAGAAAGCTAGCGACCTGCGCGCCGTGATCAAGGAGTTTTCCTTGTCTTTTAAAGGCGGATCGGCGGCCATGAGCCACTGGTCGGCCACGCAGCTCAAGCATGTGAAACCCTTCAATCACCAACTTGTCCAGGATGGACAGCGCATCACGCCCGCCTCCATGGAGGCGTACGTATGGTATGTTCTCGTAAGCGAGGTGTTTGACAAGTTTATGTGGGGAGGACGAGAGATGGGCAACCTACAGAAGATGTGGTCCCGTTTTGGCCAAGGTATGTTGCCATTGCCGCTTTGGCATTAAGAGTAGCCTTGATTTCCTCGACGGATGGCACAAGACCTGCTAACAGAAACGCTTCTTTTTCTCTCGAAGAACACCGACCCCAACCAAATAACTTCGCAGTCCTCCAAAAGAGGCAGATATGGCGAGCCACGACCGCCTCGCTCGTGCTCGGTCCGTTCTCGATCCCCGACCGTCGACACCAGTTCCTAAACGACGTCGGAAAGGACAACGACATCGAGGACAACATTCAGGAACTGTGCACCGCCGCGTTCCCGCTCGCGATGTTCCGTCCCCTCGTCGACGTGGGCCGTCACCACCCCCGCCCCTGCCGGATCGACATTGGCCAGATCGTCGAGCGGGCGGTGAAGCTGGACCTGACGATCTCCCTGCAGGGCGCCAAGATGGACTGGGCCTACAACTATGACAGCTACTACGTGAAGCCGGACCCCCTCCAGGATGTCTATAGTGGGAACAAGGTGGTCGTGGCAGCTCCGGCCTTGGTCAAGCTGGGCCAGGCGAATGGAGAAGATCTGGATAAGAAGCTAGATGTGCTCTTGACGCGAGGACAATGTTATATTTAAAATCTCAAAGGCATTGGGTATAATGGCTTCTTTGAAGTTAATATTTAAGATTATATTACGTTATCGGTCTCGGGCTCCGCTTTAAGTATTAAATCGGAGGGAATCAGAGAAACCCGTAAAAGAAAAGAGAGAAAAAAAACTATTACTTTGTCCATTAACCCAGCTTACTGGATCCTCTATTTAGGAATCATCTTCTATAATAGGAAGCTAGGTTATTAAAGCAATAGCTATACAGTCAATATTTCCATATTTGAATTGATATCCACAAGATCCAAGGACACCGAGGAAATGACGATTGCGCAAGTCCATCTATTCATAATCCTATCGATGGTCTCGATGCGCCTTCTTGAATCTTGAAGGAGGCTCTGTCATAGAACGCTTCAGTAGTTGATTGGCTTCTATTCAAGGCATGCCACCGAAGACAAAGCGGATGTTGTCACAATGCAATTGAACTCGCCTTCGGCTCATATTGGCTTTGTAACTGTATCAAAGAACAAGTGGTTTATTGTAAGCCGCGGCTGTTCTGTCGTCCCTTTATAGTGTATATATACATACGTGGCTCATTTTGAGTTAAACTTGAAAGTAAAACGCGCGTTGTGAGTCATTTTCTGGTCTACGCATTGTATCGGAGAGAAGAACAAAAAGGCTCTACCCATTGAATCGGAGAAACATCACAAAGAAAAGTACATAAGTACATGGTGGGTCGCCGGGATCTCAAAGTAGCATAGCACCTGAAGAAGTACCAGCTTCAGATAAACCAGCATAGCAGATACCACTCGACTCACACTCACATACATCGCAATGTCTGGACCAAACCAAATCAACGTGGACCATTTCCGCCTCTACTACTGTGCCGACGCCTACTACGGGTCGCACCCTAGTTGGTCGTTGGCGGACCGGCGCCCCATCGTCGAGATCCCCCACGAGCCCGACTCCCGTTTCGTGCTGACGATGGAGATCATCACCAGCGTAGTGGGGCCGGGCAAGAAGACAGGCCAAACCGAAGGCGGAGCCGCTGTCAAAGGCTACATCGACGTCGCCTTCGCCCTGACCGAGCGGGTGCCCACCGTCCTGGCCGAACAGCCGGCCACCACGTCCTGCTCTGATCTATTGCCCAGAGTGGAGGAACTAAGGGAAGTCACGACGGAGGCGGTCTACTCGCAGCCGCTGACCCGCAGCCAATTCCAGGCCCCCTACGACACCATGATGGCCAGTGTCCGCGACGGCGACGAGCCCGAGGTCAACGCGCGGACCTTGCTCTTTGCCGGAGGCGCCACAGACCATTACAGCACGGAGCCCCCAAGCGCTGCCGAGGCGGCGGCTTTAGTCATGGCGATCCGGACCAGGCTGGCAACGTGCATGTACCAGGCCGTCGGAATGATGCGCAGCGACAACGGCCGTGGCGAGGTCGTGGGGTCGACGAACGTCGACGAGCTGGAGCGCGACTTAAGCGCCTGTCTTATGCCTTTGACGGGCGAGATGTACATCGACGCCGTCAATGGGGCCATTCAGCATCTTCGGGGGCTGTGCCAGGAGTACGAGAATAAGAGGAACGGGACTCAGGGGGTGAGGTACTACCAGCGGTATCGATTTGCGAGGGGCTAAATATCGGTTAGTTTGACAGTTAGGAAGTAGAAAAACATGAGTGAATGAAGTGTAGTTTTAAAAAGTCAGCTCGACATTGTTTGCCTCAAGTATGCCTCGAGTATGCCTCGAGTATGCCTCGAGTTTGACTTATTACCTATGCCTTCGACATACTAAAAGCATGTGATTGTTCCAGTTGCGGTGTGGCAGGAAACATGCCTTACCTTTTCTGCCCAGGCTATTTGCACTGCCTTGTTGTACGCATGTGTGGCTAATAATTATTGTACCGACATCCTATCAATAGAATTGCACTGCCACAATGCTATGCAGCCAATATACCAGGTGATTCCTGATTGGAAGCAGATATATTGCCACCTGATCTGGGGGACCTAGTGCTGATGCGGGGTACTTCCATAGCCACGATGTAGCATGAAGTCCACGCTGATACAAATCGACCTCAAGTGTCTAGAGTTCATCCCCGGAAAACACACGCCCGGTAGACTTATGGTCATGCGACAAAACCCCGAGACAATGGCACACACATATGATTATAAACAACTTGACCTATCGAGAGACTCGATACGCCTTCTTCGCCTGTACAATGGGTCTCCGGGAGAAGAGATCCGTTGCGAGCTTGTCGAGAGCCTCCTAAGCGAAGGCATTCCGTACGAAGCCCTCTCGTACACCTGGGGAGGTGAACCGAATAACCATTCACCGCGTGTTCTCCTCCATGACCAGAAGATTCCAGTGACCAACAACCTCTTTGACGCTCTTTGCGCTCTGAGGCATAGGGGTCTGGACAGGTGGTTGTGGATCGACGCCCTATGTATAAATCAAATGGACCATCGCGAAAAGGGTCACCAGGTTGGTCAGATGAGATATATTTACCAAACTGCCGAGAGGGTGCTCGTCTGGCTAGGCCAAAGCTCGCATGATATTGATGGTTTGATGGTGAGTTATTTATCTACACTTGACAAGATGATAGTATACTGAGTGCCCGCAACCAGGATATGATGAAATCTTGGTACGAACAGTTCAAGGAGCTGCCGAAGACACTAGAAAATATGAAGGTCGCGTGGTCGATAAACCTGAAAGAGCTTGGGGGTGCTAACAATACTCCCCACCAAGGTCATATGGCTGCATTTGTGCAACTGTTGAATAATCCCTGGTTCAAAAGAGTTTGGATCATTCAAGAGGTTGCCAATGCTCGTGCTGCTCTCATCATATGTGGCTCTAAGAGTGTCTCATCCCGCATATTCTCGACAATGCATCATCTTATGGGCTCGACCTTACAAACACATCACCATACAAGGGCAGTGATGGAAGTTATGCCCGGCCCCCTTCGCGAACAATCATGGTGGAATGAAAATAGGAAACTGATAACATTGTTGATCAAGTTCAATGGTAGCGAGGCCACAAAAGAACACGATCGGATTTATGCGCTTTTGGGTATTGCGTCTGATGCAACAGATTTCCCTATCGACTACGGGTGTCCATTTCAAGATATAGTCGACCGGGCAATTGCATTTGTGGCACTAGGAGATTCGGGTCAGAGTCTAGTGCTTGATAAGTCACTTCAACTTCACGAAGTCTTTGAGGGTGTGGCCAATGTCGCCCAATTCGCCATCCGGATTGTCGAGCTGGCATTATTACAACATTGAAAGCATGTTCTCCTCGATGGCTTGTTAAACGCATCCGCATTCCGCACCTTCCTTGACGAAGCTTTCTCGAATGAGAAGTCGAACCGGCCCTATGTCCGACGAATCTTCCGCTTATACACCGGAGCTAATATACAAAATCGTAGGATCCTCGAAAATATGTACATATACGCCTGGCAACGTCAGTACTATTTTGTTTGCAACGACATTTTTGAAATGCCCGCATTCAAGCCAATCAACGAGTATCTCATGGAATTAATGGCGCCAATGCCCGACTCGCTGTTAAACAAGATTGCCAGGCAACAATGCGATGAAGACCGTGACGAGCTTTACCAGTTGATACGGCAACTTGCAACCCAAGACTGCGATCGTCACCGTGGACGTGTATTCTTGGATGAAGTGGCTATTAGTGGTATCATTCCTCTTAATGGGGAAGAGTGGGCATGCACACCGGTCCATGAGTTCAACCCGAAAGACGTATTGGGGTTTCTTCTAGAAAGGCTCAACGCAGCCGATATAGAACGTATTTGTTTGTTAGCCATGGACATCAAACGCTTGCTGAAGTATGGCCCAAACGATATTCCACTCTATAGCATCACGAGGTACGACTTTATCGACCCTATGCCAAGTGTCACGGCGATTATTCCAACCTGGGGGACAACTTTGCGGCAAGCTATAGGCATGAGTTGTCCTTGGATCGTACAAACGTTATTGAAACGTGGCGCAGACCTATATTGGCAGGACGAAAACGGCCGAACGCCACTGCACTACGCCGAAAGCACGAGTGTTTACCACTCGACCAGGGCCCAAAACTATAGTGCAGAAGTCATTGCCCTCTTGCTCTTGTGTGGAGCTGACGACAAGGCTGAAGACGACGATGGCCAAACACCATGGCAGCTCAACAGGCAAAATCGTTTGGGGACAAAGAGAAGAAACAATGAGCAAATGAAAGAGCTGCTCTCGGCTGTCGAAAAGTCGAAGCAGTACCTATTTGTGAGACTACTCCAAGAAAGAGGGGTGGATAATGTGAGCGTATATTACACTGCGAATCTTGGTTTCAAGCGGCTTTTGGAGAGGAAGATCGTGGATATAAAACCCAGGCTTAGAACCAGAACGGAGCCTGCTTGTACGAGAACAGGGATTGATAATCTAAGTCTGTAGAAAATTTCCTAACCCATGTGACGAATTTCCGCTATAGCCTATAAATCCGATTATCGTTAACATAAAAATGAAATAGCTTCATTCAACGAACAGAGACCTAAATCGGCACCGGCCTCCTCGCCGCCCCGTCGCCGCGTAGACATACTTAGCCGCCTACTCCAGTGGCCCCTCGGGCTTGTACGCGGCCGCGTCGACACCCCACAGTGACGTGTCTCAGTGCGTCGCGTACGGACTCAGGGCCGCGACGGCACCACGCGGGAAGCGCACGGCAGGGTCGCTGGCGAGATGGACGCCGGCTTTCAGATTCTCGTGGAGTATACCGTGGCCGGTTTGGCCCCGGCCCACGACCAGACGCGCGGGGCTATCGATGGGGCCGCTGAGTCGGATGGACTCGAGCACAGCGGCGCGCAGGGAAGACCACGGAGATAAAGATGATCCCGCCGTCTGTTGACGGAATATGTCGAGGTTCGCCGTTGTGGCGGTGCGCAGGCTTGCTACCATGGAGGACTGGTGCGCGTCGTTGGTGTTGTTGATGATGTCGCGAGCCACGGACATTTACCAGCTGGGAATGATCCCCTGGTGCATCTCGGCGAGCGAAGAAGCCGTCTACAGATTGACGGTGTGTGAACATCCGGGCTATTTCGATCGTGAAGACAACGTGGGCGTCACGGCTGACACGCAACTGCCCACGGTAGATCCCAGCAAGGCACCGCCATATATGAACCGCGTCATCTCCATGTGCCGGGCCGCGAAGCTCGAAGGTCTTCCGCCTGCCTGGCGCCACTAGCGGGAAGAATCACTCAGCCTATTGTATACTACTGATGATTTCCACCCTCTTTAGTAATATACTCGGATCTTATATGGCGAGATCTGTAAATGCAGGTGCAATGCAGATCGAATGTTCTGCATGATGCGCGGTGATAATTTTAGAATTTGCTAGTGGGCGGGTGTGAAATTTTCTGTCAAACAAGGGCTTTGCCCGCCTGTAAGTGTGACAATGTCTCTTCTCTTACAAGGCAGGCAACTTGACGGAAGGCACGCATTCACTGCCGCCTATAACCGAACCGCGCGCCTTGCTCTGATAGGCCCTGAGTCATTGTCCAATCAGTCGGCCGTGAAGTTTGACATGGGTTAAGTAATTATATTGTCATAACCATATTTTTATTTTACTTGGTGGGTCAGTGATAGAAAAATGAAAAGAGCCTGTAAAAGTCACATAAGTGGCTTGGATTCATGTCGAGAGGTGATGTGTGACAGGGCTCAAGGTCGCGTGAGGACTAGCACTTGCTTCGGAACAGGGCAAGGAATGGACGGCACTACTAGGACTGGCCGTGCGGACCCCCGATTGGCTCGCCGCCGAGGTTGGGCCTAAGATAGAGCGTGGTGTGGAGAAGGGTTGCTAGCGAAGGCTTCATGGTTGAGGACGTCCTCGACAGCCATCTCCCGCAACATGAATTTGGGCACAATTTCTCGCTTAGAAACGAGACTTTTCCGTTGACAAAATAAAGGAATAAGTAACGGCGGCTTGGGATTACAGTTATATCAAGGTAGTTAAACTTTATCTACCCTGTATATGTTCATTATAATTAATGATAGATTATGTACAATGCTGCCGTATACCTCGGATAAGAGGGTGGGTGTCACCGCGCCGACGGAGACACTATAATCTTCGTCGCACTACTGCCTGGAATGGGGCTTGGCTGGGAAGGTTTTCTATGGAGAGCACACGATACCTACATCTAAAGTAGGTACTAGTAACCAACCCACGTGAAAACCCCACAGCTGCTCATTCTCTTAAGGCGAGTTCACCCATCCTTCCTTCCCTTTTCCCTGAGGCAGGCTGCCATACAGATTCATCTCATTCAATTGCTATGACTATAATAACTCTATGGTCATTTTTCCGATACTTAGACGAAAAGGCGTAGTGATCCGAGCAAACTCGTGGGCGTGTCCTTGGCACTTCTTCTCTGTCAGATACTACTGCATTGGGCCTGGGAGGATCCCGCCGACCAAACTACTGCGCCGCTCGCTGCTTGCATGCGCAAATTTCAAAGCCGCCACTAGACTTTATTCCGCACCTATGTCTACCCTCACCTCTACACCCTACGGGGATTCGGAGGAGCTTTCTAAAGAGTCCAACTGGGAAGGTTTTATGGGCAGTACATGCAAAGAGATGCATAAGGCAGGTCATGCTGAATGGGGTTTCGTCATCTACCGATGTGCGTACGGCGACGACGCGCTCTGGGACCGCTATATGAAATATTTCAAAGAGGCGATCCACGACAAGCTGGTGGAGTGGGAGTGCGAGCACCTGGAAAAGTACGCGCGGTGGACCGTCGTGGAGGACGAGGCCGGCCTGCAGGGCGCCTCCAAGCTCCAGGTGCGCCGGCGCTTCGTCGAGTGGCGCGACCGGCACTGCGTCTGGCGGCCGGGACAGCCTTGGTTCGACAAGTACGTCCCCGAGTTTCTGCCGGACAGAAAGACGCTGCGCCTGCCGCGCTTCAACTACTGCCTCCACGTCGACCAGGACTGCCTCAAGACCGTCGAGGCGCACGCCGCGGGGAAGCCCACCGAGACGGACAGCTATCCGGCGCCGTACCTGGTGGTGGCGCTCATCGACGGCGACTTTGTCGACCGTTCGCGGCCGGACGACTTCCACCAGCTCCCTCCCCTCGACGGCTGCACCCAGAAGTACGTGGGCTGGGAGTACACGCCGGTGGGGTCGGTCCCCGATTTCTACAACACTCACCACTATTGGACAATGAACGAGGATATAGAGTATAGGAGACCACCCATGATCTCACCCTTCTGCTTAGGGATTATGCCTCTGGCAAAGCGGGAGTAATTATCTATACCGTCTAAGTAATCCTCCTTGACGAGGGTGCAGGAATTGACCTGTACTTGTTGTTGACGCGGATCTGACCTGTGAATTAACGCCATTATCACCTATCTGAACTCTTTGACTTCGAAGCTATTGTGTTATAATTTCTATTTCTATAGACAAACCTTCGAACAGCCAATACAATCTAAACCAAATGACTATGGGAGACTGGTACGAAAATCAACCAGTTGGTGTGATAAGCTAGATTTCGCTCTACATCGTCCAATAGCAGAGTTGGTGTTGCAAATTCAATCCTCGTCAGACTCCGTGTCCTCCTCTTCTTCTATTTCCGTAATGCCGGTTTCATCATAGTCTACAGTCCAAAAGTTTTTCGTAGCGTCAGCCCTAACATCCAGTACCACATCACCGCCCACAGCCCTTCGAATGTCGTCCTGGTCCGCACTACTCAGGGGGGACATTCACCACTTGAAGAGGCCTAGTACCCGGGTTGTACAAATAGGATGCGACACAGAGCAGCTCCAATCGTCGGAGCCTGGGCCATGTGCTCTTTATGAGGGCGGGTAGAATATATCGACGGAATCGCGAGTCCATCGGCCGAACTCCATCGGGATAGGGAACTGTAGGCGGACCGCAACTCACGCAACGTCTAAAGCCGTGGTAGTAACAATTCAGGCTAATGAAGGCCCCTATTTCCTCGTAGCGCTTCTCTTCGGTCTCCCAGGACACACTGCCCCAGGTACCCGGTGTGGGCTCGCCAACCGTGTCAATCACCAAAGTGTCCAAGTTTCCCCACCTGCCAAGAAATGGGTGGAGATGAGTCAACATTGGTCCCGCGCGGCTGCTCATAGTGGTGGGAAGGGTCGTGTTTTGCCCTTCTCCCACAAGGTGGTGCCTTCCCGGATACCGTTGAGCTCAGCAAACTCGATCATGTTGTTCAGAGAAAGGCTTCGCAAGCGCGTTGGATCCACCGAATTCAGAAGAGTTTTGATCAGATTTCGCGATGCTTGGCCAGTAAAACGGATCGAATGGGCGGATGAGAATAAGCCGGGCGCCGGTGGGTCTTGGTCCTGGACTCAAAATCGACTCTACTTTCCGCTACGGAAAGAGTTCGACCTATTTTTAATAGGCGAAACAGTGAGGCTGCACGGCGGTACGTGGGTTAGCACAGGCCATGTAATAAAGCATTACGCCCCCTTCCGCGACCCCATCCTTCCTCTCTACGGCGAATCTGATGAGGAGTCCATGTCGGAAACCTCTGCCGACATACTAGATGAAGAGGATGACGAGGACACAGCAAATCAAGTCGACGCTGCAGACTATCATCCCAGCCTCGGCATCGAAAACCACCACCTCAACCCCGACGAGGCGCGAGCCGCGCTTGCTCAGGCGACTAAGCGCTTTGAGGACGACTGGTCTCAGCGCATATCCGATCGGCTCAGATTGGATGCGCCGCATACCTGGATAGACCAGACCAGATCGAAGGCCGATGCCACTGGTACGCTCAAGCAAGAACAGGGACCATTTGTCTTACTTGTCTGATAGGTTCCGAATACTTGCTTTTTCTTGGTCGATGATCCGGTTGTTCGTGTTTGCTGTGGCCTTTCTTCTAGTTCTTCCTCCTCCTCCATCTCTTTCCTGGGTGAATATTGCTTTGAGTTGTTCTATTTTGGTTTTCTTCTTGTCTACCCTTTCTTGTCCAGTCGCGGCCTGTACTCTTGGCAGGACCCTGACAGCGCCTTTCAGGGCAATAGTGGACTCCGTTATGGGGTCAAAAGGTTCAAGGTCTTGTTCGATTCACTACTATAAGCTAGAATGCCTTGCGGACTCGCTCGTTCTGTATACGTTAATCAACGCTGCGCAATAATGTGATCGGTCAGTACCTCGTTAGATGGCACGGCGAACAGATGGATATGATTGTCGCAACTAAAAAGTAACGACATTAGATGTTGATCGTGATGAACCTTTCTAGAACTATATACGGTCAAACTTCCTCTCAATCTGCCTCTCACTTGAATTCTATCTCCAAGTCTACAGTTGAATAACACTAACGTCTGCAAAATAATACACCTTTCCAAGCTGATCGCGAGTGACCTATCATAACGAATCCTAGTCCTTGACTTCCAACTCTCGATGAACCGCTTCTTTCTGGGTGCTGAGATACTTGCTTAGAGCCATGATCGGGAATACATGATGGTAAGTGGGATATCCCAGATACAAGACTTTCGGGAAGCCGGTACCAGTGTAGAAGTCGGCCGGCCAAGATGTTCCGTTGCTAGACTGGACAGTCTGGTTCTCCAAAAGCCACGTTATGCCATCCTGGATCGCCTGGGAAGACGCTGGGCGGAACAACAGCAGCGACTGAAGAGCCCAAGCTGTCTGCGCAGCATTGCTCGGCCCACGTCCAGCCAACTTGGGGAACTCGTACGAAGCAAGGGTCTCGCCCCAGCCCCCGTCGCCGTTCTGTATAGACTCGAACCAGGACACAGCTGCCTTGAGTGATGCACATACTTTTGGATCAGTTTTTCCAAAGTATACAAGACCACGGAGGACGTTACCGGAGCCGTAAATATAGTTGCTTCCCCAGCGGCCCCACCAAGCACCGAATGCTTCTTGCTCCTTCAGGAGATAGGTGACTCCACGATTCGCGGAAGCCTCAAGCTTCTTCGCCAGCTGGTCTCCCAGGCGGTCCCTTTGCTGGGATAGAAGATAGCCAAAGCACTCCAAGACGCGGCCGGTGACGTCCGCTGTGCTTGGGTCGCACAAGCTGTCCATGTCGCTGAACGGAATCTTGTGCAGCCACGTTTTATTGTTGTAGCAGTCAAACGCGCCCCAACCTCCATCATGATTCTGCATTCCCATGACCCACGTGACGGCATTGACCAAAGACTCAGTTTCGATCCAGTGGTTGTCTTGTTTTGCGATTGCCATGATTACTACAACAGTATCATCGACGTCGGGATACCACTTATTGTGATATTCGAAACTCCAACCCCCTGGCTGCTGGCACGGGCTGTAGACACGCCAGTCGCCTTCGGGGCCCATGAGTTGGCGGCATTTGAGCCACTCTGACGTCTTGCACATACGGGCATCTGAGCCAACACCTGCATCACACATGGCGATTGCCACCAGGGACGTGTCCCACACTGGCGACACGGTGGCAGTGATTCTCTTGCCACCTTTGTCTTGCACCGCGAGCCGCTCCAGAGCTGAGAGCCCGCGCTTGACGGCGTCGTGGTCGAGGGGGTAGCCTTCAAGGATCAAAGCCCAAACACTGCCCTGCATAGGGGGAAAGAATCCGGCCCATTCGCCCTCTTCCTCCTGGTGTTCCAGCAGCCAGTCTATACATTTTCCCCGGGCCAATTTTCTCGTTGGGGAGTTTCTAAGTCCGCCCAAGGTAGCCAGGACCTTGTCGGCTGCTGTGAAGGCAAACTGGATCCAATCTCGTTCCCAAAAGAGCTGGGACAAGGGAGGGGCGAAAGGCACGTTTTTGTTCTTTGGGTTGACCCAAAGCTCATCCAGGAAGTCATTGTCTGAGCTGCGGCCGTTCGGAAGGGCGTATAGCGGCTTGTGGTGTGCGGCTATCAGAATGGGTATCATAGTGCTTCGGGCCCACGAAGACATGGTGTAGATGTTGAACGGGGATGACGGGGGCAACAGGATGAGCTCGGCCGGGATTTGTGGTATGGCAACCCACGGGATCAGTCCGAAGGTGACGAGGAAGAAGCGCGTGAAGAACCGGACTTTGGCCACTCCTCCGTTTGCCTGCATGAAGTCTCTGGCTTTGAGCATTGCCTTTTCCTCGGCCGAGACACCAAGAATTTTGAGGGCCAGGTAAGCTTCCGTGGTGGTTGAGACGTTGCCTGGGAGTTCGGGGGCCAGGCCCCACGAGCCGTCTTTCTTCTGGTCGTTGAGGAGCCACAACTTGATTGCGTCGCCGTCGGATTTCAAGTCCAAGCCAACGGAGTACTTAAACATGACGTACTGAGAAGTGAAGGTCGCATCGGACGAGACTTCTGCCACCCAATGACCATCTTTGCGCTGGTGGTCGAATGAGAACTGTACTGCTTTCTCTACGGCTTCTTTCGCCCGTGAAGGTAATTGTCGGTCCATGTTAATGGATGATGAGACGGGCGGCGACTTTACAGAGTCCATGTTTATGGCTGATGAGAAGACAGCCGGATAACTATGGGAGTCCATATTATCCGAGTGTAGTGAGTGAAAATTGTTTATTAAAATACACGGAATAGTTAGACGGAAGTACTTGAGCACGGTCGCCCACGGGAATTGCGAGAGAATATGCCTGCTGCTGTTCCTGGAATGATTCGCGAGGTTTTATTGACAAACTCCTAACTCGAGACATAGGCTGGTTTAATATATGGCGTGGTGTAACCTTGTACGTTAGTAATGCCTCGCAAATGCCCGCCTCGGGCCACTTCGAAGGCCTTCGTGTCTGTATAAACTCAGAGAGTGTTGGAAAACTGTCATCCGAAGAGCTGACTCACTTCAGAAGAGCTGACTCACCCCACACCTTGTTTCGGCACCAGCCACCAGACTTGATCACAGATCTGTTGTCTTACACTGAACGGGCATCAGTCTCAGCGATCATAGAAAATATACGTAGCAAGGGTTCTTTCACGAACTTGTACTCGTATTGGCCGGTCACTCCTTGAGCATCACTTAATGCTTAGAATTATGGTTCCTTCTTCAACTGTGCCGCAATGTCAACTTAGGGTTCGAGCTGGGTTGGATTAATTCATTCACGTGGCACTCATTTAAGAAAGAAAGCTCAAAGTATGCCCGGCTAGGTCGGCAGACTGGGAGCGCCTCTCGCTGTTGCTGTTTGGTAACGAGTCCAGCAATTGTAGAAGAAAAGTGTACATACACCCTTTAGGGGCGTCACTAAGCCACTTGAGATTTCACAGGCAACACACAAGCATCGTGAAACAATATTCCCCGAGAGGGGCGCTATGCTTTTACTTACCTAATTAATAGGTGTTAGCCAGTATGCGTAGGCTACGGCACACTGTTCTACGGCCCACGGTCCTGTTGTCTCAAAGTTTCCCCTCACGAGGACTGCCGAGATATTGATAGGTCTGAGGCATTATATTGATTATGGGTTAACTTCCCGCCTTGAGAAGACCTTGGATATTTGGCCCATTGGCCAATGGCCCAGTTAGAGTTGTTAACTGAGTCCTCTTAAGCTAGGTTAGCTCACTTTAAGACCCGGCTCGCTGATTATGCCTACGCAGGCGAAACACGGCTTCTAGTAATGCAGCACGTCTGGTTGTTCAAATGTATACATATTATTATATACTTAATACATAATCAATAATTTAACGTAATACCCAATTGAACTGGTCACGGTAGTGGCCATGGCAGATGGTGATGGAGACACACTCGTCGCGTCGTCAGACAAAATGGCCTCTCATGTCTTAGGATAGAATTAAGTGTCCTACAAGTACTTCAAGGCCATCTAGGAGGAATTCTCACTAAATACACTCCTTTAACATATATCAGCCAATTTCCACTGCGTCACTGCCATACCCACTCACACTTAGCCCCGGACCAAGGCGTGCGTCGCTTATCGTAGACAACCTGAGAAGCGCACTTAGCCTTGTCCGGTGAAGATCCCAGTCATTACTGTTATTCAAGTGAAAGTCCAAACTGCCTCAACCTACAACTCCTCCAAAGCATTCATGATGACGCCTACGCAACCCAATCTGATTCATATCTACCTATAATCCGATGCAATAAAGCATATTTTTGGGTCTATTTTTGACCATGCTACCTGAAAGATTTAATTAAACTGCCATGTTTCCTATGCCTGTGCGTAGTTGCATATACGTGGGTGTGATACTCCGAGGGAATCTGGAGTAGTCAAAGGGCTTCATCGCAAACTTTGGCGTTTTTCTAGATGGGGCGTAGTTGCAGTGATGCACATAATGTGATTTAGGTGGATGTAGAGAGATTAGGGGCATCTTATGCAGAGCAGATGGTTTTTGAGTCACTTACAAATGACTCGCAGAAGCCTCAATAATAGAACTATGGGCGAAGCTTGTTCATCCGCGCGGAAAAGCGCTGTCAATCGCGATACGTGCTTGGACTTTCCCAATCGATAACAGCGACAAGCTCCTGCACATGGCATCCTCGGATGACTGGTCGTTATCATAGCAAGAGCTCCAGCTAGTTTCACTGTCTGTATCCCGGTTCTAGGGACCTTGGCCTGTCGACTGGGTGCGGGCGCGTCCTACTCATCTCCCTCGCATTCGACATCGATCTGAACGGCACGTTCATACAGTCGGCGTTCTTCCCATTGTTCGCACCTACAAGTCTTCCACCGTGCACCGCAGACATAGCAGAACTCAAACCAACACTGGCAACTATTTGGTATAAGCTAAGCACAAGGCCCTATCTAACCTAATGCGCAGGCTGCTCCTATGGTTCTTTCACTGACATGGTCCTCACCAGGGGCTCCGGGACATGCTCTACCGCTTCTTCGGCTCGGAACTCGACGGTGAGGAAGACGAGGCCACGGCGGCTTGCAGTTCCGAAAAGGACAATACCACAACAAAAAAGCTGGAGATAGCGCATAACGACGACGACAGCAGCATGTCCATCACGGCCGACTCCGCCAACACCATCAGCGGACTGATCTGGGGAACAACGGGAATCGACTGCCATGCGTGCACCGATGAGCATATGTGGGCTGAAATGGTACCGTCGTAGGGTGGCAATTCATATGTTGCCGGTAGTGGCGCAACCCGGCCTACACCAGTCGTCTTCTTTCCGAGGGCGTTGATGAGCTCTTGTTGCATATGTACTACGTGGGGTTACAGTGCATGTGTCGTCTGCATGTTGGTAAGGCGCACCGGAAGCTCTGCCACAATGGCACGAAGCATACGAATCTCTTCGCTCAACTCCATGGCGCATGCACAGACCTGACGTCGCGTCTTTGCATCGTGTGCCGAAGTTATGGAGACACCGAAAGGGGCTGTAGAGAGAAGGGAGAGGGCGTGGTCAGAATAGGAATCTTATGAAGAGCTGGAAGAAGTTTGGCAATTCTTGGCCGATTTAGGAGACCCCAAATCATTTCGAACCTCGGCCGTCAATGTCTTGAAACACATTGCCCTCAAGGCCAATACCCTCACTCAGACGGGGACAACGAAGGAACCTGGGTTCCCTTGGTATTTCAAGACCACAGATACCCATGGAAGATTCTGGGTCTCTTGCTTTGTCCAAGTGCGTGCTACGTACAAGAATCAAGTCGAGTCTCCCTTGTTCTTGGCTTCGAGGAGAATGTGTATTGGCCCGCCGACCTTGAGTTGGTTAAGTCAACTTGACTCGACTACTCCCCAACCCACCAACCCGCCATAATCACCGCTCACTACCGTCAGTACCTGAAGGACAATGAGTGCCTACCACCAAGAACGATATCTTCAAGAATTACCCTCAGCTCGCCCGCTAGTAAGCTAGCTTATGTATATAAGAGTAATAGCTTAAGACCTCCGTAGTAAACCAATCTATCGAGGTGCGGCGGCCGTTCTAGCCTTGGTTGCTGGCTCGCAAGCCGCGGCTATGCCACTTCCCATTTTAGAGATAGGATCCATTTAATAAGCTAAGAGACCCCTCCCACTCTCTCAGTGACAGAAATGTAAGGTGTTGGGTTATACTCAGATGAAGTTTTATACATCTCACCCGCGCACAGGTGACGAAAAGACAATCCTTTAGGCTGAGTAGCAGAACGCCGACAACAGCTTCAGTCGTCTGAAGTCCTTGACGGCATAGATAGGGTTTCCCATTTACGGCGTACTTCACTGAGAGGGCCCGCTGCCGTTTCCATAGCCCCCCACGAGTCCACGAGTACTGTCACGAGGCGGTGACCACTAAGTGACCCATATATCGTTCAGTTTCCGGAAGACAGTCTATAGAGTATATCAAAGGGCACAGTATAAGTCGTATATATTAATATTTAAGCAGAACGACAGCCTCGAAGTCCCCGTCGCACGCAACGCACTACACCACCACGACCCGAGCCCACGGCCTTGTCAACAGTACATCCAACAAGGATCATTGTATCAAGACACAAAGCAAAGTCGATGCATTGAAAAATGACCTGGAGCATAAACATAAAACCCAGGTGCGAAATGCGCAAAATTGAGAACCCCGTTACTGTCCCCTTGTCGGCCAAAGCAGTAAGTCAGTCACCTCTAGCTGTTTTGGTGTTAATTATTTCAAGGTGTCCCACTAAAGGTAGCGGCCCCATCCCATTACCCCACTGCCTGACCGCCCCACTACCAGCCACGCTTATTATTACTAGTACTAAGTAGTCATTTCAATTCTCACGCACGCGCCCATTCCAATTCCAACTGCAACTCCATCTTTTCATTCACAAAGCATCTTTCATCATCAATCCGTTCCTTCCCCATCTCCATCCATCATCATCATCATCTCCACTCCCTCTACATCAACATTTTTATCAACTTCCATCGCTCGACTCTTTCTGCCCTCGTCTCGCGCGCCCGTAAACAACTCACGAGATCGGTCACCCGTCGCCCCGACCATTCTACTGCTCCTGTTGGCTTGGCCGGCTCTGCGCGAGTAGGATTGGGCTCCCGACGGAACTCGTCCACCTTGTTGCCTTCGCGGCTTCATGTCTGGACCGGTCACCCGTCGCCCCGGTCATTCTACTGCTCGCGTCAGAGTCCCCAACGCTCCTCGAGTAGGGTCGGGCTCCCGTCGGAACTCATCTCGTCGGCTGTGAACCGTGTGCCGGACCTGTCGCGAAAGGGAAGACGAGGTCAACCCGTAATCACGGTACGTATCTACCCTTGTGCTGTTTGACTGCTACCCATCTAGGTTTGACAAGAGCGAATACGAAATGTCTTCCCTCGACGAGACAACGCGCTTTACCCACTCCGCCTTCGCCGTACGTGAAGATGATGATGGCCGTAGCCCCGAATTCGTCGACCAGCCCTTGAAACTTGATGCTTTGTATAAATCATCCACGTCGGTCCTCTTTCGCCTCAGTGTCCCCATCACCGACATCGCCTCCACAAAAACCACCATCTATATCCAGATTACTCCTGACCGCATCATCTCTTTACGTCACACAACTTGCGACACGAGCGCGACAAGCGACCAAGGACCACCACCTTGCCTTGATCGTGTCCGTGAACGACTAGGTGGTACGCGCTTCGTCACGCGCCTTCAGTTCCAGTTGCACACCTTCACGCATGCGCAGCTTGTTGTGCCCGCCAATTTCAACCTCGACGACGGCCCCGATAGTTCAGCGCGACGCGTGTTCGACACAATCTCTTCGCTCGCGACCGCTACCGTGTTCTCGCTATACCTGCCCCACAATGTTCTACCGATGAAGAAGTTCCGTGATTTCGCCCAGGCTGTTCAACAGTTCCCGGCTTTGACGGCGACCCAGCGCCATGCGTACGAGCGCATGGTGAATCTGCGCAGTCTGTACCATGGCAAGGGCGGCGTCGTGTTCAAGCCCGAAGACCAAGACACCATCCCTACCACGCCAGCCGCGACCGAGTCAGACGCTGCTACTGTTGCCGTCGACACCCCCTCGCGTTACCGAGATTCACCCCCGCAATATGAGGAAAGCCGAAGCGAAGGACACCAGTCAAGGGCCAGATCAGATGCCACAACCGCTTCTGCCGACAGCAGTCCCGCCCGCGATTGTGCCCCTCCCGCATACGAAGATGGGGAGCAGCAGTACGGAACTTCCATGTCCAACAAACGCGTGTGGCATTGCGGGAGCGAAGACATCGATATCCACCCAGCTCCCAAAAGAAGACACCCAAGGGCGCCACAGCTGTCGGAAAAAATTTCGCAGAGCATCGACTTCTCCGATGGCCAGCTGCAGTTCCAGCTTGAGCGGCAGCGTCAACAAATCGAACAGCTACAAGACGACATCAGAGCACTTCGAAGGCGGAATAAGGAGCTTGAGGGACGCCACGACGAGCTGGAGGAAAGTCAGGGTGCGCTGGAGAAACGCCAAGTCGAAAGTGAAGAGGCAATCGAGTCGATTCTCGTCCACACAGGCGAGCTCGACGACGAGTGCGAGAAGCTTGGAAAACAGATGCCCGAGATTGGTGACGAGGTGGAGGACTGGATGAAGGGCAACATGGGGGACACGGTGAAGGAGTACATGGCGGACTGGTTAAAAGAGAACATGTCTGAAACCATACAAGATTATATCACCCAGCAGGTA
Organism: Apiospora koreana; assembly: GCA_017163955.1. Classification (NCBI taxonomy): domain Eukaryota; kingdom Fungi; phylum Ascomycota; class Sordariomycetes; order Amphisphaeriales; family Apiosporaceae; genus Apiospora; species Apiospora koreana. The sequence continues at coordinate 59,437 of JAFHKQ010000017.1, forward strand.
ACGACCCAAATAGCGGATGTGAAAACGAGGATGCGCAGCGCCCTCGGAGACTAAATAAAGCTGCATTGAGAAGTATCTTATGCCCTTGAAGTGCCCGCCGTCTCCTGTTCTTTCTGACCTGTATATCAAATCTCAGCCGCTACGGTTGTTGGTATGATAATGGAACGCTATCAATATCGACGCGCGGTAACGGACACAAGCTGCCGTTGATAACAAGACAGTCCAAGGACACGTCAAACCCCAATAGCTAACACTCACTGCCAGAGAGACTGGACCACGTGCTCGGGAGGGTGAGTGCCGTGAATGCCCCCGTCGAAGACATAGCCATGCGTCTTGAACCAGTCGACGTACTTGGCCGGAGGAACCCATGCCTTCTTCTTCATCTTCTTCATCTGCTCTTCCACGCCGCCGTCGACTTGACCATAGTGGCCGTGATCGATGTGATGATCGCCATCGTCATCGCCATCGCCGTAGTAGTCCAGCAGCTTGCCAATGTTGGTGCGCAACTCCCGGGCCTGGCGCCACTGATCAAGCTTGGCGGGACCGACGCCCAGGTCGAAGAGGACGACGCGGTAGACGCCGAGCAGGCGCTCCCAGTCGGCCAGCAGCAGGCAGCGGTCGAAGCCGTAGTCGCGCTGGGTCGAGAGGTCCCGGGGCGGCAGCTCCTCCAGGAGGAGGCTGCACCACAAGGCGTCGGCCGTCGTCTGGCCCGGGTGGCCGCAGGGCGACATGTGGGGGGCGACGGCGGCGGGGACCGGCGTCTTCTGGGGCTGGGGCTTGCCGTTGGCCTCGGCGGGGCGTTGGTCGGACGGCTTGTTGCAGGCGAGGCTGCAGATGAAGGGGCCGGTGCAGGTGAAGCAGCGGCGGGATGTCTGGGTGCCGCAGACGATGCAGGGGCCGGTGGTGGTGTCGGACTGGGTTGGGGCGTTGGGGCCGAGCACCGTCTTGGTGGGTTCGAGGGGGTTCATGATTATGGTCTGTGTGAATGAGTGACTTGGTATATCAGATTTGCTGTCTGGGGGTATGGCGCAATGCATTGAAGGCGTACCGAGATGATTTAGTGGCGTGGCAGGCTTGCGTTTTGACTACTTGCTGCGGCCCTGGGAGTGAGAGGATGTTGCTGTTGATGATGAACAAGAAAACGACCGAGACTGAGTTGGCGAAAGCGAAACGACGCGGACATTGCAGGAAATGGCAGGCGCGTTGGTGCAGCGGTGTTGGGTAATGGGTAGTAGTCCTTTCTGAGTTGGGAAAGAGCGCGGGACTCAGTGTGACTAATGAAGCTTTCTACCGAAACGGGAAGCAGCGACTGACTGACGCTGACGCGCCTGTGGTGATGCTTGTCGGCGAGGTGTTTTAATATGGCGTCCTGTCGGATCTGGTCTGCGAGTGAGTGAGTCGGACGCTTTTGCATCGAAATACTGGCTGGTTGGCATGGAGGTAGGTGTCTGTCCATAACATGATGTATTTTGGGCGCGGCCGCCATGAATAAGCATCTTTACTTACACCAAGACAACGTTACCCTCCTAGTTTTCCATGTGTGAGTTTACGTAGCATTTGAACATTACCTATCGACTTGTGCTTGTGCTTGCTTGAGTATGTATCCAACCACATCTTATCATGTGCCAAATCGAGAGGACGAGTTAGAGCAAGTGTTACTCAACAGCAGCGACTCACCATCAATCAGGTGTGGCCCCAGCAGAAAACTAGAAAACTAGCTCGAGAGGAAAGATGTGACATGATAAGTTATACATACACCAACAGGCCTAGTAGCTAGCGCTTATCGAATGGCCGTCGTGCCCTGTCGTGCCCGCTCCGTCATGACTGGCAGCAGTGGCCTTGCTCCCTGAACCGTGAGCGCGCCAACGCATCAGTCCTTCGACCACCATGTGACGACGCCTCTGGTTACACGGGGGGAGGGCCGAACTCGGGGGTTCCACCCAACGAACCTAAACCGCAGTGCGACGGGTGTCGTTGGGTCTGGCACCCCTCCCAGAAGCAATTGCCGATGCAGCACGTGGCCCGATCCGTGCATACGGCGCTCCTCCACGGCTGAGTTTTCGGGACGAGGGTCATCATACGTGGCGAACGTCTCCGTGGGTGACGAGGGGCATATATCACTCATAGGGAATGTCACCACCAGGGGCGGCGGCGATGCTAGAAGGCGATCTGAAGCCTCGTCTTGGCGATTATCAAAAGGTGATGATGTATCTTGGTTTGCTCGAATGGCTCATGGCCGAAAGAGTTAGAAGTGGAAGCTTGCGTCAAGCCGTGTGCGTCTATGGGTTATTAATCAACAATAGCATATGGGAGGTAGGCCAACCCCTTATATATAGACGAAACTCAATAATGTCAGGCCTTTAGGTGAAATCAATGTGGAGGACTCGGACGGGGTATGGCATTGCTCGAGTAAGTTCTCCGTATGCTCAAACCGGAAATGCCACGCTATACTACATTCTATAATACCTTTCTCCGAGGAACCCGCGCCGGCAACCTGTGGAGCGAGTTCGGCCAACAGGCTCGTTGTGGATCTTGGGGAGACTGGTAAACTTACCACTTAAGACAGGTCTCTTTCTCACTGACATTAACATGGTCTATATAATAATGATACACTCAGATTCCAGGGTTGTGCCAGCGGCCAGCGACATTGTATTTTGAAATGTCAGGTATTAGTTACGGAGGTAAGCGAGACTGCGTAGTATTTCTCATAGTCCAGAGTACCTATTGTATCAATCTTCGTTGCAGCCTATTTAAACAGGTAGCCCGGATAAGATCTTGTAGCATCGATCCAAAGGCAGAATAACGTTGCGGTACATGTCTTTTCTCCAGGATGTGGATGACGTTACCTTGTGCCCCTGGAAGCACCAATCCACAGCCTTCTTGTACTCCGGGCCGCTGTCCCCCAAGACCTCTGTCTTCCAGCTATACGCCGCCGCCAAGTCATAGGCCAGCTTCTCCATCTCCGTCTTGGGGGTGGAGAATGATGCTCTCAGGGGGTGTGATTCCAGCAGCGACCAGAAGCAAAACTCCAACAGCAAAACACCGAGGAACTCCATCGGTCCGAACAAGGTTGTATCAGGGGCGCCGAGGGATCCAGGCACCGTTTTGAGCTGCTTGCCCCGTAGAAGAGAGTACTCTAGCACGAGCTCAGGGCTGTAGTACTGTTCATCTGGTGTAAACACAATCTCGGGCCTCTGCGCCTTTGGTGGCATCCATGGCGTCTCTAGCAGTCGCAGGAATGAGGATGCCACGGCCAAAGAGATGCGATATCGCTGCTGGCGGTTGGGAGGTCGTCCCATTTGTCCCCGGATTAGATCTTCCAAGGAAACTGGCTGTTCTCCGGGATTGGACGTCCAGGAACGCTTGGGGGCTTGATTCACAAAATACATACTACCCTCATCATCGTTATGGACATAACCAACACATCGTTTCTCTCTTGTAATGTGAATTGAAGCACACATGTTTGAGATCTGACGGATTTCCAACCCCTTAATCGCTGAGATGGATGAGGTGGAAATCTTGATGGATGGGAGCATGGGCCTAAATCTGGACGTCAGTTGGGTAGAGTGTGACCATATAAGATGAGACATACAGTAAATTGTTTCCCAATATCGGTTGCTTGCTTTTCAACGCGGAACTCTCAGGTTGCTTATAAGAGCTAGGGTGGTGAAGAGGCACGCTTTCGTAAGGGTTTACCAGAGTTTCGGCCTGGGCTATCTGTAAGTAACAGGCATTGCATAGCTGCTTCCCTGCGTCCGACCAGACCAGCTGAAAATCCGGCTCGAGAGAGTGCTCCATCGGCACCCTGATAATGTGGCTTGCTTGATAGTCGCATCCGCATTCCCAATGGGTCGACAATGCCGTATGAATGCTTGTTGCTTTGACCCATGACGAAGACAGTTTCTCATCAACGATGGCACTTTCGCGTTCTGTAACAAGACGGGCATCTTCGTCACTAGTCTTGAGAAGGACATCAAGGTGTTCGTTGCACTTCTCTAACTCATCGAGTAGTCGATGTCGGCCATGGGCTCCGTTCGCGAATCGGATTCTGTATTTCTCATACCCCCACCACTCAGAATCCAATACTTTAACCTTCAGGTTTCTGAAACTCAACTGATCTCCTTTTGGTCTCTCTAGATGGTTCTGAACTCCGGTAGAGTCCACCGCGAGTACGCCTTTCAGCTCTTCCAACGTGTTGTAAAATTTGTGTACACAGTCCAGGTAGAGCCTGTACGTATCCAGGAGTCGTGCTTGGAGCAATTGGTCGACGGACGGATCCTGCCACTTTGAACTTGTTGGGTCTGCTAGTAGCGCGTTGATCTCCAAGTTGGTCAGGTCCAGTGGGAGTAGTAAACGTCGTAGATTCAGCTTAAACAACACTTTCTGTTGCTCAAGTCCCCATTTGCATTCCGTATACTCTACTTGTATCTTTCTCCAGTAGTTTAGGCGTTTGGCTGCATCCTCGTAGTGCTTTAAAAGCTCCAGGGCAATGGGAATGGCGCCAAGAGCCAGGCCGGCAACCTCCAAACCTGACATAATAATGCCCGACCGGCGCGGTGTTGGCGGGTTGTTAAACAATGAGATATTCAGAAAGAGAGAAGTCAGTTCTCGACCTGCTAGGAAGTGAATATGAAGCAAAATATTAGCCCGCGACGAAATTAGCTTGCAGCAAACCGTAGTAATCAGGATATTCGTAAGCCCATCCAGAGAAAGCGGGGTCGTTCAACACTGATTCAGCCAAAAGAGATATACCCAATCAGCGTAGACTGAATCGGTCTAACATAAGTCCGACTGTAAGGAGTTTGTACGACATGGAGACCGGATCTTGAAAGCCTTCCCCTCACTGTCCGACTACTTAGGTCTACGATCGTAGCCAGCTCACAACATATACGTCGAACCCCCTCAAGACAAAGATGTCAGTCTCGGTATCATCCATCTCCGAGCGCTGCCAGGTCGTAAGAAAGTCTCTGGTCGACTTGCGAGAAAGAACCAGCAACAGTGATGTGGCGACAGCGACTGCTGATCTGGTCGCCCGCTTCGAGCTGTGGGCCGGTGATATGGGAGCTTTCCATCCATCATGGGATGAAATGTCATTGGACTCTCGTATCGCCCAGTCACCAGAGTTGAAAGACGTTGTTATACGACTTCTTGAAGAAGTTCACCAAACTACGTGCGAACGTAAGTTAAGATTTCAGGATTCTTCTAAAAGCTCGCGTGGAACTAAATTCTGGTTTAATAGAAGTCGGGCTGATACAGGGGCTATCACACGAAGCCCTACCAAGTGACGCCGGACGGGGTGAACATTACTCCGGACAGTTTGACCGAGACTTATCGATTGCTGATGAGTGCAGCGTGTTGATGAAGGTTATCTCCAAGTCACTAGCCTTCCTCTTCCACTTTGCAACTCTTGTGAAAGCACCTGGGTCCGATGGTCGATGGAACAGAGCTCTGCAACGGCTAGACCATTTCCCTGACTCCTTCGACTATGATCATGTGATCCACAAATATCCGTACTTGGAAATCTCCAATGGAAAGGAGTTGGCAAGGCGAATCGCACAAGCCAATGTGAAGAGGCGGCAGTTCATCCAGTACTGTCGGGATCATAAGACGCATTTTAGCAACCCCAAAACCAGACAAACCGAGGCCAACGATGGAGTAGCCAACGTTCTGTCTAGCAAAGCCACTACAATCCCTCCGGCAACGAACCTAAATCTTCTTGCTGAAGAAGAAGTAGTCGTTGACGATATGGAATCGTTTACGACGACCTCTACCACTTTCGACACCGACGCAAAGCTAAGGTTGCCTCCTCTTAGCAGCTTAGGGCCTCATGGTGAAGCGTTCGAGTGCCCTATATGCTCCACATCCAGACGCTTTGAACGCGAGAAATCTTGGAAGATGCATGCTTTCCAGGACTTGAGGGCGTATTCGTGTACTATCGGTGGAAAAGACTGTGCCACAACAATGTTCAGCGATCGGAAAATTTGGTTCGATCATGAAGTCACGCAACACCGATCTATCTTCAATTGCACAATTTGCAAACTACAGTATCCGAACAAAGACTCTGTTATGGAGCATATCAAATCTACTCATGGCATACATGTACTGGAGCAGGTCTTGATGCTGGCAAACTCTGGTCAGCATGCCCCCAGTCACTTCAAAGCGTCCGAATGCCCCTTTTGCGATTGGGCGTTTGAGCGTCGACGTATTTGTACCACCGGTAGGGTTGCCGACAGTGATTTTCCCCCAAGAGATGAGACTGTCACTCGCGTTGAGCTGAAAAGACATCTTGCTATGCACCAAGAGCAGCTCGCACTATTCGTTATCCCACGACTGGATATCCTGGAAAGCGACAATGCCGATAGCAACAATGAAGAGGCCAGAAGACAAGAGAACTCAATCGAGAGTTCGTACACAATGTCGGCCAGACATCGCGGTCTCACCGCAACCGCCAGACGTCGTTCTCCCACCCTAATCACCACTATCCATGAAATTGGAAAGCATGGCATGAGATTGGATGGGGTTCCCGCCAAGGTAGAGCCTCACGCACAAGTGGATAATCCCGATCACGTTCCCTGCATGACCATCTCACTAACAGCCAATCTAGCAGAACGATGCAAGCAAGTCGCGCAATGACAATAAAGTGGAAATTGCCGGTAGTGTCCACAAGTCCGTCGTAGCCAACAAATACGAGACGACGGGCCAGATCAAATTCAGTTCGTTCGCCCCCATCCAAGATATTACATGAACCCCTCCAGATCATTGGCCCGCTGACTTCACCCCTTTTTCCATTTCAGATGGCCAGGTCAAAGAGGCCTCTACCACGGTATGTGCACGTCAACTAAGTCTCTCTTATAATACTCCATACTCCTAGAACAAAGTTCTGACTGCCGATATGCCAACAGGAGACGACCCACCAAGGGGGTGTGACAAAAGCTATCCGGAAGCGAACGTCCAACACAGCCTCGATTTACGTCTCGGGGGACGTGGAAAAGTCCTTGGTGGCGGAGGATATAAAAACCGGCGGGGATCTAACATTTGACTGAAATAGCCTGTCGTCATGATTGAGTGCAATCTCGAATATCGGGGGTCAGCTCAACAGGAACTGGAGTTAAGATGTACATGATTTGAGAAACCTCGATTGGCAGTTCATGACTTCTCTGTTCCCTTCTACGCTTCTTGCGCTTGCTTGTTGATTTGGATCACGTTGGATGCGAGGAGCATATCACAGACACCCTGAATGAAAATCAATATGTTCCTGACTTGTGTAATCATTTCTTCAACTGCCAATTATTGCGCCCACTCGTTGGTTTAGTCCACCCTCTCCCTTGAAAACTTCTTCATCCTCTTCAGTTGCTTCTCTTTGGTGTAACTAGATCGAGGTGATCCGTGCTGGCTGCACGACCTCTCTGAGACTGGCCTGGTAAGAGATATAGGTCGAGTCATCTCTAAAGGCGTAGGCTCGTCATGCTCGCCCACCTCTGTCTGTGTCTCGGAGTCTTTATATACCGGAGCTGCATTGTACCGAGCCCGATGGTCGTACAGGCTAGCTGACGGCGCAGGAGGTGGGTACCCATGGATCCTCGATGACCCTGGCGGAGAAGGTACGTGATATACAGACGAGTCTGGCTCTGGCCGTTCTGGAGGACTGTTGCTGGGGTTCGATGAAGTCTCATGGTCGCGAGAAAGCTGCGCTCGCGGCATCCCACTGTTCTCTAGAGCCGGCGAGCTTCCCGCCGAACTCAGCACCGACTTCTGGTATGTATTCGCACCCGTCTTCTTTACCTGGGCTCTGTCAAGCTGCTGCGTCTTGGAAGGAGATGATTGAAACACGTCTGCATCGTGCGACACCTGAGCTTTCATGTAACGCTGCTGGAAGGTAGGAGAACCTCCATGAACATCAGAACCGGATTCGCTTTCGGCGTATGGTTGCAAGGAACTACCAATGGCTGATCGAGGCTCTGGTTTGAGGTTGCTTTCTCTCAGTCCCGGGGTTTGCTGATCTCCCATGGCATAATGGTTCGTGTGACGTCCGATATTGAGATCAGAGCTGATTTCTGATGGTGCTGGGAATGGAGTCATCTGATGTAGTATATTGGATTTGTTGTTCGGATCTGTGGGCGTCGGCATATGAAGATGCTGTTTGGATCCAAGCTGGCTGTAAAACATGGGCGCAAATGGCGGGGCTTCGTCCCCTTCCTCTCGCCTATGTCGATCTGTGCCGGTCGTAGTTGGCTGGACGTTATTGAGAGTTTCGAAACCATCGCGTGTGACATGACTGTTATACTGCGGTGCGAATGGGTTAATATGGTTGTGAATCCGGGTCTGTACACTTCCTGCCACCCCGTTGGCTGATTGTGGTTGTTGCCTAGGGGCGCCCCAACCTGACTGCATAAACACAAAGTTGGCATCCGGGCCACTGAAGGCGGATTTAGCCTGGACGGGAGCCGAGTGTGGAGTTAATGGGTGAGGGGAGAGACCTTGATCAGCCTGGTTGTTCATGTCGTGTACTTGCCCCCTGCCCATCTGTGAATGAGGGTGCACGGTGCGGGGGTCAAAATTGACTTGGCTGCTCTGGTCAGGATCAAGATAGTCATTCACGTGTATCGACCCGCTACGGAGTGTAGCCACGTCTTCGCCCAACAACGTTTCCCTGATCACGCGCTCGGTGCCCTGTTGAATCTCCATCCGGAGCTTCTCCATATCGAGCTTCCGCTTCTCAGACCCGATTATCTGGTTCGCTTCATGTCTCAGTCGTGCCTCGATATTGTCTTTGTAATGCTGGAGTTCCACGGCTCTTTGGCGCTTCACCTCAAACTCGTGCTCTAGCCGCTTCTCGATGTGCTGTTTCCGCAGCTCTTCCCTTAATGTCATGTCCTCCTGTTCCCGTCTCTCGTTCATGATTTGCTCTCGTATCTCCCTCTCAAGGTACATGCGCTTCTCGACTTCTCTCTTTCTGCGCTCCTGCTCTTCGGCCATTTCCGTCTCTATCCGCCTGCGAATATCAATTTCCAAGCCGCGGAGTCGCTGCTCTTCCGCTCTCCTCATCGTTTCCTCGTCCCTTAGTTTCTGTTCCATGCGTTCCCTCGTCTCCTGAGCCGACTGGAGAATCTTCTTCTCGTACTCCAGCCTAGCCAAGTCCTGCTTTTGCTCTTCGAGCTTCTTTTGGTCCAATGTTTCCAACTCGCTCTTAACTCGCTCCTCCGTCTTCTTGGCTCGCGCTACTGTGTCTCTTGCGGTATGTAGCATCTCGGCCTCACGCTCCTTCACTTTGTACTCTTTGATGATGTCGTCCTTCCGTGCCAAAGCATTCCGGTTGTCCTCTAGTTCCTTCATAACTTTCGACAACTCCGAGTCCGTACGATGGCTCCCCATCCGGGTCTCATGACGTGCAGGTGGTGCAGGTGGTGCAGGTGTTTCCGTCGGTGCAGGTGCGGCTCGAGTATCTGCTTGATAGCCTGAGGCGAACCATGGTTGCGTTGGTGGCGGAGGCGGAGGGTTGTAGGTAGAGTAACTGTATGCTGGGTTTCCATAGCCACTAGGGTAGTACTGATGAGCATAGTTCGGCTGTGTGTAACTGGGTATTGGGGCTGTATATGTAGGCCATCTGTCATAGGGTACGCCTCCAGAATATGGCCCAGTGAACTCGTCCTCTTCCTCGATCCTATCAAACTGCTGTTGCCTTAGAGGCATCATCTCTCCTATTGGCCTCGAGGGGGGTCCATCAGTGAACGTCGATCCAGCGGACCTTCGAGGGTAGGATACCTGTGGCCGAGGCACTCCGTGCACGTCATAATCGCTCTCTCTCTCGGGTCTGTTCGTAGCTACTGGGTTCCTTCGAAACCTTGCCCCCAATCTTTTTGTGTCGGCATATTCCATGGCATCATATGATAGTCCTGCGTTTTCATCACCCTGGGGGTGCGCCATCTCACTTGCAGCAGCTCTGTCTCTGTATGCTACCCTCGAATACCCCGACCGACCGGGCGGCAAAGTGTATCCCTGGTAATCACCTGATTTATCAGTTGCATTTCGATCTTTTCGCCGCTCATGCGTCTTTGGTTTCTCGTCCTCTCCAGCATAGTCCTCACGGTTAGGTCCTATTTTGTCTCTGCTTTGGGCCGTTGGCCGAGAGCGGGTGGTCATCTCCGGATCGGAGGCGTCTTGCACAATTACACTTGGGGGTTGTTGCCATGGTCGCATGGCTGGCGTCGGCGGCGCTGGTGCTGTTGGCATTGGTGGCTCCGCGGCAGGTTCGTTGGGTTGGTCGCTGTCGATTGAGCCAGTCCTATGTGGGATATCATGAAGGCCACCGCTCATTTCGTCGAGTGAGATGGAGGTGACCGAATCTCTGCTTGATGTATTTGACATATCGCTCCTTTGCAACAAACGAATTGTTGATTGAGTATCTCATCGATCCCACCGTCAGTTAAATGCGTGAGTGGATTGAATGTCGGCAAGGAATGACTTGTCGGGCTGTGGTCGATTGAAACATCGCATTCAAAGTCTGCATTTTCCAGCTTCACTCCTGTTTACCTACTCTACTCTAGGCTGTGCAGTATGATTCAAATCAGAAGGGTAGAAGGCATGCAATGTCACAATGACTATCTCTGCGGTGGGAGAGGGGTGCACGTATTAGTCCGGTATGGCCGAGCTGTCCTGCTGCACCAACAGCAAATCAACATTATTGCGCGGGGTTCGAAAAAGATCCATGTCAGAATAGGCTGACAACGTGTGGCTGTAGCTGCAGTGGTCCAGCCGTTCACGCGTCGTTGGTGTGGGATGCTACATATTAAGACGCGGCACTGCTCAGTTCTTTTGGTAACTGAACTCAAATAATTCGTATAATTTTGCGAGACATGATACATGTCTGTGAATATAAAGGCAATGTCACAAAATGCAACTAGCATTATGAAATATATATTCAAACGGAAATATTTGGGTCTGGCGCCACTTAGTCACTGATCCTGAGATGTCTCATGGGCTGACTTTGGACTCCAACCCCCTATCTCTCGGCTGCAACCCACCTTCCTTTCTGGGTTGGCTGCCCACGGCAACTTGCAGGAACTACATATATGTAGCTGAAGAGGCATTTTCGGTGAGGCACAAACCACCGGCCGTTACTGGCTGAGTAAATCCCGCTTGACGTGAGAATAGGCTGAACAGCGTCATGCGCGCGTCGCACCTCCCCCAACACAGTGCGCCTATCTCAAGCCTCAGTGTCAGGCATGGGAAATGCCAGTTTGTAGAGAACCATGGGGATCACCTTGCTAGACCCATCCATTCCTGTCAAAGAGTATCGGTTTCAAAACGAGACGTCCATTTCCATACCTAATCAATACGCAGTGCTGTGGCATTGACTGCATACTTTCAACACTTAGTAATGGATGAGGGTAGAGGCGCCCAGGGCCCTTCAAAGGCAAACCAACTTGAGGTTGGCAAAGCAGACCATTCTATCGTCGCCGGGAGGCTAGCTGTTGGTGGCGGGGTAGGTTTCAGTACGTACGAGACTTTGGTCAGTTGGTTTTGTGTCAACTAATTCTAGGTAGAGCTCGAAGGCACAGCTGAAGCAACCAACATCAACTCCATCATTGGGGGCAACCTCATTTTCAAAAAGGGGGTCAAATACGGTATGTGAATTTCTATCAACGTCGCAACGTTTTGTCCCTCTAGTTGAGCTGAGCACCTAACAATGGCTGACAACATTTCAAGAAACAAACATCACCCAAGGTATGATACGATACAAGAGTCCAGTTGACTCGGCGTAAGCTTATCTGTTCAACACGCAGCCGAGTCCCAAAATAGGTTCGACATTGTCAAGTGGCTTAAGAAGCTTTCGCGGCTTGATTCACACGAAAAGAAATGCCGCTTTGAGGATGCCGCCCAAGCGTTACCTGAAACGGGGACCTGGATCCTTGCCGATAATAGGTTCGTCAAATGGATGGATGGGGAGACACATCGTCTGTGGTGTTTTGGAAAACGTATGTTCAACCCTCGTGACCACGTGAAAGGGAGTATTGCATCTAATATCTCAGCTCTCAGCCGGTGTTGGTAAAACAGTACTAGCGTATGTTATTGGTGCCTCGTGGTCCCTGGACATTTACACTAAGTATTTACAGGGCTAAGATTATTCATTACCTCGAAAAGGTTGTCGAAAGAAGGAGCTTCGCAGACGATAAGTTACGAGGAGTATTGTATGTCTATTTTGATTATCAGGAACGGGAGAACCAGACTCCAACAGCCATTTTGGCCGACCTACTGGCGCAGGTGTTATGCTTGAAACGCCACGTTTCCGAAAGCATGACAAAAACGTACAACGCGTGGCGGGACTCGGACAAGATGTTAAGCAACGGAGGCTATGTTAGCCTGCTCAAGTCAGAAGCAGCAGCGTTCCACGATTTATACCTAGTTCTGGACGGACTGGACGAATATTCCAACGAGACCAAGGAGAACGAGCCAAAGATAATTATGGATATCATCTCACAACTACGGAAAGACTTCAAGGTCCTCGTGATGTCCAGATATCACAGAAGTATCTCGGAGTCTATCACTTTTGACGAAAGGATCTATATCCAAGCAACCAACGAAGATCTTGCTGCGTTCTTGGAGTGGCGGATCGGCAGTTCAGAAGTCCTGAAAAAGGCAATCGCGGCCAAGGACCAAAATGGAGGAGGATCCTCATTTCGAACACATAGTGAATTCGTCCAAAAGTCGCAAGGAAGGTGGGTTGAACATTTTGTATGGCTACAATGCATGAGCTTCACTGACACCAACGCAATAGCTTTCTACTTGCCCAATTACAGATGGAGGCCGTTGAGGGACGGATCGGCCCAGATGCGATTAAGAACTTTCGAGGTGACTGGTCCGACTTCTACGGCGTTGCCCTGCGACGAGTCAAGGCCCAACACAAAGAAGATAAAGGCAAAGCGCTGGCAGCCCTGAGCTGGATATGTTATGCGGCCCGGCCTCTCTCGGTCGAAGAGCTGAGCCAAGCCGTAACAGGATTCGAAGACACCAACGCAATGGATGGCCCTGCTTTCGAATCTATCTGTGCCGGACTGATCATTATTGAACGTTCTGGAACCGCACGTCTGCTGCACTATACAGCCCATGAATTTTTGGAACGAGAGAATGTTGTCCACCCTCAAAATTCTCATATCTCATTGGCTCAGAGGTGCTTGAGAGTACTCCAGGATCGTTCCAGTATGAATAAAGTTGATGGTACCCAATGCGTTCCTTTGCAACGGCCGGCATATCTGAGGTATGCCGCCGATAATTGGGGCTATCATTTACGACGGGCACAAAAGAATTCGGCAGCTTGGACCCTTGCCAAGGAACTCCTGGGAGATGAATCAGCACTGAATGAAACTACAGAATACATAGAAAGCATACCGTCCCACCTCAAAGCGAACATCACTGCCTTGCACCTAGCTACCTTCTTTGGGTCCAAGGCTCTCGTGCTGCACTGCATCGACTATCTGCACATTCCCATAGAAGCAGGGGCGGGTACTGCTCACGCGGCAACCCATTGGGCTCTGATATTCAAGAAGCCGCGCATGCTAGAGGTGTTACTACAAGAGGGGGCCAACATCAACGCTCAAGATTCCAAGGGGAGGACGTTACTTCACTTGGCGATATCAAACGATGACGAGCTGAGCACCAAGATACTTCTCCGGCTCCGCCACCTTGGTCTGGATGTAGATCTCAAAGACAAACGAGGTTCCACCCCCCTCCATCTTGCCGCCGCCGAAGGGTATTCGTGGGCTGTTCGACTTTTACACCCTCATTGCCGCGACCTCGACGTTGAGGACAAGGACGGGTTCAGCGCGCTCCGGCTGGCTTTCTGGAAAGGTCAGAAGCATATCATTCGCATGCTCGTCGAAGGAGGAGCCAACATCAACACACCATCGACCCGAGGCGACTTTTTGATATTGAACCAGGCTGCCAGCAATGGAAAAACCGAACTCGTCCGCTTTCTCCTCTCGAAAGGGGCCGACTTGCACAAGGCGGACGGGGACGGGTTCACCTCCATCCAGCTATCGGTCAAACAAGGTTACACGGAAACGGCGCACACGCTGTTGAAGGCCGGTGCCGACCGGAACGCCAAAGACAAACGGGGCGACACCCTCCTGCATTGCTTCATCGAGAATTGGTCCAGCATCCAGGACAAATCCCTGTTCTGGATCCTAATCGAATGCGGGTGTTCGTTGGAACAGAGAAACGCGCATGACATGACGCCGCTTCAGCTAGCGATCGCACGCGACAACACGTCGGCGACCTGGCTGCTGGTGCACAAGGGCGCAGACCTCGGAGCCAAGAATCGACAGGGACAGACTTCACTTCACATTGCAGTCGCCTACAATCGGCTGCCGCTTGTCAACTCGCTTTTGGATCAAGGCGCCGACTACGAAGCCCTCGACAACGAGGGGCACTCCCCCATGCATACCGCCGCCGCGCTGAACCACATCACTGTGATGGCCGCCTTTCTCTGCCGCGGCAAGGGCCTGCACGTACGCAACAAATCCGGTCTCACGCCGCTCCATACCGCCGCCATGATGAACCGCGCTGAGGCGGCCAACTTTCTCCTCCAAAGCGGGGCGGACCCGGACATGGTCGACAAGTCGGACCGCACACCTCTCTACCTAGCCATCTTGGAGAAGAGCGAGGCAACGGCCGCCTTGCTGGTCCAGGCCACGCAGAAGCTCGACCAGACGGACCAGGAGGAGCAGACGTACCTGCACGTCGCGGCCTTATCGGGGGCGTTCGAGCTGGCCGAGAAGCTGCTGGACGGCGGCGCCGCCATCGACGCGCCGGACGCGCGGGGCCGCACGCCGCTGCACGCCGCCATCGTCCACGCCCACGACGTCGCCGTCGCGTGCCTGCTGGTGCGGCGGGGCGCCGACGTGGACCGGGCCGACGCGGACGGCTGCAGCTCGCTGCACCACGCCGCCGCGCTCGGGGACGAGAGGCTGATCCCGACGCTGACGAAGGTCGGGGACAAGACACTGCGGAACAACGAGGGGAAGACGCCCATGGAGGTGGCAGGATTGGCTGGACATAGGCAGATGCCGTGGGAGTAGGGTGGGCGTGGGCTACTTGTGTAAAGTTCATCTCTTTATTTAAGTACTCTATTGGTACTCAAGTACTTTGGGTGGGCATTTTTATGACATAACGTGCCTAACGTGCCTGGCCAAAGTCTCATTCTCTGATTCCCCCTTTGTACTGCCGAAAAGAAAATGAGATGGTATTGCGCTCTTGCCACTCATGCTCGTAGCCATTTCCACACAGTCTGGCAAATCCTTGACCAAATGACAAATCCAGATGCTTTTCTATTTTATGTCTCTTACTCCATGATCAATTGATCAACTGCGATTCGCCCCAGGCTGTACATGCGGAAAGAACATACTCCAGAGCAATCAATACACTCAAAAGCGTACTCAAAAATAAGCCATCCCACCGTCTCTCACTCCATGTGCCAGTTTTGGTTACGCCCTGCCATCATGAAATCATGGTGGAGACTGTCAAGGGTTGGTGGCGTAATTGATGTCGCGCGCGTACACCACGGGCGGCTTGCCCTCGCCGGGGATGCGCTGGGTGGTCTCGAACTTGTTGGTGGCGACGATGAGCTCGCGCAGCTTGAAGAAGCCGTAGTTGCGCGAGTCGAAGTCGGGGAAGCGCTTGGTGATGAGGATGCCCATCTTGGCGAGCGAGGCCCAGCCGTCCTCGTCGGCCACGTCGCGCGCCACGACGCGCAGCTGCGTGATGACGCGCGAGTCGATGCTCGCCGGCACCGGCGCCGTGTGGGCCTGCAGCTGCTTCCGGGTGGGCGACGCGATACCTACGCCGTCCCCGCCGCCGCCGCTGCCGTCGGCCGACGAGCTCGTCTGCGACGCCTTGCCGATGGACAGGTTCTCGACGTAGATGAACTTGTCGCACGAGGCGACAAAGGGCTCGGGGGTCTTGCGCTCGCCGAAGCCGTACACCACGAGCCCGGACTCGCGGATGCGGGCGGCGAGGCGGGTGAAGTCGCTGTCGCTGGAGACGATGCAGAAGCCGTCGAACTTGGCCGTATACAGCAGGTCCATGCCGTCGATGATCATGGCCGAGTCGGTCGAGTTCTTGCCCTGGGTGTAGGCGAACTGCTGGATGGGCTGGATGGACTGGCGCAGCAGCTGGTCCTTCCAGCCCTTGAGGCCCATGGTGGTCCAGTCGCCGTAGGCGCGCTTGACCGAGGCGGTGCCGTACTTGGCGACCTCGGCCAGGAGGAGCCCGACGGCCGAGGCCTGCGCGTTGTCGGCGTCGATGAGGACCGCTAGCTTCGCTGTGGAGTCGCCCATGATGGATGGTGGCTGGGCTGGGATGGAAGCTGGCGAGGCGACGAAATGGTTTCTGGAAAGGACGGGGTAAAAGATGGGAAGTCTTGGCAAGGTATGAAGAGACTAAATGGCCTAAAAATAAGGATTGAGTTTAGTACTTATACACTACAAAGAGCCAACAAAGAAGTGATCAAGCGGACAGCTCTCAATTGAGTGGTGGATGCTTTACAGATTCGATGTTTGTTTCAAGGGTGAGGCGGGCATGACGCGGGCATGGCGGCACTGGCGCTTATTGCCCTGGATACCCCGCAGTACTCACAGCACTCGCTGTGGTACTTAGCAGTAGCAGGCCTAGCAGCCTGGCAGCCTGGCAGCCTGGTATCCCAGGTGGGTTTCTGGGCACCGCCAGCTCCCACCCAGATTTAAGAAACCCATGGTTCGTCCAACTCGGTGTGTCTGCCTAGAATAAAGAGGCACATATATTTAGAACACTGCTTTAAATGGACCTATCCCCCAATCCTGGTACTTTTCTCGATCTCTGTGATGTCTTTGGTGTAATTATAGGAGTCGGGGGGGGCGCGCTTGTCATTTCACGGCGCCTTCACGGTGACGCCTTAGCGCTGCATCTTCTAGTGGACCGAGCCCCGAATCGTCTCTTCTCGGACGCGGTGGCGGTTGGCTAGCCTACTACTAGCAACGACAAACAAAAGCAAGCAGCAATAGAATGGATTTTACCGTATTCTCCTAGGAAATTCGTCGAATGGCCCAATTACTCTGTGGCTTTACAGTGATCTGATTGATTCCAAGAGTCTCGCTTCTTGATTCACGAGCGTATGATAACAAGAGTGGGCCAATCGTCAAGTTTCACAAGAGAATAATACGGTAACGGCATCAATAGTAACAAGACTCTAGTCATTTACGGGTAGAACTTCTGATTAACCCTAACGTCGACGTCGATGCTATCTATCTGCAATTGGTCATCCATCGGCCCTTAGAGCAAGTAGTCTTCCTGTCGGTCCGTGAGGTAACCGTCGATACCGTCATCATCCAGGAAGAATTCTGGGACGAACAACTGCCAGAGGGTGATGCTCACAAAATCTAACCAGCTTGGGTGTTTCGCGGCGGGCTCATCTTCGCCAACGAGGCAAGCCGCCTCGCGCGATCCCAGGAAGAGAATCTCGAAGCCATTTAATTTGGTTACTGGGATGAATAACTCTTGTGTGAAGGGTATGATCTGCACCCCTCCTGCTCCTTCCTTGTATCGGAAGAAAATGGGACGGATTGAGTCGCGCATGTCCTCCCGAACGTTAGTGATGTCGAATGACCGACTGTGCCCTTCGACCCTGAGATAGACAAGACTTGGCAGATACCGTTCCTTGAAGTAATGCAAGAGAGTTCCGATGGTACTGTTCTCGGGCTGATCATGGGCACGATAAGACTCCTCAATCCATCGGAAATCCTATTTGTCGTCGATGAAGTTGCCCCAATAGTTCCAGCGCAAACATGAAGAGATTGTCAGTCTCTGGACACCGAGAAGGTGTGAAGGGGTCAGGGTTGCGCAGATGCTTCGCGTGCAAGCGTAGAGCCGCAGAAAGTCCATGTCCATGTTGAAATAGGAATCGAAGGCCCACATTCCCGAGTCGGCAATCTTGCGGTAGACTCGCAGAGTTTCCTTCCGTGATTCCTGATTGACCCAAGCGGTGACTGGCAGGTTACCATCTGGTATTGAGGGATAGACATCTCGGTAGTCCTGGTTGTAGATATGCGAGTCCGTCGCGTTGACAAGAGCTCCGCTTGGCCAAACCTCGTTGGGCGTCCAAGTCGCGCACCACTGAAAGGTCCAAAGTCAGCGTAAATTTGAATGGAATAGGTGGTTGTTGAATGGAATAACTTACAATCTTCAGTCGAAGCTCGAAAGGGAGACGTGGGAATGGCTTGAACTCCGCAACCGTAGTGTCGGAATCAGGAGACTCGGATTCAGAAGGCTCGCGGACCAACTTGAGAGACTCCTTGAATGCCGTGAAGTCATCCATCTTGAACTTGGGCGTTGAATGTGCTGGTGCGCTGGTGCAAAAAGAGGACGTTGGATGATGACAACCTGATGGTTCCTTTTTGTGGTTTGCCCCGATTCAAGGAAAGGCAGGTACGAGGGAAGGTGGATGGGTAGTTGCTGCCGCTGGATAGTAATTGAAATCAGGCCGTTTGAGATTCCTTTATGTCTGGGTACTCTACGCATTGAGTTGAAGAAAAACACAACAAAATGAGTGTAGCCAACATATCGGCGGGTGCGCAAACTCGGCCACCTTTCTCCCGTCGCGATGACTTGGAGATTTATATTTCACCTGCTTAACAATCCTGCCGGCAATATCCCTCTCATACCATCGACCAACTACCACTTCTAATACCATGTCCACTGAGCCCAGCACAATCCTTTGACAACGAGGCTTCCGCGACCGCTTCAAGGAGAAGATGCTCCAAGGGTTGATGGAGGACCGATTGGGAAATCGACTTGATCTATGCGCAACTGCAGATGGATGGTATTGACTGGCATTGACGTAAGAACTAGCCAGGGATTATATCCATTAATGACCAAAGATGGCAACAACCTTCCCCAGGAATAGCAATCGCAGAACTTCTTGGCAAGGCCATACCAAGATAACAAGTCTTGCACGCAATGCCATTGCTGTTCCCCATTGTCCTTCTGCAGTTGCCAAACTGGCGACCAAGCCCGGACCGATATGTGTCAACATTCTTGCCACACCAGGTATTGGCCACCAAGTACCTCGGGTCCAGCGTGTTCCGTATCATCACGGCGATGATATCGATGGAGAGGGAAGACCTGCATTCACCCGATGCAAGACTCGTAAAAGCAAGCCTCTAACTGCATTGGCATTTTTCGTACTATGTATGCGCTAAGCAAGTACCATGAGAATGCCCCCCTGTAGCGATCAAAGGTGGAGTAGAAGCCAATCAGATCTACCCGTAACTTGTCGCAGGAGATCTATGTCGTTCAAGATTGGCTTACGATACGACAGATTGGGGTAAGATCTGCCTTTGACGTCACATTGGATGTAGGTCTAGATGCATATGCATGCTGTATCACGTCGCATTTGCCGACCTTGCTGACTGCGTCCATGTTCTATGAGTATTTATCATTCTCGCTTCTCTGTTCGCTCGTATTGGCCTGGCCCAGTAAGAACAAATGAGCGAACCACATATACACTTATATGTGCAATCCTGGTCGAAACCGGCGGTATGTATTTGAAGTGAGGATACCCCCCAGATTGCACTTGGTGCTATACGGGTTTCCCTCAAGTCTTCACGACACCAGCCATTGGTTTCTACCAGCATTTGGCTATGAAATTGCCTATCAATATGCGCTGGATTATCCTAGGCTGTCTCGTCGCCTGTGGAGGGGTCGTGGGCAATGCATCCCAAACTTTCGACTACGTGATCGTCGGAGGCGGCACCTCTGGTCTGGTCGTCGCGAACCGACTGACCGAAGACCCCGAGAGTAAGTCCAAGCAATTCCCAACTCAATGCCACCTCCGAGGACTCGCTTTCTAACAGGTGACACTGATAGCGACGGTTCTGGTGATTGAGCGCGGCGGCTTCGACGACAAACCGCAGGCCATCGTACCGTACTACGCCAATGGGCTCGACACCAGCGTCATGATACGACCCAGGTCGGCGCCGGTGGCGCATCTCAACAACTCGCAATGGGACGTCAACGTGGCGGCGGTCGTGGGTGGCGGTTCGGTGGTGAACGGCATGGGTTACCTGCGCGGCAGCAGAGCGGACTACGACGCCTGGGAGGCCCTTGGCAACCCTGGTTGGGGTTGGGATGGCCTACTGCCCTACTTTCGCAAGAGCAGCACCTTCACGCCACCTTCAGCGGACGCGGCAGCGGCGTGGAATATCACATGGGACGACAGATTTTACGGTGACGGGCCAGTCCACACGCACATTCCGAGTTTCCAGTACCCCGACATGGCAGTATTCTGGGAAGCATATCGCCAGCAGCCTGGACTTCAGCTCCCTGGAGAATCGAATGCGGGATACGGTCCGGGAGCGTACTGGGTACCGTCGACGATTGATGCTCGGGATATGACACGCTCGACGGCGAGAAAGGCGTACTACGATCCGGTCAACCGCACTCGATCAAACCTCCAACTGCTGACAGGACAAACTGCGCAAGAGATCATATTCGAGGACCTGCGAGCCATAGGAGTCCGATTCATATCAAACACTAACAATTCTTCTCATGAAGCTTTTGCTAAAAGGGAGGTGATCATTGCCACAGGGGCAATTCAAACCCCACAGCTACTTCAGGCCAGCGGCGTAGGTCCCGCAAGCATACTGCGCCAGGCGGGCGTCAAAATCAAGAAGGACCTGCCAGGCGTAGGCGCCAACTTCCAGGATCACCCCACTGTGCAGCTGCGCTTCAATCTCTCTCACCCAAGCTTCCCCAACCCAGACACCATCGCCAAGGACCCCGCGTACAACGCGACCGTCTGGGCCGAGTACTACGCGAACAAGAGCGGACCCATCACGCTGACGAGCTCGAGCAACCAGGTCCTCCAGTCGCTGGCGCAGGTCCTGGGAAACAATGCGACGAGCGCCGACTTCATGATCCAGGACGTCTTGTCCCAAGACACCGAGGCCTATTTGCCGGAGCTCTACCGCCGCTCGCCCCCGCTGATGGCGGGCTTCATGGCCCAACGCGCACTGCTCGCGGAGCTGCTGGCGTCGCCCAACGCCTCGGTGACCCAGGCCTCGATCCAAGGCAGCGGCCGCGCGCCCAACGTGCTCCTCAAGCCGCTCTCGCGCGGCACCGTGACCCTCCTAGCCAAGACCAACACCAACGCCAGTGGGAGCAGTGAAGAAAGTGGCCTGCCCCTCGTGCAGTACAACACGCTGCAGAACCCCTTCGACCGCAACGCCCTGCTCGCCATCACGCGCCGCGCCCGCGCTTTCTGGGCGCACCCCGCGCTGGCCGCCCGCGTCGGCCCCGTGGTCGAGACAGTACCCGGCCCTTCGTTCCAAACCGACGAGGAGATCATCGCCGCGCTCGTGGGGCAGGGCGCGCTGTGGCCGTCGCTGGCGCACCCGTGCGGGACGTGCGCCATGATGCCCGAGGCGCTGGGCGGGTGCGTGGGTTCCGACCTGCGCGTGCACGGGGTAGGGGGGTTGCGCGTCGTGGACGCTAGCGTTATGCCGCTGATCCCGGGGGCGCTGCTGCAGGCGACGGTGTACGCGGTGGCGGAGAAGGCGGCGGATCTGATTCGGGAGGGGTGAAGAAAACAGGCGGGCCGCTATTCATTAAGTCTTGGGGTACTCATGCGTCTCCAAAGCGACTACTTGAAGAACCGACTGGCAGGGTCCACTTCACTAACTCATCCGCGATATGGCAACGAAAAAAACATATTTAGTCTTAGTCATGGGATTTCATGACGCGATCATTAGGTAGTCTATATGTGGAAGTCTATATGCTTTATTTTTGAAGAATCATCTTAAATCAACTGGGTATCTCAGCTCAACGCTGTAAAAAACTCATCATCCTCAGTTGTACACGCTGTCGAGGATGTAGGCGATGCCCTCCTTGCGGTAGTCATCCTTGGCGGTGTAGTGGATGTCGGTGGCGTTGACGTCGAAGACGAGGTTCTTCGGGTCGCTGCCGGAGTAGATGGGCCAGATGGCTGTGTTTTGGCATTCTATTAGCGAACATGTTAGTACCCGTGGTTGCTTCTAATAGGGGTCTTTTTCTCTTTTGGTTTTTTTCATCGCTGGTCTCAAAATCAAGGCGCAGAGGGGAGGAGGATGAAAACTTACTGCCTTGCTTCTTCCAGGCGTTGGGGTCCGCGCCGTTGACGAAGGCGACCCACATGCGGCTCATCATGTCGGCGAGCTGCTTGTAGGTGTCGGGCCGGTTGGCGAAGGGGTTGGCGCCGCCGTAGCCGAGGCCGTTGACGTTGTTAAACACGAAGGCGACCTCCTGGAAGTGGGTGGCGCCGTACTCGATCGGCACGCCGTTGACGTGCAGGTTCCACATGTACGAGTAGACGGGCTGGCCGGCGGCGGCGTACGTCTGCGCCAGCATGCGGCGCCCGCTGTGCTGCTGGAAGTCGCCCGCGAACGCGGCCGACCGCTTGTACTGCAGGCCCCAGGGAAACTGCGGCAGCCGGCTCATGATGAAGGCCGGGATGCCTAGGAGCGGGTCGTCCGGGTACAGCTTGCTCAGCTGCGACACGACGTCGGCGCCCTTTTGCGACGCGCTGGCCAGGAAGCTGGCGAAGCCGGCGTTCGTATCGATGCCCCTCTTGGCGTACGCGGTGCCCTCGTCGAAGTTGTTGCCGAGCAGGATGGGGACCTTGGCGAACTTGCCGTCGCGCAGCAGGTTGGCGCCCTGGGCGCTGATGAAGTCGCCGTCGATGACGGCGCTCAGGGGCGGCGTGGCGACGCCGTTGATGACGCCGGCCGAGGGGGCGGAGTTGTTGAAGAGGCCGTTGAGCGTCTGCACGGGCAGGGCGCGCAGGCAGCTGAGGCGGTCGGAGGCCGAGTCGCTGGCGTCACAGCCCGTCTTGGCGAGCAGGGCGTCGAAGTAGGGCTGCCACGTCTTGGCGGTGCCGAAGATGGCGACGGGGCTACCCGACTCGAGCATGGCGCCGCGGAACAGGCCGTCGCTCTTGCCGTCGTAGGCGACGAGCTGCATGCCGACGGAGCGCGCGCCGGCGGACTCGCCCCACAGCGTCACCTTCTCCTTGCTGCCGCCGAAGGCGTTGATGTTCTCCTGCACCCAGTGGAGGGCCTGGCGCTGGTCGCGGAGACCCAGGTTGCCGGCGCCGGCCTCGGCCAGCTCGGAGCTGTACATGAAGCCCCAGTTGTTGAGGCGGTAGTTGATCGAGGCGGCCACGATGGGTGTGCCAGCCTTGACAGACTGCTCGACGATCCAGGTCAAGTTGTAGCGGGGATCCGAAGAACCACCCATGATGTAACTCTGTTAAGCGAGTCAGTTGTGAACAATATTATAGAAGAAAGCATCATAAGATATGATGGCCGTCTGAACTTTTGGAAAGTTTTGCCAGTCATAATCTCGCAGCAGAAGGGGGGGTGATTAGACTTACACCACCGTGAATCCAGACCGTGACGGGCAGGTTGTCGCCCTCCTTGACGCCGGCCGGGCGCACGACGTTGACCGTGAGGCAGTCCTCATCGACGCCGTTGCCGTTGTTCATGGTGTCGGCACCATAACCAATGCACATGGGACCGTAGGCCGAGGCGTCGCGGGGCTCGGAGAAGGCGACGGTCAAGGGTTGGGGAGGGGCGAACCTCAGCGAGCCGACGGGCGGCTGCGCGTAGGGCATGCCCAGGAAGAAGTCCTGCTTGTACTGCTCATTGTGCACGCCGCGGTAGGTGCCGAGGGCCAGCTTGACGGGCGGTCCCAGCTGGGTCGGGGGCCCAGCAGGTGGCCCGGGGGCGGGTGTGGGTGGTGCAGCGGCGACGTGATCGACAAGAACGGCGGCGACGGCGGCATACGCCACGCGGAGCAGGGAGTTGGCCGGCATGGCTGAAGCTCTAACAGAAACCAGAAAAGATCGACAGATTACAGTAATGAACGACAGTGTGACGTAAGCGTCAGGAAACGAGAGAAGGAATAGAGTTCAGCTGAATCTTTCAAAAAAATAAAAAAAGACATGGCGGCCATCGTTCTGTTCTAGAAGTAGTCGGATGCAGCCAAGACACCACCTCAAAGTCTTTGGGACTAGCCCCCTTTTCGCCTACACCTCGGTGAAAAGCGAGACACCACAGTCAACGAAATGATTATGCATCGATGACAGTACACGCCAAAGAATCAATGGTGTGATGCGATGGAGACCGCAAGGAGATTAACTGGGCTCCTCTCACCTTGACCTGAGGCCAAGAGGCCAACAACAACAACCGCCGAGCCCTGAAGGGTGTGCCTGACGCTACCACCCTGGTGCCCTCCCTGGATGCGGCATTTGGGCGACGGGCCGCTGGCTGGCTTCGCCCTTGGCCCTCCTTCAATTGTGCATCTCAATGCTCACCCTCCAGTGCCTCCACTTCCCTTTCCCTAGCAGTAGACCGATCGGAAATACGACTCTGGACTATGCATTATACGAGTCAGCCAACTGCCAGTTGCGCACTAGTGTTTCCAGGAAAGGACCGAAACAGGGGAGGCGGCTTACTCCTCGTTGGCCGGTCGCGTATCCACACGAGACACCATTTATAGACTAGACGGTTAGCAGGGCGTTCTAGTAGTAGTAGAAGACAACAAAAAGTCCAGCCAACTCCAGTGCAAGTGCAACTCCTCCTCCCAAATTGTTCGATACGGGTGCCGGAAATCATGCAACTTAGGACTCTCGTCCGCCTCTATTGATTCTGTTGTATGAACATTTGCCCGGCCTGCCACGCATCCGCGCCGCATCCCTCGGCAAAAGATCGGGCTCTAGCCGCTTTCAGGGTATACACTGCAAAAGCAAGGGTGCTAACTTGGTAGCGGAGCGGGATGACTCCCGACACACACCACCAAGTTCTAACTGCGCCACACACCTGCTTAGGTAATTGCTCCATTTGATCTAGGCCGCCCGAAGTAATGTTACATTTCGTTCGAGATCATACCATTCCAAGTGCAAACCTTGTAGCTAATAGTTTTAGAGCCGTGCCGGCGTCCAGGGTCCAGTCTCATGACTAAAGTAGATATGTATTACTACTAGGCAGGTCGCCGGATACCAGAAGGTGAAACGGCTGGTTCTAGTTTCCCCAACGTTCGATAAATCAAGTTCTCATGTTACATAGCACAAACCTTGGTTTCTGAACGTTGCAGCGGGCACAGGGCTGAAATTTCCCATCTCCGACTCTGGGGAAGCGGTTATTAAACATTAAAATTTGGATATATTCTGTTTGAGGCTTTTGGGGCGGTTGGCTAAACGGCTAATGCAATGGTATCATAATGGGCACGCTAAAACTCAAATCAATCAATGTCGCTCCTTCTCGAACGACACCATTTCGAATGAGCCGGCCGCGCTACCGCTGCCGTGGGTATTGGGTGAAGTTTGGACCCGGACCTCTTCCGTCTTCATGATGCCGGCCGACGGCATGATGCCGGATCCGGAGCGCGACGTGTTCGTGCCCGTGCCGACTTCCAGATCGCGCTGCAACGCCTCCTGTGACTCCTGCCATCCCGTCGTCGACATGACCATGACGGTGTTGCCCTTGCGTGTCGTCTTGCTCTGGTTGGCCAAAGTGTTGCGACGGTTGCCCGTTTGGTTGTCCGACTTGCCGTATCGATTCGTCGACACACCGTTCCTGTAGTAACTCCGCTGGCTACTGCGCAGTTCGCGATAAAGCATTCGACTATGAGTTTTGGTTAGCGAAAGGTCTTGGCTGATAAATCTTTGGGGTACGTTTCATATACTTACAGCACGGGTAGCGAGGCAGCCATAATGGTGACTGCGGGCTCAGTAATCGTCCATATTGTGAGATCAACACGACTGTCTGGAAATTTGTTAGTCGAAGAATAATAAGAACATCATCTAAATATCACTTACAAGTGATATCCGGGTCTGTCAGTTGTACCACCAGAACTGATTTGACGATTCCAGTAATACCAGCACTGGAGAACAAGGTTATATGTTAGTCAACAGATAATTACGACGAATGGTGGTGGTGATATCAACTTACATCATTCCCATGCTCATGGCCACTGTGACGCCGATCTTTTCGCGAAGCGGCATAGTCATTTTGAGCAGGGTCTTCCAGGGGAGGAATGCCAAGACAAAGTCGATAATCGAACTGTAATCTGTAACAACATTATCAATACGAGTGCCCCAACGTGGCGGGAGTGAGCATATATTGCCCCAATGAATCCTTACATGATGCGAAGGTCTGCCATTTCGCCAGCTGCTTCTTGTCCCAGCAGGTGCCGGGTACGCTGCTATCCCATACTTTTTCGATGGGCTGGCACTTGGCGAAGCCCGTGATCCACACCGAGTTGAGAAACAGATTGACGGTGATGACGACAAAGAGGAGGAAGAAGCGTATCCACTTGTCGCTGAAGAGGCGGTAGAGCGTGACGGCGAACGACGTCTTGCTGAGGCCGCTCGACATGATGGCGAAGAGGGCGACGACGATGGTGGTCTTGTTGATCTGGATTTTGTTGTCGCGGCTGATGGTCGAATAGTGGCGTCCCATTCCCAATGTGGTGATGTACGTGTTGATCGACACCGATGTGACTAGGGAAAACTACCAAGGCGACGAGGATGTCGAGCGTTAGCCAGGGTCGGCCATGCATGGGGGTGCAAGTGCAAGGTATGTACGATTGCTCAGATCTGACAGGAAGCACAGATCAAAAGCAAAGCAAAAAAAAAAAAGCGAGTCAAACAGCATGTATGAACTCACCCAAGCCGCAAGCATCAAATGGTCGTCCCACCACAGACCGGTCGACCGTCTCCGCTTGCAGTATAATCGAAGAGCCAAAAAGATACCGGCCACTATCGTCAGCGACCAAGTCGCGGCGAGAAGGCGCGGGGCCCGAGTCTCGTTCTCGAAATCCATGACTGACTCCGGGGGGGCGATATGTTGTCGGCGGCGGCGTTGGCGTCGGATTCGTCGCCGATGGATTGGGAGGACAGCACAGAAGCAGGCGCAGGCAGGCAGGCAGGTGAAAGCCGCCCTGGGTCGATCTGCGGTTTTATTTTTGGCAAAGAGGAGCAAGATGGGGTCAGGATCCAAAATCTCGTGTGCCCATGCAGCATGCCCGACTCTTATTCAAAATGCCTGGTTTAGAGTTGAGAGAACGTGGCGATGGAGGCCCTACTAATGCACAATGACACGCCGCCTGCTCTTTTGCTCGTTTTTCCCAGCTCATGGCGACTTCCGGTAGCAGCCAATCGAAAAGGGTCCCCGGGCCATCGGATATTGGCTCAGTTCACGAATCAGTCCAGTTTTCTTTAGCGATCATGTACAATCGGTTATCATTTTCCAGCCTACGGTCCAGGCTAGTCGCTCAGTTAAACCTCAAGGGGCCAGGGATCTGCGAACATGCTGTGGGGCAAGATGATCCCCCGGGACACGGTTGTCGAACTGCTCTGTTCTGCAACAACAAAATAGACTTTTTATGCCAATCCCCCTCATCTCTATTCGCTGTCCACATTTCTTTCCTTGGTTCCACGTGCCAAGTGCGCTCTCATGCGGAAATCATCTCTTTCCCTCCTCCATTTCTCGGATGCAGTGGAAAGGGGTCACGGAAGAGATAGCATAGGGAGCTAGGACTCTGGACAATTAACCGGCTCCTCGAATTTCGATTCCTGTTCTGCAACTCTCTCTTGTTCCATCGTTCCCTTGTTCTAGCCCTACCATACCACCAAAAGTGGGTTGACGAGGACTGGATGGTCGTCCGTTTTTTTGGTCGCACCCTTCTCCCGTCAATTTTAAGTTCGGGGCTTGTGGCCAAATCCGTGTACGCCTTCCGAGCTGAACCGAGGGTTCTGTCGGGATTCTCTCAGTGCCCAGGAGTTCGTCCGTCCCAGAGAACGAAAGCTGCGTGGAGAAGCAGCCATGGGTTAAGGGGCTAGCAGGGATCATGGTTACAGATGGTACCTGACGCTCCAACCCTGCCAGCATGACAACCAAACTCTTCACGAACTCTGATCTGCTCATCCTTGCGTCAGACCAGTTTTCGAACCACTCTCTCGGCTGAATCAGTTTTAGATGGGCCTGGGAAACTCTATTCGGATCGCTTATTTTTGTGTGTAAGTATACTTCATCCGCTAACCGCATAAGGCAGCTTCCAAAGTTGATCTGGAGTCTAGCCTGGATGCCCGGACCTCACACTTCTTGCACTTCTTGCACTCTTGCACTAAAAAGCGGTAGACTATTCCAGCCGAACGATGAACAATGCCACCTTTACCAAGCAAGTCGTGCCATTTTAGTGCGGCGAAGCCAGCTTATCTTGCCCGGCAGGGGATTTTGATGGTACGATACGATCCAGTCGCCGATAACGCGAAAATCAACGCGAAAATCAACGCGAAAGCCACAGCCCATACTATTTCCCGTTTTGTTAGGGGGACCCGAGAAATGTCTCAAACTCTCATAAATGTGAGAGGTAAAACTCATTCCGCCCCGTTATTTCGCGCCTTCAAGCAACCAACGTCACTGAGCTGTCATTGGACATGTTGATTGTGTAGTTTTCTTCAAACGCGTCTCGTCGTGTCATGGAAGAGGTTTCATCCAAAGTCACCATGAGCCAGCCCTGAGAGTGGTGCGACGGGCAGGCTACCGGTAGAGGATTGTGGGGAGATGGTGGTATCGTCTCGTCCATGCGCCAGACTATTTGCTGCCTCAATCCCAATGCGGTGCCGGACCCGAACCCATCGCTAAGCGTTGGGTAACTTGGGTTGGGGTGTGAGGAGGAAGGGTGGGAAACCGCTAGCATACTGTACATAAATATAACCAAGGGAAAGTAGAAACGAACGAGTCCATGCTCGCTCGCGGGAACGAACGCAGGAGTGTGTGAGCCCTTGATTAAGGGGCCGTCGACAAGTTTGACATTCATGCATTAAGCAACGGAGTACGGAGGTGCATTTACCGCTAGAATTCGCGCCAATCGTGCGGCGGGTTGGAAATTTGCTTTGCTGCCCTGGTTTGATATTCTAACGTTGGGAAAACAGGAGAGCGAGAGAGTAGTAAACGAGGCTTGCCAGTGGCCCCCTTCGGCGACCAAACTGGCGGAACGGCGGAAAGCAGGATCTTAGTCGTCTCCACACCCATCTCGCCCAAACTGCCCCTAGGTGGCCAGCCTAGAGCCCAAAGGGCATTCACTTCGCCAATCCTTCTTCTCTGGGTGTAGCTTACCCATCGATCATGGCAGATTGAATTCTCCGAGACGGTGTTTTGCTTTGGGCCAGCATGTGACGAGATCCGGCCCACGATTAAACGGTTGATAGGTCTTTTCACCACTATCGATTCCCACATTGGTTTTGGGTATAGTGTTCCAGAGACGATACGATAACCTCACGGGCACCTAGTATACTCAAGTGTTGAAACAAACCGACTATCTTCTTGAACAACCCCTTATGTCGCCATGCTAATGTTTTATGGCTGTTCAACGGCGGTTCACGCCAATCTGCCCGGTGTAAGGCTTGGATTCTGCCATGAACGATGAGATCCATAAGGGCTGAATTACACAATAAGACTAATCGGCCCCAACAAGGCAGCTAGAAAGCAACCGTCGATACTAGTAGGACGAGTAAGCAGGCAATTTGGTGGCGCATTTAACGCCACAAGGCTCAAGGACTAATAGCAATATATCGACGGAAGAACTTCTGGAAGGCAAAAGGTCAAGACCAGGGTGAGTGGTACGATGGCGATGGGAGTCCCACTCAAGCACAGACTCTTCGTTCGTCCGGCCATGTTCTGGCCACGAGGTTGGAATGAGTGCAGACTCCTGGCATAATTACCACTTCTATTTCACAGGGGCCACTTCACTTGCCGAACTGTCGTCCTTCCCTTTTGAAGCAATTTCGAAAGAAGACCCCGTCCCCTGGTGGGAATGGGTGGTGGCGTCAAGGTGTACCACTTTCACGAGAAGTCCAGGCACGACGACTTCAGCTACAGTATATCCCAGAAGGCATTGGATGCCTTGGAACTCAGGGTCTCCGAACTTCCGGCAGTGGCCTTTAACTTTTACAAAACCACGAACATGGAGTGCAATTATTTGAATAGTGCACTGGCCAGTCTTGGAGCTGAGGGCAGGATAATGTTACATTGGCCAGCATGTGGCATTGATTGGTAGTCTCTACTACCGAATGGTAGGCTCTACTACCGTAGGGTCGCAGCAGGCGTAGCAACCCTCTGTTACATTTCTCAGTCGCTAGTTTCCTGAGCTCTAAGCGAGTATCAAGGCAGCGTGGTTCGCTATAGTGGCACGAGTCAGGTCTTGTTTCGGATGATACCCTATATCCTTGCTTAAGGCAGGCAATTTCGCAAAACTTGAGTTGACGGCTTTTTCTTCCAAGGTCTCTGACTATATATGCCATATAAAAGCTGTTTCGTGAGATGCGGCTGGCCTCAACAATCCAGGAAACCTGCACCATCTTGGAGACGCCCTCGCAGATCATTTGCATTCTCGTCAATTCATTATGGCTCACCGGACCGAATTGTTGAGATGGAGCCGATTGCAACACTCATCTCCAAGCCTACTTCGTCCAGCTCGAAGTATGCGAAGTATCATTACCTGCCAAAACACCGATCTATGACGACAAAAAGAACTAACGATCAGACACAGCTCCAAACTCCGACCGTTGCTAATGTCTAACTCTCATCTATACCTCTAGCTCGGGCCATCGACAAAAGAGGACAGATTAAAGCTCGTCTCACACCTCGACTTCCCGACGCGGACAGCGGCGTTTCTTTCAAAATGGCCGACCTCTGTCTCTCGAGGCCTAGGCTGGATCCCACCGGAAGGGATTCGATCGCATGTATGTATCTGCGGGAGGGCGGAGTCTGACCGATTACGGTGGATGAAGATGACCCCGTATAAAGCCCACGGGACCCATAACCCGGGGGCTTTACGGGCAGCCTAAGAAAGTACCCCCCGCCCAGCCTCGGGACCGTATGGAATAATTATCATCAAGGGGGGATTGGAAGCCTGCGACAAATTTGATCTTGGCTTTGTGGGTTTCGAGCAAAGCTCTGGACATGAAGGTGGCCCAGAGTTGATTTGTTTTTCAGGGGCTGGAAAGCATTGGGTACGATACCTTCCTTTTGGGTGGACTTTCCGGTGTCTAATTTGCTCTCGAGTCGCTTGGTTCTGTAAGGCCAGCCTGGTGTGAGTTGTGAGGTACTGAAGATGAAGGCGGCCCTAGTCCGAGGGCCGTTGTCCAGTTGGAAGACTGGTCATTCGGGTGAATGCATCTCTTGAGTCCCATGTACTCGTAGAATCGTGATATGGATATGAGAACCTTAGCCGTGACAAGTGTGTGACGAAATAGTATCCTACGGGACTGGAGACTGGTGAATCTTAGCTGATGGGGGACTTGTCTTGCCCCCAGAAGGCATTATTAACTCTCGTGGCGTGGTCCTTGAAGTACTGGAAGAACTCAACCTAAGTAAGCGGTCATCATCCGGCGCCGCCACCGCTCATCCATCCCCCGCAGACTCTTTCAGGCCGCAGGCACTCTTGCCCGTTTCTTCGTGCACGAAGAAGAGCTTGTTGAGCCCCCACCTCTCTTGCGCGAGCGTACGACACAATACAGCCGCGCCGGTCAACTTCACCCGCTGCTCGTGAGACTACGCCTCGTTTATGTCATTCACGATGATATAAAAATAGTAGCCGTCCTTGGTAGTGTGAAATTTGGACACTTACATGTGATGCGGCTGGCAGCTACTAAGACTTGGCGATGCCGGCGACTTTGAGTACTTCGTCATTGCGCTGTAATCGATCAATGGGAGGGGAGGGTTCTCGGCTGTCATTAATGAAGCAAGCGTAGGATCAACGAAAGATGGATTTAATATAGCAATTCCCTACTCTTTATCGTTTTCTATGATTCAATGCGTAGAACAGGAATCAAGACTCACCACGGGCGATTTAACCTTAAGTCTACCGTCGCGACAGTGATGTAACAGATGAGGTGAGTTCAGAAAGTGAAATCGGTTCAAGTAAGTAGCGCGAAACTTGCTTATCGGTCTCTGAATAAAGGGAGAAGTAGCGGATGTAGCGCATGCAGAGCCAAACCATGACAATTAGTCCTGAGTTATCGAGGGATGGTTATCCAACTTCGATCTGTAAGATCGCGGTGACATGGGGAGATTGCTGCCTGAGCGGACATATGTAGATTCAATCTTCAGCATGATACTACGCGGAGCAACGGAGAAGGGATACCAGGTAGATCAATGCTGCTCGATATGCGCTGCTGCATATTGGTAAATAAGCAACGGAACGAAGATTCCACAAGTTCGGTAACTGAGGTGTGAACTCATAACAGCAGCACTATCCAGTTCTTTCTTTTCTTTTCATTTTATGATTTTCTCCAATTTAATGCCTCAGCAGAAACGAAGACTTGAAGCGTAATATACTCTAAGAAGGTATTATACCCAATGCCTTCCAGACTCTTAAAAACTTTCTATCAAAGATGACTCCGATAATTGGATCTACCACCGGATTGGTGATTTACTACCAAACCGGTAATTGGGTTTTCCAGTGTCCAGCACCCCCCTTGAATACGGAGGCTTTCATTTATTGATTGCACCCATGATCGAAGTCTATGACGATCGAGTATTGCCTCGAGGACTCGCGAATACCCTTCCATTTGCCACCCCATTTACCACTCATCCTCACGTAATAACCCTTGGAGAGACACTACAAAGTGGCTGGGTCTATCACGTGGCCACATGATAGATCTCCCGTATCCTGTGTAAGCCCTGCCCATGACACCAAAACGATGGTGTCGCATGGCGAACTGTCGACTTTTGGTTGCCCCTGCTGCCCTCGCCTGTCTATGTGCGAAGATCCTCATCGCGCCGGCAATCTTGAGGGGCAAATCTGGCCATTTGGATCCTTGAGAAACGTGCCTGTGTCTCATCCGACCACAAGGTGCCATTAACTCCATCGCCGTTCCCTATTTTTTACAAAACGGAAGAAATGGCGCATAGGCAAAAGGGGCTGGTACAACTTCATTAGCGAGCGAGCATATAAGCACTGAAGTTCTTACATAACTTTGGGGGGTGTCATTTCCTTGGAATCGGATCTGCAATTGACTCGGATAGCTCTGATATTTTGTTTCGTTATGAGAAATCAGGCCTATAGCATTGACAACAACAATCAGGACGAGCATAGCCTCTACAGTACTCAGCCTACCGGCCGCAACACCTACGCGACTTCAACCATTGAAATTCCCTCTACGTCTTCCCGAGTCAGTACGGACTCGAGAATAAATGGACTGGTTAACCAATTCATCTACCAGCATCTCACAGACGACTCGATCACGATGGGAAGACGAAAGTCATGAGAAATGGTTGTCTCATTCATAGCGCGAAAAGCCACATTGTAGCCACATTCAATCGCCACTAACAACGCGAAGTCGGTGTCCACCGCTGACAAATGCAGCATAGCATGTAATACGGCAAACGGCACATGGAGGATGACTCATATCAGATGGAAAGACGTCCCCGGCTGTAGATGGAAGATAGTTGGATATCTCCCCTCCTCTCACATCGCACCTGTCACTCACAATAGTCACTCTTGTCGAGACCTACAACCCTACGTACGTACGCGCAATGAAGTCTATTCGGACCGCCAAGACGGCGCTCATCTTGATCGACGTGCAGAACGGGTTCTTCCACCCGTCGCATTGGGGCACGGAGCGGAGCACGCCGGAGTGCGAGATCAACATCATGTGTCTCCTCACCCAAGCGCGGGCTCACAACGCCAAGGTCGAGAGTAGTGGCGGCGACGACGACGACGTAACAAAGAAGGACGCATCGGTGCTCGTCTGCCACGTCCACCACCACAGCATCTCCCCGGACTCGATGCTGCACCCCGACAAAACCATCGAGGTGGACGGGGCCGCGCGACGCGCCGTGGACGCGCAGCCGTTCGCGGCGCCGGCGGCCGGGGAGACGGTCTGGACCAAGGACGTCAACAGCGCCTTCATCGGCAACGGGCTCGAGGCCTTCCTGCGCGCCCACCAGGTCCGGCAGCTGGTCATCTGCGGCCTGACCACGGACCACTGCGTCAGCACGTCGACGCGCATGGCCGGGAACCTGCGCATCGTGGACGTGGTCGAACAAAGCAGCGACGGGACGAAACCGACCACCACCGTGGTATCGGAGGGGGACATTGTGCTCGTCGGCGACGCGTGCGCGACGTACGCGAAGGGCGGGTTCGACGCCGAGACGGTGCACCGGGTGAGCTTGGCCAGCCTGGACGGGGAATTTGCCAACGTGGCGGCGACGACCGATGTCATTGGGGCGATATTCAAGTCCTAGATGGAGCATTGGGGCCTTTTTCGCCCCAAAAGAAATGACGCAAGAGTTGGGTAGGGGGTCCTGGTACGTAGTATTTGCAGCTTGCATCGGAGTGGGGGTCGGTTTTATCCCTTATCATCCACAATCTGATTCATCAATCTTTGCCTGCATTCCGGGGTTGCCTTTCGGGTTGTGTAGCGCCGTGATGATTACCTTGTGTCTCCATCAATAACCGCATAAGTGCGCCCGGATTGGCCCCGAGTTGCAGATCCAAGGAGGGGGAGCCGGCCATCGGCGCGGACAGGATCTTGAATTTCGAGCGATTAGAATGGGCTTGATCCACTGAGGTCCGCTTATGCCCCGTGGGATCCCCTCCCCTGCCTTGGGGGGAATAACAACATGTGATGAATGTCACCTGCAATATGCCAGATGCGCAATTCAAATGCTAACGAGACTGGCTGATGGACCAATAAGATGCGGTGTGCACAATGTAGGAAAGAAATGCGATCCTGGGCCCAATCGGAGGCACACCCAAAGAGATGGGACGGAATGTTGAAGATTAATTTGATGGTCGCCATGCGCAAATCGTAAATGCATGCATAATTCAATTCACCCATAGTACGTGCGGGACCCGACACTACCGGGTAGATTGAGCATCAGATCATGGGGTAGAACCACGATACCTAATAGGGAGGGAACATGCATACGCGCAGACCGCGTGGAGGGCCGGGAGTGGTCGTCTTGGTGCAGAGATTACGTAGAAGCGAGGCATGCGGTGCGACATGTTTGCCCTCAGCTCGTGGTTGTGCTTGTGTCAAGTATCAAAGTGTCGAGTGTGTCAATCATTCGCATCTCCCGTCCGTAAATCAATTGCCGGGCCAGAACAACGTCAGCCATGGCCCAAACCGGCTCCGCTGACCCTGCAGCTGCATGCAGATGTGCGACGCTACGTTGGGTAGGTAGCAGGGTAGGGCGCATCGTCGGTGGGACGGCCAGACGCGCTACATGACTAACCACCCCCGGATTCTGTCAATCTGGGCCAAGATCGACGGGAATTGCCATCAAACGGGGTAGCAAGCTGGGACAGGTCCGCCAGTCTGCGTCTCTCGTGTGGGAAAACGCAACGTCTGTATCTTAAACGGGTGGGGATGACATGCATGCGCCGACAGGGGATTTTTCTGGTCAACGTGGGATATAAAGATAAGAACGGTTGGGGGACCCTCAAAGAGTCAGGGCCATGTCCTCTCTCTCGCTTTCTCTTGCTGCTGCCGTCTGACTCTTCGTCCTCTTTGCTGCAGCGAGTCATTGGCTATTCGCTAGACCTTGCTTCCTGTGTCAATTGAGTTTCGCAATCTTATAGAGCTTCAGAGCGTCCGTCATAGCTCGATTGGAATATCTTGATCCAAAGTCGATTGGGAGTATACTCCCTTCTCGTCGACCTATATCGAATACGCGCTCCTACGAAAACACGACATGGCGGTCGAAGCAGTGAGCGTCAACGACGCCGCCGTGAGCCACGCGCGGCATCTCGTTCACAGGTTGGTCCAAACCATTCCCAACTCTCTCTCTCTCTCTGCTCCCCAATATTGCACCCGCACCCCCCAGTCTGTCTGTCTCTCTGGGGAAGAGGTGTCAATGCGGGGAAATGCGACGTAACGAACGCTAACCCCTAACTCAATTCCCTTAGCCATGCCCACGAGGGCGCAATTCCGGGGACAGTGGACCTTCGGGCGGCCGGTAATTCTTCTATGACCGAACTTTAGACTGGACGGGAAATCAAGAATTCGACGTGGCTGACGATAGAAACCCGTACGCACAGAGGGCGACGACACAGCATACGGACAGGCATTGTTCCCCGTACCCGCCGAAGACCCGAACGATCCGCTACAAGTGAGTGTTTGCTGCTAGCAGGAAGAGAGAGGATACGAGAGCGGCAAATGGATGCGCCAGATCTGCCGAAGAGAGAAGATTTACCGCGGCAAGCTAACATGATTTCCTTTCCTCCAGTGGCCGACTTACAAGAAGACTATCATCTTGATCATCTGCTGCGCCTACTCCTTCCTCGGCAACGCGACACTCATCGGGCCCTCGCCCTACATCGCCCTCTTCTCCAAGGAGTTTGGCGTGAGCCCGACCAAGGCCTCCACCCTCATCTCCTACCCCAACCTTGCCTATGGGTTCGGTTCGCTGTTCCTGGTACCCCTGTACCTCAAGTTCGGACGGCGACCCGTCATGCTGGGATCCATGCTGTTTGTGCGTGTTAACCTTAACTCTACCTACCTCGTCCCTTTACCAACCCCCTTGTCGAGTTTAAGAACAACAGCTGACCATAGTTGGGCCCAAATCAAAGTTTATCGCGGGGCTCATCGGCTCTTCGCAGGCTAATGACTTCGGGGGGCTCATGACCGCCCGTGTCTTCGCGGCTTTCGGCAGTGGCGTCTGCGAAGCCATCCCCGTTCAGCTCTGCAACGATATCTTCTTCCTCCACGAGCGCGGAAAGAGGATCGGCTACTACACATGTGAGATCGTGTCCTGATACTGCACATTGGATGACCTACTGACACTGGGACCCCGCAGTCTGCCTATCCATCGGCACGGTAGCACCCCTGGTGTCGGCTCACCTGCTCATCGAACCATGGGGCTGGCGCCTGTTCTTCTACGTCGTGCTCGCCTTCGCGTTAGCGCTCTTCATCTTAGCGTTCCTCTTCGTCGAGGAGTCTTCCTACGACCGAGACGCTCACATGCATCCCGCTGCCGCCCCTGTCGAGGAGGCTAATAGTCCCAGCGACAGCGACAAGGCCACCGCCCAGGTGAACGACCAAGCCCCTGTTCCCACGGCCCACGAGGCGCCCCTCCGAAAGCCGTTCCTGCAGACGCTATCGCTCAAGGGCCGATACGACCCCGAGGCCCGCTTCTTCGGGACCATGGCCATGTCTTTCACCTACATGCTGGTCCCGCAAGTCTTCTGGGTCATCACGTCGTTCGGCATCTACATCGGCCTGGGCGCGTTTGCATACAACTACACCTTCCCGCTCAAGATCATGGCGCCACCCTACAACTGGCCTGAGGTAAGTTCTTCCCGATATTCCAAAGTCTCCTGGTTCCCGCCTCAAACTTTCTTTTCCGCACGATTGATGCTGACAAACTTATGTCCACCACTACAGGAGAGCTCCGGCTACATCGCCTTCGGCGCCCTCTTCGGCTTCCTGCTCGCCGTGCCCCTGTCCTTCTCCTCGGACCGGCTGGCCGCGCACCTCACGCGCCGCAACGGCGGCATCCGCGAGGCCGAGATGCGGCTGGGCGTGATGCTGCCGGCCATGGTGATTGCGCCGGCGGGGCTGATCCTGTACGGACTGACGGCCGAGCACGACCTGCACTGGATCGGGTACCTGATGGGCAACGGCATGATGTCGTGGGGCGCCTACTTCTACTTCAGCTTCGCCCTCGCCTACGCCGTCGACTCGTACAACACCAACACGTCCGAGATGCTCATCGCCATGAACCTCGGCAAGCAGGCCATCAGCTTCGGCCTGTCCATCAACCTGCTCGACTGGATCCTCGACCGCGGGTATGCCGTCGTCATCTCGGGCATCTTCGGCGGCGTGTTGGTCGCCAACAACCTGGGCCTGCTCGTCTTTATGTTTTACGGGAAGCGCATTCGGGTGGCTATGACGGGGTCGTGGTTGGCGAAATTGCATGGGAGGCACAGCCAGAGCAGCCCGCAGGTTGCTTAGATTTTGGGCATATGCTTGGATATATCCGCTGTCTAGACCCTTGGGGTGATGAGTATGTATATTTGAATTTACATACACCCATATTCGTACAACTATTATGTTATCCTAGTACACTACAAGGCATTTCCAAAGACATAATCCTGCGCCCACGCAGGAACTCAAACAGCCAGCCCCTAGTGACCTAATTATCAAGGTTTCATGTCTCCAGATCGAGCTCGTCAGCAGCGGTAGCTCCTTTTCTTAATAAGTCCAGCTTCAATTTTAGTGACCGTTCTATTACTGGTAGCTGCACCAAATCCAGTTGGCTTCTAAAAGTCTCAAATATATTATAGTATATATCATGTCCCTGTTAAGCCGTCAAATGCCCCGTAATGGTTTGTAGTATTTCCAGCATTATAAGGCGGTAAATCAGTTGCTTGCATGCGAGTCTCACGATGCTGCCCGAAGCTACTTGTAGTCCTAATGGCTGGCGTGGTACGTCAAGTTTCAATTTGTCACAAGGAGACCGGCGCAGCATGTCCTCGACAGTGTGAATCATATAAAGTTAATTTTGAACCTAGGGATATCTCGATTATCATTTCCTTCATCGTAGCCGGTTCACTAATATCTCCAAGCTCTGCGTTCTCACTATGGACCTCATGCCATATATAACCTTTTCTAGTGTAATATGACTAAGACGCGGTAGGGCAAATGTGAACCTCGGAATACAGCGGGTTTGGGGCGGATGTGTTGTTTATCCTCGGCCAGCGGCGCAGCCAGCCAGCAGGCCAAGGGTGGTGACGTTGCAGCCAGTTATGCACTATAGTAGAAGAGTTGGGAGTCAGTATTGTTTTCACACATTGGCTGATTACTGCTGTACTCACATCACCGGCGCCGGACTTTCCGACGCACTTGGCGACGCACTGAGCGCCCTGGGACACGGCCGAGCCGGCGCAGCTAGCGCGGGCTTCGATGGGGGCGGCGGCAACGTCGCTGGCAGTAGGGGCGGCCGAGGCAAGGGAGAAGAGGGCCATGGAGATAGCGGCAATGGAGGTCTTGGAGAACTGCATCTTGTTGATTGGTAGGTAGGTCTTTTCTTGGTTGATTGAAAGAGTGGATGTAGTTGGATTGGATTGAGCGAGTAGTGTACAATGTACGGTAAAGATCGTGATGGTGATGATGCTGGTGATGCTGAAAATAAATTCTATCCATCGGAGACGATGAGACCTTCTTTATACACTTTGCCAAGAGCCCATGATGTACCTCGCGATGGTGACTGTAAGGAGGTTGCGGAGTATCCGACTCATGAGGATATCTCCTCCGAGTACGTTACGGCATGGCAATGCAAGGAAGGGCGATCGCCGAGGTCATGGCGAAAGCCGTGATGTGGAGATGCCGGGTGTCCCGTCAGAAAAGTGACCAATAGGCATTCTTTGTTTGTCGTTATTAATACCCCTTCTCCTTTTTCGCGTTTAAACGCATTCCAGGTAATCGCCTTGGGTTCACGTCGAGTCAGTGGCAGGCAGGGGGTAAGGGGGCGCGGCTAATTATTTCGTCTCATGCGACGAGGGCTCCGCCACGTTTTATGCTTGGATTCTTCCTTGATAATTCCACACTGCCTCCTCTGAGGCACGCAACGCATTATATTCTATAATGAAAAAGCCAAAACAGGTGTTTGTATACTTACCCCCTAGTTTACGCCTTGTAATTCCTTGTTCGACGATAGTT
The DNA here is from genome assembly GCA_017163955.1 of Apiospora koreana. Classification (NCBI taxonomy): domain Eukaryota; kingdom Fungi; phylum Ascomycota; class Sordariomycetes; order Amphisphaeriales; family Apiosporaceae; genus Apiospora; species Apiospora koreana. The sequence goes on from JAFHKQ010000017.1 coordinate 99,173, forward strand.
TGCACACTTTCAATAACGTTGTTGGCACAACCTCTAAACTTCACCATGTCCTCTTCCTGCCCTCGAACCAAACTCCAACCGCCCGTCGTGGTAACTTTGCCTGGTACTTCGACAACTTGGTAGTAGATAGAGAGGTAAGCGGGCTTCCAATACCGATTGGTCAATACTTCTCGCACTGATATATCACCTCCTTTTTGAAGAAATTGTCCGAAGGTTTGTGATTGGCTGGTCACGTAAAAGAGGGCCTTCAGGGGTTCTCACCCAATGAGCTTGTTCTGCCCCTGTATGAATCATCCCACTCATCGAGTTGGTACCCCTCATCTCATCTGCACAACTACGACACGTCGGCGATAGCTGGCGCATACTTTCTGCAACCACGTTACTTGGCCATGGATCCGATAAGTGCGTTCTCCCTCGCGTGCAATATCCTGCAGATTGTCGACACGAGCGCCAAAGTCCTGGTCAAGGCGGCCGAATGCTACACCAACGGGGCCACGGCGGAGACGGCGCAGCTGAGCGGGAACGTGCACCTGCTCGAAAGCTTGAGCACCGAGCTCAACAAGATCGATGAGGCATCGACGACCAGTCGCCTCTCGGCCGCCGAGCTGAGACTACGCGAGGCCAATGGAAGGTGCTTGCAATTGTCGGGAAAGCTCGTCCGGCTCCTGGACGGCCTCCGGGTCAATGAGAAGTCGTTCTGGCAGGCGATAAGCCGGAGCATAAAGACGATGCGATACCGTGACACGATAGCCGAGTTGCGCGACGGTGTCTCCGACAGCCGCGCCAACCTCAACCTCGCGCTCTTGCTCCTTATGCAGTACGTAGTGACGTCCCATAATCGTGGTGTGGATTGGCCTGGAACACCAGCTCTAACATCCGCCGAACGCTTGGTGTAGTGAAAAGTCGTCAGGGAGACAGAACGTCTTCATGAAAGCACATACGGAGTCGGAAGATCGCATCCTTAGCACTTTTGACCAGCAATCCGCCATGCTAGGCGTGGAGATCCAGACGCTGAGCAGAAAGATCGAAGGCTTATCGCTGGACCGCTCGGAAGACACCCTGCAAGACTTCCGTTATGAGCATGAGACCCAGCTCCATCGATTGTCCGAGAGGGTCGTAGAGATCCTGGAGCAGCAACGATCCGCGGCTACTACCCAGGAAACGCCGAAAACCTCGAATCAGTCAGTTGCCGCCCAGCAAAGGCTCTTGCAAAGCCTCTACTTCCCGCAGATGGAAGAGAGGAAAGGGCAGATATCCGAAGTGTACAATGGCACATATAAATGGATGTTTCGAAACGAGGCTATTTCATTTGATGGCAAGGAGAACTTCGTGTCTTGGCTGTCGGCGCCGAGCACCGAGCGAAACGTCTTCTGGGTCTCAGGGAAGCCAGGTGAGTTTGTATGCCTGTCCCTTTTGTCTTGGAGAAAACACCACCGCTAACCATTCTTGTTGTATAGGATCCGGAAAATCTGCCTTGATGCGGTTCGTTGATCAGAAACTGGAAATCGGCGAGGGACTTCTGCCGTGGGCTGGATCGGCCCAGGTCCTTCGGGCATCCCATTTTCTTTGGAAATCCGGCGAGCCTGTGCAAAGATCGTTCAATTACTTGCTGCGTTCCTTGCTATACCAAGTCCTGGATCAGGTACCAGACCTAACTTCAACCGTTGTGACGCCGGCCCGATGGAGATCAGCCATGTCACCTGACCGTCGGCCGCCAGAGTGGACGTTGTCAGAGCTGTCGCAAGCCCTGCGCTCTTTCGCTGCGGAGAGCGCCCGTGGCCTGTTCATTCTGATAGATGGACTGGACGTATGTTGCCCATGAGCCCTCCCAGTTGATGATAACTAACACGATAATGTGCGTAGGAACTGGAGGACACAGGAGGCCGACATGAGGAGCTGGTGCAGTTCATCCAAGAGCTTAGTTCGTTGGATACTGTCAAGGTCTGTGTATCAAGCCGACCCGACAACATCTTTCGCGACGCGTTTCGAGGCCGTCCCCAGCTGCGGCTACAGGACCTCACATCCAGGGATATCCAGCTCTTCGTCCGGGGCCAGTTCGCCAAGCAGCCGCGGCTACGGTCGTTGGACCACGGGGCCGACCAGCCCATCCAAACCCTCTTCGGCAACATTGTCGAGGCGTCCTCGGGCGTCTTCTTGTGGGTTTGCCTCGTCGTGGCGGAGCTTCTGGAAGAGGCCCGGGACGGCGCCAGCGTGGCGGAGCTGATCGAGATTGTTGACAAGGTGCCCAACGACCTCGACGACTACTTCTCCCGCATCATGGGGTCCATCGAGCCCAAACACAGAGCCGAGTCGTCGGCCATGTTCCAGATTGCCCTGCACGAAGAAACGTCCTTTGTCACACTGCACTCTTTACGGCTGCTTGATCTTTCTTTCCTCGAAGAGCGACATGCCGATTTCGCTATTCGCCCGGGACATGACCTGGCCAAGTACGATTTCAGCAGCACGGGCATCAGCACGAGGCTAGACTCGGCGTTCCGCCGCATCAACAGTCGATGTCGAGGGCTTCTCGAGATACAGTGCTCCGAGGGAAATACTAAAAGGATGCTCGAGATAGTCGCTGACCCCCAAAAGTCTAGCAAAAGAGAAAGCGGGCCTCGCCGCGCATGGAGTCGGTCCATATCCGAACTCATCCGCGCATGCGACTTTCACGTGAGCTTCCTCCACCGATCGTTCCACGACTACCTCCTCGAGCCGCGGAACGTGGAGTGGCTCCAGCAGAGTTCCAAGGGCGCGTTCGACGCCCGGCTGTTCCTGTGCAACGCCAGGCTCGTGCAGCTCCTGTGCCTCGACTACCGGGGGCGGAGAGACCATGCCGCGATGGCCCTGGGGCTGGCCAGCTACATCATCAGCGCCATTTCTGTCGAGGACCTCAAGCGCACCAAACAAAGCGCCGTCATAGCCGCGCGCCTTCGGCCCGTGGTCGAGGTCATGACGCAGCTCGGTGTGCAGGACATGACGGAGGCCCCTTGGTACCTGGCGGCCGAGCTACGACAGTCCAATGCGGAACACGACGATTTCATAGGCGTGGCCATCGAATTCCAACTCGTGGGGTACCTCCGGGAGTATTTGACGCGGGACGCCGTCCACACCAAAACGGGCAGGCCGCTTTTGGACAAGGTGCTGCGGTGGAGCAGGTGGAAGGGCAACGAGGAAAACGATTTCGATGTCGACGTTGAAATTCTTCGTCTCGTGTTGGACTTGGGAGCGGACCCGAACGAGGGGTGCGAGTCGTTTTCTGTCTGGGCCAAGTTCTTGGAATTGCTCCTACTGGGCGACGAGGAGGGTTCGCAAGTGTCTAACAGGGTACGACGAAGTTCCTGTTTGGAGGCGGTCAAGTTGCTGCTCGAACATTCCGCGGACCCGGTCCTGCCGGCAAGGTGGTTTCCCTGGCATTCCTTCGAGCCATGGGTCGCCTCGTTCCCTTTGGATGGATCTGGCAACGACACAGTGATGACGGGATCCGGTACGCCGCCCGAAACGAACACGGACATGGTGGCCGTCGCACAAATGTTGGAGCTTTTGCCAAAGGATCTCACTGGGAAATCAACGCAGGAACTGGAAGACTGCATTCTCTTGGCCAAGACCAAAGCTGATGCGTATCTTAGACGGACGAACAGCTGACCCTAAACCCGAGAATACTTAACCATATGGACCTAACAGTTCCCACGTGTAAGACCACCCTCTGTATATCACTGCCTTCCAGAACACAGTCCAACCTGTACCCTTGTTGTGAAGCCCGGTAACAATAGAAAAGGTCCAATGCCAACATGCCTGAATACAGCTAGCCATCACCTCAATGAGAGATGAAGCCAAAAATGAGGTCACTAGCTGCTCAGAATATTCCGTATGTATGGTGTGCCGTTTATATTTCTTTTTTTCATATTTGTCTTGCTGTCTTCTATGAAGATTGTCCATCAGCCCATCCCATCCTGGTACTCTGGCTGGCGCATCGAATCCTTTAGGCCCTGAGCCTACCCAAGTTCTCTGATCATTCAAATCATTCATTAAATCCCTGTTGTGACCAATTTCGCTCATATCTTTCGCAGTTATGATCTCCGGTGCGCATTTATACTAAGTATTGAACCGGAGAAAAACACAAAAAAACAGCTCTGCCACTGATTCCCGGAAGAGGAAATTGAGACATGCCATCACCATCCGCTCCGCTGGGTATCGTCTTCGCGTCTACTAACACACCAGAGTCCCGAACTCGTTGCTCATGGAGCGGTCTATCATACCCCCGTATCGGCGTTAGCAAATGCTTTTGAGTCGCGGTGTATGAAGAAATGGATATGAGATCACGAACCGGTGTTGAAGGAAGCGTCCACCGCCGGATCACCGCAGGTACAGTTCAGCCAGGGCTCGAGCTTGGTGAAATAGACGGGGTGCGGGATCCGGTTCAAACTGCAGTCCGTGCAAGAGGCGCCGTAGTTTCCGTCTTGTTCCTTCTATTTTGTATTGCATTAGCACATATACGCACCAACGATGACCTATTCTTGCTTGAAAGACCATTTTTCCTTTCCACCTAGACAGTAAACAAGCGGGGAAAAAATCAGAGTTGTTTCTTACAATCAGACTCGCGCCGTTCCATCCATGACAGCTGTTCAGATTGACCGAATTGGCCTGCAAGGTACCCTTGCCGTCCCCCGTGTTGCAGTTGGCGGTCAGGACACCGGTGGCAGCGTCGAACTTCTCGTCGTAGCACGTGTTGCCCCAATTGGCCGCCGCACAGACGCCCACGAGGGCGGACAGGACTGAGGTTACCTTCATACTGGGCCGGGGCTGCAAGGACGACTGAGGATATATGGGTCTCGGACTGGCTGTGATGATGATGGGAAGTTTTGCGTCTGGTATCGAGCGAGGAGATGATGGCAAATCAAGAAGAGTGGTAGAAAAAGCCATAGTCTGGGGAGTTCAACCCTTTTATACAAACATCACTGCCCTATATCGCAATTTCGGTCTGTAGAAGGATGTCCCGATCACGAACGGGACCGGTGGGATACAAGCGGGGATCGGTTAGACAGGCTTGCTTGCTTGATCTCAGGAATCTAAGCTTGTCAATCGCATCAGCGACTCCGCCTTCCCATCACATATTGCCCCCTCCAGCGAAAGTGATATAGGGCTGGCGGTCTTACTCCTCGCAGGATGCACACAGACTAGAGCTAGCCGCGATAAGAAACGGACGATTGCCTTTACCAGCCTCCCGCATCGCCATCGTCAGATGGCGGAGGGTCGACCGTCTCCGACCCGTATTAGGTGAGCATTACTAATAGATTACAGTGGTCCGCTTCGCGAGGGAGTTGCCGAGGAATGGTCGTCTGGCGCCGAAATTCCGGGCGCTTACCAACTCATATCCTAAGCATCCACCGATATCACTCGCCTCTTATAGTAAATTCTTTTTGGGATGCGGCAAAGCATCACCGAAGGAAGGATTTGACGAGGGAGGGGGCGTCATGTGTCCATCGAATTATTTTTGCCTTGGCCTCTATTTCAATTGAGGGGTAATGTAAAAATTTCCTGCCGTACACGCACATCAGCATAGCGATGAGTCCGTCGTCACCTAGCTGGATGACGCGTCATGTCGGGCTGTGTCGCGGTAAAGGCGCTGTCCATCGAATACGGTCGGCGCCAATCCCGTCTTTTTGAACGCTGCTGCCGCCGAGTGGTGGCATTGCCAGACATCACCGACCGTATGTAAGCGCCGCAGCAGGGATCACCGCAAAACGGTGGCCCGGACTTGGTGGACAGGTAGGTAGGAAGTGGGGATCGACAATGGGCGACGTTGGCGGGTCCCCCGAGGTGACGATGATTTTGCCGCGTGACGTAAGGTGCAGGTTGGCGACCGTAGTGCCGATGTGGGTGGGTGTCGTCAACACAGACCACCGGGGTAGTGGACGGAGGCACGGCCTAGGTAAGGAAGGTGTCCATGAAGGCATTATAACCGGCGCTTTTGAGAGATAAGGACAGGGGTCGGATCTCCTTCATCCCCAGCAATGGCTCGGCCGACCCCCCTCCTACCACCCCCCCCTTTTGACTGGGCACAGCTGTCGATGTTGATAAAGCTGTTGGCCACTGCCGGGTTTGAAGTGTCGCTGTCTGAAGAAGATATTAGCGCAAGTTCTGGAGTCTCGACCCGACTGCTGGTAAAGGATCACCTAAGGGCTCGACGATGCGAAGGCCAATGCGACATGTGTTCCGTAATCTTCCATAGAGGCATATGATAATCATCAATTGAACATGACCTTGCAAAGCCGCCGCCGCCACCTGAGCATACGATCTTATTACTAGCTAACCCACTAGGAGACCCTTTCGGACGCAGACATTACCATAAAACTTCATTTTTCGGGGGAACCATTAGTGTACAAAACGCGCATCCCGTTAACCCAGCATGTACGGAAGGGAAGAAACCTGGTAAATCAATCCATAACCTCTTTTCATCTAATCGGAAGCGCCACCATCTGCCCCGAGCCCGAGCCTGTCCTCGACGACGCGGACAATCTCGGACCACTCCATCATGGCGCCGTCGCCGACGTCGCCGCAGGCCAGCGTCTTCTTCTGGGGCGCGAGGACCTCGAACCATCCGTCGGCGTTGCCGGCGACGCCGTACTCGTCCTCGAGCACGCGGACCTGCTTGGCGGTGATGGGGTGGCGCCACATGGCCGTGTTCATGGCGGGCGCGACGAGGATGCGCTTTGTCTTCTTGACGCCGCGGCTAGCGCTCTCGTCGTTGGCGGTGGCAGCGCCGTTGGACTGTTGCTGCTGGAGCTGGGCGACATCCGTGTCCAGCTCGCCGCGCGCGTCCCAGGCGCGCACGACGCTCGTCAGGATGCCGTCGGCCATGCCGTTGACGATCTTGGCCATGGTGTTGGCGCTCAGGGGCGCGATGAGGAGCAGATCGGCCCAGCTATGTGGGGAGAGTTAGCATTCAATTCAATTCGTCTTTTCTTTCTGTCTCGTCTCATTCCCTAGACAAAGCGGGTGTAGTCGTGAGAAAAAGAAAACAACCGTGTAAACATACCGTCGAAGCTCGATATGCAAAATGGCATTGCCGCGCTTCCAGGGCTCCTTCCACTCGTCCTCATCGACGTAAACGGCGTCGACGTTGGGCAGGTGGCGGAGGCTAGAGACGGTGGGCTGCTCCGCGGACTGGCCGGCTAAGAAGCGCGAGGCCGAGGGCGTCAGCAGGATGCGGATGCTGAGATTGGGGTGCCGCGACAGGGCCTGGACGATAAGGGGGAGCTTGATGGTGGCCACGGAGCCGGAGGCGGCAAGCAGCAGGTGGGTCTTGCCGTCCAGCAAGGCGGCGGTTAGGGCGGCCAGGGATGTGGACTCGCGGCGGATGTGGTGGGCGTCGTGATGCGACGAGATGTACTGCAGCATGGTGACTGTCTTGGGGGATAGAGTGTTTCACAGGATACAATGAGACTGTCAATTGACTTGAGATGTTTGTTTGGATGGATTGATCTTTAGAGTCTGCCTGTCTCCCCCATCCAAGGGGGGAAAGCCAAGGCGGGGTTTTTTGTCTATTTGTAAAAAGAGTCATTTCGGAGCTTCAGCTTTGCTCTGCTTGTAAACTCAATCCCGCCCAGATTTATTTAGTCAGCCCGCGATGTCGGGGTTGTGCAATATCCGGTTGGGACATCATCAGGTTCAATCAAGCTTTTGCAGCCTTTGCAGCATAGCTACGATCTTCTGATGTCCATCACGGATCAGTTGGAGAGCTATGATGCCATGCCACCAATCGAACGATGAGGTCCGAACAGAGGAGGGTGGACGGCCCAAGTGTGTGCAAGTGTGTGCAAGTGTGTGCAAAGTGTGGTAGCACGAGACGATGAAGCGCAAAAAGGGTGTGCATGCAGGTGTGCGCCTTCAATCGCATTAGTCGCCTGTACTTTCCCAGTTGGTGACTTGACTTTCTGTTCTGTTGGAGGGGTTGCGGTCTTGCAGAAGGCTAGAGGATCAATCAATCAATCAGTCAATCCCTCACTGGAATGCGGGGTGGGCGAGTGACGAATGAATCAGGTTAGGCCTGTTGGCCTGTTGGCCTGTTGGTTGTTGGCTGTTGCTCACTGAGCTCTGCCTGTAATCAGGCGCTTGCTTTGATTCTAGGTGCTTTTCATTGGTCTACTCAACTGCTTCAGGGCGTTTTTTCGGCATGCGAGGCTGCTAAGCTCAGTAAAGGTCGGCCATCCTCGGTCCTCGACCCACACAAGCTTGTCAATCCATTCTAACCTAGTGACAGCGACCAACTGCCAACCGAATTTGACTGGATTGGATTACATCATCCCTGCTGAAATCGCAATTCTGCTTCTCGCCGCTCGCCGAATTATTCAGAGAAAAGTCATCCGATACAGCAAGCTCGACCACGTTTGCACCTTTCGCACCACCCCAATCTCCAGTATCCCAAGATCGCCTCAAGATCCAACATGTGGTCCAGATCTCTCTTCTCCGCGGTGAGTTTCCCCAGAGTCTACCTAATTTGAGCTCAAATGAGTCAAATACACGCCCGCCCACCAACCGACGCCCCATGGAAACAGTGAACATCGAGAACTAACTGTCGCACGATGCTGCGCTACTACAGGGCCTCCGGCAAGCCGCCCGTCCCATGGCCATGCGGTCCTCGGCCGCCATGCGCCCGACGCCCTTCCTCTCCGCCTTCCAGACCCGCCTGCTCTCCGACACGACGCGCCAGGCCATCGAGAAGGCCGTCGGCTCCGCCCCCGTCGTCCTCTTCATGAAGGGCACCCCCGAGACCCCCCAGTGCGGCTTCTCCCGCGCCAGCATCCAGATCCTCGGCCTGCAGGGCGTCGACCCCACCAAGTTCTCCGCCTTCAACGTCCTCGAAGACGACGAGCTGCGATCAGGTAAGCTACTGGCAAGCGAAAAGAGAGGGCAACCTCGGAGATGAGATGGAGCTCGAGAGAAAGAAAGAAAGAAATAAAGGGGAAATGAGCTACCCATGGAGTCCCATAAACAAGTCGCTAACAACAATTACTCCTATGCAGGCATCAAGGAGTTCTCCGACTGGCCGACGATCCCCCAGCTGTACCTCAACAAGGAGTTCGTGGGCGGATGCGACATCCTGGTGTCCATGCACCAGGACGGCTCGTTAGCCAAGATGCTCGAGGAAAAGAACGTTCTTGCTCCCCCGGAGGAGGGCGAGTCTGACGCGAAATAAAGTGGAATTGCCGGATGAAGCGAAGCGCTACTCCTTTTGCATGGCGGGCGAGCGGACGACTGTACGAGTTTTCGCTAGACGGCGCAAGAGAGATGATTACCTGTACATTACGAGATGCGATTCTCCCAACTTAATGCACATAACATGTTCGAAAGCTCGGCCAACACTGCCGAGCGCTGATGCGCCAATCCACTAAACGATATTTAAAGACTATTGATACACAATGCCTATCACCACTGGATCGATCAAATACACAGCAAGCTGATACAAGATACCCTGTTGTCAAGCTAGAAAGACGGTCCTTGCCGGAATTTCGATTCAAATTGTACACATATCCAAGTACTATTGCCACCCTCTACTGCGGGTACGCGGCGCCGTCGCCCCTCATATCGCTGCCCGCCGACCAGATGCCCACATTCTCGACGGCATCGACGCTCCAGCGGATGATCTGCCCGCGCCCGAACATGCCGCGCTCCTGCTCCGTGAGGACGACGACCTCGTGGCCCAGCTTCCGGAGCCCGTCGACGGTGTCCTGGCTCATTCCTTCCTCAGCGTAGACGGTGCGGTCCATGACGTCGCCCTCGTCGGGCATGCCGGCCCCGATGCACACGCGCGGCGCGTCGAGGGCCTGCTGCGGGCTGAGCCCGCCGACGATCTGACCCAACAGGGTTTGGACGTGGCCCTGCGGCTGCATGAAGCCGCCCATGACGCCGTAGACCGAGTGCAGCGACCCGTCGTGCAGGTTGGTCACGGCCGCGGGGATGATGGTGTGGTAGGGCCGCTTGCGGGGCGCGAGGACGTTGGGGTGGTCCTTGTCCAGGCTGAAGTTGGCCCCGCGGTTTTGTAAAGTGAAGCCGCAGCCCCGCGGGATGATGCACGTGCCGAAGCCGCCGTAGTTGCTGTTGATGAAGGAGATGGCGTTGCCCTCGCTGTCGGACACGGCAAAGTACACCGTGTCGCTGCTCTGCAGCGCCGGCGACGGCTGGCCGTGCAGCAGGGGCTTGTCGGTCGCCCGCGCCGGGTCGAAGAGCTTGGCCCGCTCCCGCAGGTACGCGGGCGAGATGAGGTCCGCCGTCGGCACCGTCTCGACGTTGGGGTCCGTCACCCACCAGCTGGCGTCGGCGAAGGCGATGCGCAGGGCCTCGACGATGACGTGCAGGTACGCGGGCGAGTTGAAGTCGGCCCGCGTGAAGGTCGGGATCGTCCCCGCCGCCTCAAGCTCCTGGATGATGCCGAGCGCCATCAGGGCCACGATGCCCTGGCCGTTGGGCGGGTGCTCCCACAGCTCCAGCCGCAGGTCTTGGTCTTTGCCGTCGCCCCCGCCAAGGATGTTGTCCTTGAGCGCCTCGGCCACGCCCTGCCCGCGGAACTTCAGGGAGATGGGGTCGACGGGCTCGCTGCCCATCTCGAGGTGGTGCGCCAGGTCGTCCAGCTCGAGGTGGCCCCCCAGGTCCCGCACCACTGTCACGAGCTCCTCCGCGATGCGCCCCGTGTAGAAGCCCTTCTTGCCCTCGGCCGCCAGCGTGCGGAACGTCTGCGCCAGCGTCGGGTTCTTCATGATCTCGCCCGGCCGCGGCGCCCGCACGCCGTCGGGCGCGCTCGGGTCGGCCTTGAGCATCTCGCGGAAGTTGGGCGAGGCGCCGCGGATGACGGGCTCGGCTTTAGCCCACTACATATGTGTTCTGTTTTAGCTGCCATTCATTGGCAAAGAGTAGATAGGGGGAAATAAGGAAAACAAATAAAAATAAAAGAAACACGTGATCTTGGTTTGAGGAAGGAAGGGACCTACGTAGTGCGTCACCAGCTCCGACACGGGGAACCCCTTCTCGCCCAGCTCGATGGCGGGCGCCAGGATCTGCTCCAGGCTGACCTTGCCGCTGCCGAAGCGCTCGACGGCGTCGCACCAGCCCGCGGGCGCGCCGGGGACCGTGACGGCGTGCACGTTCTCCATGCCGATCTTGCCGCTCTTGTCGCCGTCGGCCAGCCCCAGCGACTGGCGGATCGTCTCGAGCGTGCACTTGCCGCCGGCGCGCCCGGACCCGTTCATGGCCGAGACCTTTTTGGTCTTGGCGTCGTAGAAGAGGCAGAAGACGTCGCCGCCGATGCCCGTCGAGGCGGGCTCGGTGATGTTCAGGCCCGCCGCTTTGAAGATGTGTTCATGTTAGTCCCGACTTTGCTGCTTTAGGGCTGGGAAGAATGAATGGTGGATTATGTTGTTGTAGGAAGCGGGCATTGCCCCGTACTGGCTCACGTACCGACTGCTACCGCCGCGTCGGCGCAGTTACCGCCTGCGTCTAGGATCTCAATGCCGCATTTCGCGGCCAGCGGTTGTGTGCAGGCGACGATGCCCTTGGTGCTGTGGACGACGCTCCGGCGACTGGGGAATTTCACCAACGGGTCGGACCCGGGCGGGAACACCGAGGGGATGGTCAACGGCATTCTCGTTTGCGAAGGGAGGGAGTCTATCACGGGGTGGGTGTTTCACAGCCAAACGTGGGGTAAATGGGGGCGGGGGATAGGTAGTCCGTGTAAGTGACTGAATCGCCGAGACGTGGGGAGAGAAGATGCAAACCAGAGAGACGGGAGGGGCGTAAACTAGGTCAAAAAGCTATTCTTATAGGATATTTCCAAGAATGTGAATACAGCATAAACGAGGCTTTGTTACAAATGAAAATTTACAGCTTCAGTCACAAATAGTAAAAACGACGACGAGTCGTCTCTTATCACGCATCACAAGACAGAGGGAACTGAGGAAATCCCGACGGCTAACGTTTGTTAGCGTCATCGCTGGGTTGGAGGGGTTAGTTAGTGGGACATGTCGCTGCTCGCTACTCCTTAACCGGATCGGTCGTCGGTTTTGGGTTAGCAACCCCAGCATGAGACAAGTACTCCAAGACTCCAACTTTGCCTCCAAACCCCGTCGGGCAGACTGATCTCATATGGAGAGACACTATACTATGGGGAGGTGGTTTCTACTGGCAGTACTGGTACGTGGTGATGCCGCACCTCTGAGCCCCCGAATCTCGGAGTGGCCCCGGTAATGATTATGTACGAGATGGGGAGTTGGAATGCTTGGCTGACTTGTTCGCCTCGGCAATCCGACCTGCCACTGTCGAACTGTAGTGGCGCGCCCCGCTAGAGCAGTGCGTATGGCATTGGATTGGGGGGGGTACTTTCGGGAGCAGCTTCACCCGCTATCTGATCACAATCTGACTTTATCGGTGTTTGCATGTCGGAGGAAAGGATGTCGCAGATTTCGGAGGTATCCAATTTATTTCCATTGAAGTGTCAGTCGAACTATTAGAGATCACGCCAAGCTTGCTGTTGTCCCTCCTTCGAGAACCAGGTGAGGCATATATAAAAGAGCCACTCACCCATGCTGGTCAGTATCACTCATTACCAATGCTTTGGTTCGCCAACACTACCCCGACGCATGGCGTCGTTCTCTGCCTGCATATCGTAAGCAGTGAATGCAGTGAAACAAACATCCCTGGACGTCGGCGCCGAGTTGGAGAACCTGCCACGTCTTTAATGCACGTCGCCGCCACAGTTGTTTCTCAATGGTGGACGCTGCAAGTCAGCACATTTGCCGTCTTGGTTACCGCGCACATGGGATGATGGGAAGGGTAAGCGTTGCATTGTCACCCGCCACAGCGATGTCGCGCCCGAGCGTCCGAACTCGGGCACACCGTCTTCACCCTGGCTTTCTGTGGCCCAGTGACCGGTTGAGATCAAACATTGATGGCCAATTTCGGGGTCATCTCCACATCTGCGCAGTATATCCTTCCCCCGGAGGTTGAAACTGACGATAGCATTGACCTGTTGGGTGTTGAGGCGTCTGGGGCCAAAACACAGCAGGCGGTGCGCTGTCTCTCATCCAATTGGCTACCGACACTCTGGATTGACCAGCTGGGTGTCCACGTCGGTCCGGGCCGAAAGCAATCATGTCCCAAGTAAGCAGGTAAAGGGGGACATCATCACATTTGGCGCAGCGTGGGTAGCACAGCGTTGGCTTGGCAAGAAGGAGAGAAAACATCAAGCCTGCAATTACTACGGAAGTACACACAGGATATGCTACATTAAACAGGCCCTGCAAGAAGTGAAGAGTTACAAAAGTTACCGATTGAGAAAACGCATCTGTCCCAGACTAGGAAATGGAGGCGTGAACGATAAAGGGCCTCCAAACACACTTGATACCATAAAACCAATATAATAAATGGTACGATCCAAGACCATCAAGGCCTCCAATAAAGGCACAACGTGGTCTGTCTGCTAAGGTAAGGGTCGTGTAGAAGGAAAGGCGAGCACGAGAGAGCGGATGTCCCCGGCTGCGAGGTTAAATACAGGCGATACTTAGAATACGGCTCTGGATGAGATGTAGTTCAGACACTCATTTTCTCCATCACCATCAGGGTCGCTGCCATATTTGCAAAACGACTGATAGTTGTGAGGTTGATCCTTCATAGGCAGGGGGGCGCCATCTTCCCACTCAAATCCTGGGTTTTCAGGAAATTAGCATCTCATCACCACCTAATACCGTCTGGTTCTGACAGGTGAATTCCACTTACGAAACGCCCAGTCCACATCGGCCGACCCATCAGACATCCTGCGTGCTGTCATGGAACACACATTCTCAACATTCTCCATAGGGCCATCACAGGACCCAGGGCCAGGTATCTGTGGGCAATGGCCTATACACGGCTGGTCTTTGACGAACTTCTTCTTGGAAAGCGTTCCGCAACTTTCCACGTACTTGGGTAGGTATATCCACCGGGAGTATCTGCCGGGAGGTGCCATGTCTTCCGCCGTACGTTCGATCGTGGTGCTTGTGGCCTCCTCCATACTCCCTGTGATGTCATTCAGCAAGGGCCGTCAGTTCTTTCCAATGGCAGTTGTTGCTTACATTCATATGATACTCCCAGGCCTATGGCCTCCTTGATGACACCATCTGCGCTGATGGAAAATCCATTGGATATACCAATCTCATGCCCCTTCCCGAGGGTGACTTTGACGCCATGGGGCGACCGCTGGCCCGCTTCTCCCTCCAATCGCTGCTCCATGCCGTAGAACCCAGTTCGCCGGAGCTCACAGAAGACCTGGCATTGGTTTGCTGGCTTGGGCTCGCCGCAGCTTCCATCTTCGTTCAGGGTGTTCTTCTTGGGGCAGTTGTAGTGGCTTACGCCGTCATAAGACAACGGGCAGTCGTCGCGTTCCTGCAAATCCCCTCGCTTCCGGCTACCGGGTACGTCGGGCGGATTCCCGCCCGGAGGGGCGTTGACTCTGGTTCCAGCATGGTCACCAAAGGCAGACCATGTCAGGTTGTTGATCACATGGGCTTGCGCCTCGTAGCGTTAGCTTGGTGTAGCAAGTGAAGGCCGATTGACGTTTGATTACTCACAGCCGGAAAATCCGCCCTCGAGCCCACAATCTTTGATCAATTGGGTGAACCCACCCTTGACCTCCGATTGGGTAACGTGCCTGTCGCGGTAGTTGCCATTGCAGAGGCTGACGATGGTGGTGTTCACATGAGAATAGATGCAATCCTTCTTGGCCATGAAGTACTGGTCCGACGACACGATGGTATAAGAGAGGTGATCAATTGCTTCAAGCGAGTCCACCTCGGTGTAGCTAAGGCACGTCAGATATTAGTAAGTGATTAAATGGGCCTCCAATGTACCAGCGGGCTCATTCTTACCCTCGATCTCCTCCGCAGACGGTGTAATGGTCGGCAGTGGGATCAGTCCTGGGAAACATGACAGCACCGATGGCTGACGCCAGAGAAAGAAAGTACAAGGGACGAATCATAGCCTAAAAGATGTGTAGGTCCAAAGAAGTCTAGTTGATTTTGGTAAATGTATGGGTTCCTGGGAACCCAAGCGGGTTATGTGAAGAAGGTAGTGATGACAGGCTTGTGACGGAGCTGCTGCTGAACGTATTTCCAATTGGGGTGGGACTGAGCTTTTATAGAGGAAATCCAACGATTGTAAGGTGAGAAACATAGGCGCCTGGATACATTCGTGATGTTCTCTATGTCTTCCTGCGGGTACTAACCACATCATGCGTAATGCGCCGGGCGTGGATTGGGCCTATAGATTCTCGTGATGTGATGAACGTACCCTTACCATCCAACAGGAAGACACGTCCCATTGCATACGAGGCTTTGTATATTTATGACATATTACCAACTCATTAGTGAGATGGTCGCTATTGGCTCTCACAATAGCCGAGGCAGTGTGAATGGCACCTGTACATCCTCGTGATTCAAATCTATCTTAATCAGGTATATTTGAAATAGGTCTAGATGAGTCTGAAGCATGGTACTCAGGAGGTGTTTGGCTGGGAAGAGTAATATGTGATCCGTATCTAATACTATGAAATGCACGAGAGTAGTATTTGCGTACCCCAAAGTTCCGTATTGGTTATTCCCAAGACCTTTCAGAACACTACAGTTGTTACCAACGAGAAATTAATTCGTTCAAAGTCCCGAATCGACTAACAATGATATAACAAAATGAATCAAAGGTAAATCTCTACAGATATAACTACTTTCTTCCAGACGCGATACGCAGTGAAAGCGCCAGACTGGCTTATTGGACTTTTGTGAGGTATGTTCAATCATTTTCGAAAGATACATTTTCGAGGCATCATGACGTCGTGGAATCTTTCCAGAACTACATGTACCAACCGTCGTGATAAACGAAGCAAATTCGAGGCCGATTCTAGAACGATATGAAAGCGTGCCGAGCCAGTTGAATATTGATCTACGCATCCGACCCAATCATCGTACCGAGGACAGACGCATGATCTTGGTGAAATAAGCCACTTACGAAATGGCTTCCTCATTGGGCCATCAGTTTATCTCCTGGGTCGGTGACTCTGTGGGCAGTTACGGGTCTTGGCTCAAGGCCCAGGCCGACACGTCAAGTGTAATATCTGGTAGTAGCCGGCGCTTGGTTATGGAGTTGAATGCGCGATACCTCGATCTGATTGGGTACCAGTCGGTCGGGCCGCCTAAGGTCGTGTCCCGGGCCGTGCCATACGAATTGTTTGCGAACAAGGTCACTTTATCAGGGGTATTAGGGTAACAATGTCGGGGTTTCGTCCCGTGAGAAAGGGTCGCTAGAGACAATATTGGCTTGGCAATGGTTACCAAGGCTAAAAGAAAAGGGATGGGCAAACAATTAGGAGGGGAATGTTCGCCGGTGCAATCTTGGAGTATTTAATAGTGCAACAATTGTGTTTAGCCTGTACCAAACGCCTAACGTCCGGACCAACGTCAAAGATATTATGATGACGATAGCTCGAAGCATCCAACTACATATCACTCTCCCTTGACCTTGCATGGCGAAGGATAATAAATGTGGTCGGACCGACTACCAGCAATAAGTTGAACCAAAGACCACACAACGAGATCCCCATCCATCTTCCCAACATTCAAACATTTCACATTTGCTCTTCTTGATTGCCTCAACATGAGCGGTTTCATCCTGGAACATACGGTGTGCGAGCCAGGTTGGGTTAGTAATGAGATACCTGAAAGGTGGCAATGTGGCAGTCGACTGACGATGAGCTCAGGTACAAGGGGGATGGGCCTTCAACCGCCCAAGTTGCGGAAAGCCGCGATCTGACCTGAAGATGGAAACCATGTGCTGGACCGCTCCAAGACACCTCAACTTGAGCAACGAACAGCCCATGGCCTCGGGGTCTCTGGCAATCGATTTCGGGGACCGCGGTGACGACGTCTTCCGTAGCTGCTGCGCTCCCGCTCACTTCAACGACACAGGGCACCTCTACCAGAAAGAGAGAAACTGCGGCGGGATGAACTTTTGCTTCACCACCAATCCGCGGGCGGCTCAGAACTGGACCTTCTGCGTCGAACACGCCGCGACCCAGCTCATGGACGAGCTCCGCGCGGAAGGGCTGCTGGACTTCAACTACACTGCTCGAGAGGCCATGGTGTCGGAATGCGAGGTTGTCTACTACAACTGGCTGAGAAATCCGATGTTGGTGAAGCAGCCAGACCGAGAGAAGTGCGTGAAGAAGAGCGCCCAGGCAAGGCCCAAGGTCACTACTACACTTCTGTTTATTCCTGCTATGCTCGTGCTTGGCACAATGTTTCAGTAACACATCTCATTACCTTCTTCTACCTGTCCCTTGAAAGCGGGTTTCCTGATGGGAGCTGTTGTCAGCGAAAGCGGTTTCCCGGGCTCTTATCCCAATTTATTAGTCGATGTGAAATATAACAGGGCGGACCGAAGTGAATATCGGTTATATTGCACGGAGAATTTACAAATCACCGGATCATGGGGTATCAATGGACGTATATTTCGCTCTTCTTGTAATCGTCCTTCAAGCACCAGTCCCACAGTACTCCCACTCCGAGGTCTTGATTGGCACCAACATGCCGGGTTCTGTTCAAATCAATCCTCGCAGTGCCGATGATGGACATATGGACCATCCTTGTAATAGCCCGAGACCCGGTCAGACCATCCTGTCGCCAGAGGGTTGCGCTTCTCGGCATGAAAGAGGAAGGTGGTGGTGACGAACTGGCGGATTCGCTGGCCTGTGGCTTGAGAAACCATGTAAGCTGAGGGGAATTAAGCGCCTTGGCGGGCAACTGGCTGCAGCTGCCCCCTTGTGTGCCAGCGAAGCAAGCCAACCTTTACCCCCCCCTCTCCAGAAAACGACGACCTCGCAGCTCAGCATGCTGCACACGCACACACATCAGATGATGGGGTGGGATGGCGGTGTGCCCGTGCTTACACCTTACACCACCCCAACCCGCCGATCTCTCTCCGGAGGAACCGGGCGTGTGACGGTCATAAACACTTCCTTCCTCGAGGACTTTCTGTCAATTTTCGAAATCTCCCTTGGTTCCTGGACACTCATGCGTCTCTCGCTACCATGCCTTCGTCTTCATTGGATGCGGCCGCGCAGCAGCAGCCGTCCATAATGGCAACGACATTTCCCCGGTTCTCCCAACTGCCGCCGGAGATCCGCATGCACATATGGCGCTGTTTCGCGCCCGTCCACCCGCACCGCGGGCCCCAGGTGCTCGCCTTTGAGATCTGCGGCCCCCACGGTCCCAAGGGGCGCCTGTCGATCCGGCCGTGCCCCAGTCTGGTCCGCCAGACGGCCAGCGTCCGCGCCGTGCACGCCGTGCACCGGGAGAGCCGGAGTGAGGCAAAGCGCGCGTATCCCGACGTGCTTGGGGGTTACAGCGGCGGCCGCAATAGAATGGCAGTCCGGTTCCACCGCGAGCGCGACGTGGTGTTGCTAGACGGGCTCCAGAACCACGAGGACGACGACGAAGGTTCCTCCCGTTCTAGTCATGGAGATGACGGCCCCAGTCTGTCCAGCGTCTTTGTAGAGCAGATCCGGCAGCTGGCCGTCGGCCCGCGCTTCTTCAACATGTTCCGGCTCAACCTCAAGCACCCGCAGTCGCTGATGCTATTCCTCCGACCCTACAAGAGGCTGACTGTCGTGTACTATGCCCTGGATGCCAGCGTGCTCGAAGATGCCAGTTTGTCGTGGTGCACCGCGGCGGAGGTGAACCACTTCTACCAGCCGGAGACCGACGAGGAGAACCAGAACTCGCCGTCGCGGCGGCAGGAGGTCCTGTACTGCTGGCCTGATCTGGCGGGCAACCGGTCGTATGCCGAGGAGGAAGAGCCGTCCTGGCGGGAAGCGGACTTTGCCGCGTCGCCCCATCTCCGGGACCTCCTCGAGCTCGTCAGTGGCGCAGCGCCGCCAAGACCGGAGGGACACCCGCTACAGACGCTCCGCACCGACTCGGCCTATCGGTACCTCTCGGATGACGATGTGCGCCGGCTGGAGGCGGTCGAGTACTGGCCCATGGTGGCCTTTGCTGGCTTTTCGTCTATACGACGGTACCGCTCTCTGGGGGGTGTTGATGTGGAGAAGCATCCAGACGATTCGGATTCAGACTAAGGGACGCCCCACTGCGGAACCGTATGATTCGGGTGTGCTATATGATGGGGTGTAATGGCTTCTTTTGAGTTCATATTTGTGAGTAAATTGTGCGCTGTGAGGTTTGATTTCTACTTTACGCATTGAATCGAAGGAAACGCTTCAGGAAGAAGAAGTGGTATGATGGAACGTGGGAGCAAACGACAGTGGTTTTGGTGTTACACGGTATTGGGCATGGGTATGACGGCTTCTTTTTGACTTTATCCTTTGGTGTATAATCTGCCCCTGAGTCTGTTGTCTCTGCTGGGCCTGCCTGGTGTGAAATTTGGATGAGTAATAACGGTATCAGCGATATGAGTTGGGAAATGGGCCATATATGGATAGCGCCGGCTGCGGGTTGGTAATACTAGTAGCGATAGTGTATAATGTGTAGGGTCTGAGGCGTGCGTTTCTCTTTCTATTGATAATCTAGGATTGTGGCCGTCGGGCTTGGGGTCTGGCTGGTCGACTGATTGGGCAGTGGCGGGACACCTTCCTCCCTTGTCTTCTGCATGCTTGTCTCGCAATAACGATCCCTCCGGTATCATTCCCCTTTCTGGGACACCCGCGGTTTGTGACTGACTGTACTAGCCTTTATCGAATTCGACTTATCAATAGGTACTCGATCAATCGGAAATGATACTAGGGGCCGCCTCATTCGTATCGGGTTTCCCCTTCCGATATGTATCAACTATTACTTACCATAGATATGCGTGAGGCCTTTTAGCCCTAGAGAGTAAAGTCAAGTGCAGCATTCCCTAGAAGCATTACTTCCCGGGTCACCCGTCCTGGGTTTCGTCGATGTTGGTACGGTTCCCGTTCCCACTCAGCTATGTTACGAAATAGGTTCTGGATATGCTTTCGATCTTCCAGAACCTGGTCATTGCATCACGGCAATTTTCGCCTGTTATCAGAATCTGCGATTTTCTCTTGTTGGTGAGTCTTATTCGGCACGCTTTTCCGTCCTCGGTATTCCTGTTGCGGTTATGACGGTCGTGGGTGTCCACATTATGACGATGCCAAGGATGTTTGCTGAACATATATGTCGATATCACGCCCTCAAAATGAATAGAGCAGCAGTACTACGCTGCATGCCGGAACTCCTGTGATTAGTTGATAATTATAATGCCGCTGAAGCGAGTAGACATGACTAAGGCTATTGCGTCTTTGGATAAACCGTTAGTCAGGTTGATATCAAGTTTCCAGCAAGGGGGCGCATGGAGGGTAGTAATGATTCGCTATCTGACTATCCCTGCCATCTGATTGACCAACCCAAGGTGCCACACTTTTTCGGCACCTCCTCAGCCAAGCCCTTGATATATGCACGACAACCCACTTGGCAAATATCGTTTTCCTCCGATTGTTGCCAATTGCGGGGAAAGCGAGCATGAAGAAACAAGCGAGTGGACAAGGTATATGATATGATTTGCAGTAGCACTTTCTCGACAATCCAATGCTGACTCCTGGAATGATCGAGATACGGCAGATACGGTCGATACGCTGCGCCAAGCATTCACGAACAGAAACGACGTTGCCCTACCACCAATGGTTGCACATGTGACACTATCTATACTATAACTTACATACTACTATTCGTTTTAGTGGATTAAGGCACAATCCGATCGTACCACTCATAGTCCATTACTCAACACATGCGCGTCCTGTGAGCCCAGGGAAGCTATCTGCGAAGACCTTCAATGTCGATGGAGGGTATAGATGTTAGTAATATCCGCCGTCCCGCGCCCAACAAGGGTTTCGATCCTTTGGGCATGCGGGTTGAAGTCCGCATGTGGGATGCTTGCCTCTTTTCATGCATGCATCGGCAAAAGCAACCATAGTCAATAATCAACAATCGGAAGACTTTTGATTTGTCCAAGGGCAAAGGAGTCTCCGCACCGACACGCAGTCTTGCGGCGCGGTCAATACCCCCCGGGATCATGGGTGGAGTGCGGGAAGAATGTAGCGGCTCAACGGAACGGGCACTATAAGTAGACATGGCATGTCTGTACCATCCAGGTATATAATGACATGTGACGTACCTTATCAGGGACTGACCTCCCCTGCAGATGCAGTCCCTCTCACGAGGTGGCAGCTTGGCAAGAACAGTGGGGTATTAGAGTGCTGACTCCCGAATGAGATGAGCGAACGGCTTCTATGCCCTGTAGGGCCTAGGCCATATGTCCTGCGGAACTGGGAAGTGCAATGATGCAGACCAAGAAAGCGTTAATATGCTGACGAACTGTTACTGGCTGCATACTCCAATGCCATGCTGCAATGAAGCGACGATGAGCCCATACAGCCAATTGCCATGGCATATATTGGCTCGCACACTCCTGCCCGCCTATCGGAGCTACATCCGCGAAGGTTCTCCAATACTTGTCAGGTTGAGGTCATTTCCGGTGGGAGCGGACTTGGCATTGGGAGGAAGGTGGAAGAGAATGCGGCTCTGCAGAAGGAGTGTAGCGATGGAAAGACGAGTCTGCCCCCCCTATATTGCTATTTAAATGGGTTGAAAACCTCCCGGATTGAGTCACACTGCAGATTCCTATAAACAACCATACATTCGTGCCTACTCGTCTGTTTCGACAACTCATTCGCACCACCAAAGCCTCGTGCTGCAGACGCTCACCACCATGGCTGGCTCCGTACTATTGGGTAATATCAACACTACTCATCTAGGTCTGGCCTTGGTTGTTGCAGCCACTACCTGTAGCCTACTATACTTTGTCGTCCTGAGACCCCTATACAATGTCCTTTTCCACCCCCTGAGGAAGTACCCCGGCCCCAAGCTCTGGGCCGCGAGCCGCCTGCCCTACCTGCGCAACTGGTTGGGCGGCCGGGGACCCCAAGGGATCCTGGCACTGCACCTCCAGTACGGCGACTTCGTGCGCGTGGCGCCCGACGAGCTGTCGTTCCTGCGCCCGGACGCCTGGAAAGAGATCATGGGCCACCTTCCACGGGGCGTGCTGGAGAACGAAAAGGACCCCAGCATGTTCATCGGCGTCAACCTGCTCGAGAGCCTGCTGGGCGCCCCTCGCGAGAAGCACGGCCAGCTGCGCAGCGTCCTGTCGCACGGCTTCTCGGCCTCGCGCATGAAGGAGCAGCAGCCCATCATCATGCGCTACATCGACCTGCTCATGGAGCGGCTGCGCGAGAAGTCGTCGGACGGGACCCGTACCCCGCTCAACATGGTCCTCTGGTACAACTATGCCACCTTCGACATCATCGGCGACCTGGCCTTTGGCGAGGCCTTTGGCTGCCTCGAGAGCGCGACCCTGCACCCTTGGGTCGCCGTCGTCTTCCAGTGGATCAAGCGCAACGCGCACATCGTGCAGGTCCGGCGCACGTTCCCTGCCCTCGCCGACGCGGTCGACGCCCTCTTCGGCCGCCTTGCCACCGCCCAGGTCAAGGAGCACATCGGCTACATCAAGGCCAAGCTCGACAAGCGGCTCGGCACCGTCACCGAGCGCCCCGACTTTGTCGACTCGATGCTGCGCACCGACAAGGCGAACCTGGCGCTCACCCGCACCGAGCTCGAGGAGAACGCGAACCTCTTGATCATCGCCGGGTCCGAGACCACGGCGACCACCCTCTCGTTCGCCACGTATCTGCTCCTCGCCCACCCCGAGACGCTGCGCAAGGTCACCGACGAGGTCCTGGGGGCCTTCTCGCAGGAGGGCGAGATCAACTTCAACAGCGTGCAGTCGCTCAAATACATGATCGCCGTGCTTGACGAGACTCTTCGCCTATTCCCGCCTGTGCCGGTACCAATCCCACGTGTGACACCGCCGGGTGGGCGAATGATCTGTGGTGAATTTATCCCCGAGAAGGTATGCTCTCCCTTTTCGTTCTTTACCACGTCTTAATCTATCTCTATT
Organism: Apiospora koreana; assembly: GCA_017163955.1. Taxonomy (NCBI): domain Eukaryota; kingdom Fungi; phylum Ascomycota; class Sordariomycetes; order Amphisphaeriales; family Apiosporaceae; genus Apiospora; species Apiospora koreana. The sequence continues at coordinate 122,216 of JAFHKQ010000017.1, forward strand.
GTTATTATTCCATTTGAAGCCAGTAGCTAACATGTACCCCTTTTCACTGCGAAAAGACCAGGCTTGGAATCTGGCACTACTCCATGTATCATCACCCCGGCAACTTTGCTCTCCCTGAAGAGTTCCACCCAGAGCGATGGCTCGGCGAAGATCCGCGGTTCGCCCAAGACCGCAAGGAGGCGTTCGAGCCCTTCTCCCACGGGAGCAGGAACTGCTTGGGAAGGAAGTATGACAGCCCCATCCCATAACCTTGAAACCCCCCACCTAACCGCAGCGTTGCTAACGTGTATACAGCCTTGCATATGCCGAAATGAGGACCATCTTGGCTCGCATGGTGTTCAACTTTGACATGCGACTGAGCCCAGGCTACGAAAGATGGGCCGATGGAATGCAAATCCACAACTTGTTCGAGAAGCCGCCGCTGATGATCAATCTTACACCAATCGGTGACCAGAAACGCGCCAATCTGCGGTCCAGACGCTAAGCGCAATTTGCGTCAATTTTAGATTTGTTCACCTATGACATGAGACGAGCTCGGTGTGATAATGCCGTGTTGTTGATTATCAGGGAACAGTCAAACTCGGTTACAGGTATTGGGTGGCGTAATTACAGTGTGGCCATAGCGTAGTAAATGTGAATCAATACCGTAAATACAATCATTTCCTTCATCCATCATCGTCAGAATCATACTTGGATCCTATATCAGTCGCGTCAATGTTAAGCGCGCTTCCGTTTGCCTGAACCCCCTGCGTGATCCTCCTCTCCCCGCCCACCATCGCCATCACGCTCACTCTCCTCCAAACTATTCTCGCTCTCACCCTCCGTCGGGCACAAGCACTCGCTCCCAGAGCAGTCGCACCCCCCCTCCTCCAAGAGTTCCTGAGCCGCCAAAGACCCGACGTATAGTATAGCATGACCGAATAATCTCCGCAGGGCTTCGTGCCTGTCTTCCTCGTCCTGCTGCTCGTCACCACCATCGTCATTCGCACGAGCCACCCCATAACGGTCTTCCACCATCGGTAGCCCGAAGGCCTCTTCACGGACGGCGGCTATGCTGTCCATATCGCGTTGGTACTGCTCCTGCTCGAGGAATCGCTGCTGCCGCTTCCGGGCCTTTTCCTTCGCGACTTGGCCGGGCTCGTACTGTGGAACATTGTTGTGTTGCTTCAGCGGCGGCCCATATGCGAATGGAAGACTGGTGGTACTTACCCGCGGTGGTTGATCACCGGCCGTAAGAGGTTCCTGGCCCTGCAACCATGCCCCTGTGTGGTTCAGGGGCTTCGTGGGGCCCGCGGCGGAGGTGCGGGGTTGATTCGGTTTAAGGTTGGATCGTGCCTGGGGTACATCGGCGGCTGTTTGTTCCGCAGCCGCAGGCCTGGCGGGCGGGCGTATGGCGCTCCCATCGTTTGCCTTGGCGCGCTTCATCTCGGGGATTGGTTAATCGTGTAAGTGGAATGAGAAAGTTGTTATTGGGCGTACTTGAGATTGATGGAAGCAGAAGAACGGTATCATTCACCTTGGATGTTGCTGCATAATCCCGCAGAGTCCCGCCCCTTTTTCTGATGAAGGTCGACGACGACATGACGTATCCTAAACTCAAAGCTTACCACGATCTCGAACTTGAGCACAGACACGGACCCCTAAAATTACTCGTTAGCATGGACTTTATCAATTGGTGAACAGGACCGCGTCAATCTGGACTCCAGGATGCCAGGTAATGAGCATGTGAGATGATTATTCCTTATCTGGTCCCCTTGTAAAGGCATTCGGATCGGAACTATATTGTCAGACTGACGAGCTAATGGAAGTAAACAGGCGCGAAGAACATAGAAAATAAGTTGCAGGCATGGAGAAATAAGAACCTATGTGTCACAAGTGAATACTAGAGTATAATGTAATATGATCCAAGGTCATCAAATGCAGTCCGAACGCTTTTCCGGGGCCTTGATGAGTATGTGTCAATCTTGTGCCTGCCCCGTCAATCTCCCACGTACCGCCGCGTACACAAGTATCCCAAAACTATCTTCCTTCTAACTAATTGCCATTCTCAACTTCTCTCTCGTCCTCGGCGTTCTCGTTCTCACTCTCACTCTCACTGTCCCCAACCTGACATTCGGGACACGTGCACTCATACCCTTCGCATTGGCATCCATGTTTCTTGATGGACTCCTCAGTATTCAAGGCCACAGTACAAATGACTACGCGGCCGATCACTATGCGAAATAATCTACGCATAGCTATCAACTTCTTCATCTGACCATCCCTGGTTCCGTCATATTTGGTCAAGGCTTTGATTTCTTCCGCGTCTTCTTGCAGGCCTTGGATAGCCGACTCGCGCATGGCAGCGATATTGGCCAGCTCGCTTTGGTGTTGCTTCATATGCTCGCGGAGTCGCTTCTGTTGCTGCTGTCGCTCTGTGGCATTACCATTCGTGCATTGGCCAGGTTCATGCTGTGGGACACATTGTTTCTCGTGTCAGCGGCTGAACAGTGGATCATGAAGCCGTTCATCAGCTCAACCGAAGAGCATAAAAACAACAATAAGTACTTACATTGTGTGGCAGGCTACCAAGTGATGATGCTTCCTTGTGGGTCATAGAGGGTTCGGACGCCGGCCTGGGCTGTATGGGTCGGAAACCCCCATTGTTTGTCTTGACGCGTTTCATCGTGGAGAAATCTTCGACTGTGCAAGAGAGAGGAAAGATTTTGGAAATATGAAGTTGGTGAAGACAGAAAAACGTGCTGTTCACTTCACATATAGTGCAACGACCCCGCCCCTTTTGGTGATGGTGTTCTGCCTGACCTTTCCTAAACTCAAACTTAAGCGCAATTTGCAACCCAAGCACACGATCACACAAGCACGCAATCCCAGACGCGTGTCCCCAGCAGTGTTGATTAAGATTGGGCTCATCTCGAATGATATCTTGGAATGGTATCTCGGTGGAATTCGCCGTTGGGTTTGAAGTTAGGAGATTTCTCCTGGACAACCAGATTCACCACTGCGAATAGATTCTCGAGCTCTTCTTGCCCAGGCACATGTCGTTCTAATTGTTTGATCTCTTCTCGGGGCAGCCAAATAACCAAATTTTAAACTATTGTATTAAACTACCCTGTTAGAGTGTCTATCAGGTTGCACCATTTCAAGTTCCCATTGTACTGCAGACTCACTAAACAGCTGCAGCGGTTTTGTTGCATGATATTGCCGTCGGTGGCCTATTGGACCTCTGGATCCAACACAAGCTGACCAAAGGCGGGTTCCAATCGGCTGGTGAACCGGTCCTTGATCCGATTCTTGAACCTCACTGACCCCCTGACTGGTTGAGTATGGGTTGACGGTTTGAGGATATCGGACAAACTTTACCAACGCTGTACGCTACGCTGCCCAGTGATGAAGCAGTAAACCGATGGAAGCACTGACTTTAATAGTTGTACCACTACCCTAGGCAATGCGATACAGTTACTCGTGGTAAACGGTTTCCAGACGGTGAACGGCATCTTAATTGCGACGGCCTCACGATGTTGATAGTGCAATACTTTATACAAGACTTAAACCGCCCAATCTGGGTAGTACATCAAGATTAGCTTGTGTCTTCATGTCATACCAATTACGTCGTTGCTGATTGGCCACTAAGCAAAGGGGGAAGTTGTCTGGCGCTGTCGCTGTCAGGCCAGGCACTCGCCCAACATGCCTGCCAAAATTCACGCTAGCGCAGGGCCGCTATGGCGGCTCGTCAATCCGCTGGCTTCGAATGTATGCCAACCAAAGAAACCATTCGAGCCACCCATAATGCCGTAGGTTGCACGTTATCATCATAGAACTGCAGATACTTGCATGATTTGTCCTCGCCAACATGCAGTTTACTCCATCTGGGACCCCTCGATTGAATCACAGCATACGATAAGTAGATTTTGTTCACATGTAGTACTGCAGTTACGAAGAGCGTCCAACCTGGGCACCTTGTCCCCGCCACTATCATCATCATGATAAAGATGCCATAATCCAGAGAACCGCTACTAGCCAGTGGTTACTAGGGGAGACTGTTTCCCTACATGTATAATTAGCTTTGACATCCTGCTTGGCCACTGCCAGTAAGCACTTTTGCGAACCCGATCAGTAGGTTCTGTATCTGTCCATCCTTTTCCATTGCTTGCAACCAAAGGACACTCCAATTGCAGTTGGCAAAGTGAACAGCCTGATTTTCAAATCCATGCCACCACACAAGTTAGGTCTTTTGGCCACTTGCACCTTCAATTGAATGCAAAAAAACCATCTGAGAGTGAGCTCGACGCCCTGCACCTGCAACAGTGTGAGGAGATGCATCGCCACCACACACGTACACTCTGCCACTTGCACGAAGAGCTTGTTTAGGTGAACATGCACACATTGTCTTCCACTGGGCCAGATGCATGTAATCACTTAGGAGGGGCCGTGGTTGGAGCATTGGAGTGATTCAGTGTGATCTCAATAACATTGAACTCAACTACTCTAATTCAACGAATATCCAATCCGCTAGCAAATTGTTCCTGTTGCGAGCGATGAAATGAAATCCAATCATATACAAAGACGCCGCCTCACCCTTCGATGCTTACTTTATCAATCCGCTGCCTGTCCCCATCATTTCCCCATCCTGATGTTGGTAGCTGGTAGTCCGATGTGGTGGGACGGGTCCGCGATCAGCTGTGTTGCTGAGTAAAACAATTGAACATATGTGAAATGATTCCAGAGGTAAGAGGAAGGGGATGTTCCCAAAGGCGTGTGTGGAACTCGCCATAACAATAATTGAATATGGGGAAGCCCCAGCAGTGGGAGTGTTGGAAGTGGTCGGATCCCGAGGTAAGAAGTGGCCCTGTGGTATGGTGGACTGGGGACTCATCTGGGAGGGATCCAACACGACCGTGGTGGCAATGATGTTGGTAGCGGCAAGGGTGATTGTGGCCGCAGATCCTAAATGGTGGAACAACTACTGGAAAGTAGCAGAGGATGGATCACAGAGTCGAGTGTGCCAGAAGCGACCGAGGTCCCAGAGATAAGAGACGTCCCGAAGTGAGAGATGTTAGAAGATCCTAGAGATGTTGGGAGTGCCCGAAGTATGGGAAAATATCCAGAAGGAAGAAGAGTTCCGGAAGCGAGAGATGCTGGGAGTGACCAGAGTGGTTGGAAGTCTCCAAAGTATGAGGCCAGAGGTATATGGGTGGGTTGAGATCCAGAGATTTAGGAAGTGCACGAAGCATATAGAGGTCTTAGAAGATGCAGGCAAGGAGTAACCAAGTCGACCCAGAAAGGCCAAAGAAAGGTGAGTTGGGTTCCCCTGGTGAATTGGGTTCCCGCCTGGGCTTGGATGTACCCAGAGATGTCAGAAGTGTCCAGAGGCGTGATTAATTCGTTACCTGCCGTTCACGCCAGGCTGGCACAGCAGAAACAATCCAAGAAGCGACAGATGTTGGAAGTGCCCATATAGGGGGAGACCCGGTAGTGTTGGATATATCCAGCAGTAGGGTGAGAGTTCCAGAAGTGAAAGATATTGGGACGTGTCCAGCGGTGTGGATGAGAGATCCAGAGATGTCGGAAGTATTCACAAGCATGGAGAGATCCAGAAGTAAGAGATGTCGCACGTGCCCAGAGATGTTGGAGATGTCCGAAGTAAGAGGAGGTCTCAGAGGACGAATGCAAGGCGTATGAATTTGGTTTCCCCACTGGACCAAAGCAAGTAAGAACCCAGAGAGAGATCATAATGACTACTAACTATATCATTAAAGAATGAAAAACTAACTTTTGCAAAGTAAACGCGATCCAAAAACTGGAGCTAAAAGAGTTATTTTCACGATCCACGAAGAAGAATAGAAGTAGTAGTCTGGAGGACGGAGGTGAGCGAGGGTTGTATCGAGATATACCGCGAATGGGCGCTGTGAATTAGCCCAGACACGGTTCAGACGGTTCTCCTGCATTTGAGATTTCCCATTGTTGGGCCCTCCCGCTTACTCGAATTGCTGCAGAGCTTGGCTCTGCAGCTTCTAGTGTGTCCATGTGTCTGCCACCCCAAACCGATTGCCCCAGATGATTTGAATGATAGTGATGACTTGTATGGGAGGTCCATCTTTCCCAATTATACTGCAAGGGAAGGAAGACTCAGTTGGCTAGGGACTGCTGCTGGACAGATTATAGGAAGGCGCCTGACACCTCCACGACGGACCCTTTCTTCTTGCCGTGAAGCGTGGAGTGCATCCAGTAAAACTCCAGATAAAATAATACCATACAATTCCGGTTTTCCGAACTAGGATACTGAGTTGCTGCTGTAAGACGATGGCGCAGTCTAGTAATCTTACATGTTGCCCGGCATTTGCATACGCCATGGCAGGCTGTGATCCTGTATACCCAGGTCAGGCTCTTTTGTGAGCAAAGAAAAGACCCGAAGGCTCAGGTACGTACATTTAGAATACAGATATGGATGTTAATGATCAGTAAACTCACGAAATAGAGAAAGGGAAGCGATGAGATGGATGCACGGTAGGCATGCTTGCGCTATTTCCGTGGCCCTTTCAATAGCCCATTTGCACGCCTTCTGGATGAAAGATGAGTAAGTTCTTAATGTAAGCAAATATTAAGTAAAGGCTGTCAGCTGATTGGAAGCTACGGGCAGACGGCTAGGCATGCACCTACTTTACTTTGCCAGAAGCAGGCTACAAAAGGGGGCAAGAAGGATAGCATATTACGCAAGATGCGAGAAGACAGGCAAGAGTGGGTTCAGACCACCAGGAACCATGAGATTCACAAGTGAAATCATCAAAGTTGTTGATCAACTAACCTATATTGTGAGGAAGACACAGATTTGGGCGATTGTAGACAGCTCTCTCCGATAATAAGACCACTGATCTTTTGTTACTTCCGGCGACACACATCTTAGCTAGATACTATCCGAAGTCAAACTATATTCATGGCGAAGTATCATCCATGCTTGCTGTGCAGCCCACGATATTCTGAAGTTTGGTTTCCCGTCGGAAACTGCATTCTTGATACGAACACATTTGGATTGGCACCTTCCTCCGATTTCACCTCCAACCCAACCTTCTACTTTAGTCCAATAATCACACGAATCAATTCTTCCGTCCGTTCATCTCAAAATTGTCGCTATCATCAAAATCAACCTTTTGACTACCAATTCATTACCAGCCAGTTGCTCTTACCAACATGTCGACAAATCACCATCGCAATGAACAATGGGCCGGGCTATTGGGCGGACAGTTAATCGTGACCGTCTACCAGAGGCTCTCCGACCCCAACGCTGGTCCCATCGACATTGTCACAAGCATGCTATCCACGGCCGTCGGACAAGCCCTGGTTAGCCGCAGGCTATGGCTGCCAACGACGGCGGAAGCGCTGCCCCGGCCACCAGCCCTGGGTTTTGCGCGCACGATGTGGCACTTCGCAACCCGGCCGCGGACGCGCATGTACTTCGGCATCTGCGTCGGGAGCCAAGCCGTATCGCTGGTGATTCGGCACCTGATCCCAAAGATACTCATCCTCCTACAACCCGCGATTGTGAGGGACCTCGCCCGACTCGCCATCACCCCATCTCGCTGGTCGGTCGCCGCCGCCGCCCATATCCCATCTCTTCAGCACGTTTGGCGCCGGATGCCTGTTCTGGTCCCAACGACCGTTGGATTGGCCACGGGCTGTTGGCTCATGGCAGCCATTTGCACAAGTGTAGACTGCCAGATTTTATACGAGATGCAGAACCCGGAGGAGGCTGAGCAGGTGCGCCAGTGGAATTCGTCTCCGCGCGGGTTGCAGCAGTATATGTGCATGGAACAGACACTCGGCCTCATCCTTTGGAACGTCGGATACTTCATCCGGTTTTTCGTGACCAAACCCTAGGCCGCACCTCACCTCACCTCCACGACACTAGGACAGGACATCAAAGTGAACACACAGCACATGTGCACCAACGGGTTCAAGGGGAAAGGAATTACCAGTTGTTTCTAGAATAGATTAATCACAAATACGAGTCCTTAACCAGGCAATGCCATGTTTGATTCCAGCTACCACGATATTGTTCTTTTCACTAGAAGAGCCTGTACAGTATAGACCATGTAGCCAGGGATGATGGAGTGCGGCTGATGTGACGTTACGGTCCGTAAAATCGGTACATTGTTTTATTGTATGGATTCTAGTCGCAGGGTAGCTAGCAACTAATGAATCACACTTCTGCCTGCGAGCGAGCGGGCGTCTCAGTTTCTCGAAGCATACTGTCCCACTGTTGATCTCCCCGTACTGTCGAAATTCTACTCGCGTAACAGTTATAAATTTACTACTGCTAACCATGCCAAACGGTGACGCTCATACCTTTCACTCTTGCCCAACCGGTGTCGACTTTGGCAAAATCCTTACAGGCGGCTCTAATGCTTTTATTGTTATCTTCTGCGGGGAATCAGAGACTGTTATAAAGTTTCCTTTGGTACCCCGTCACCACAAGGGCAACTTTACAGATAGCGATCGGTCTTATCGACAGAAGTTCCGAAACCAAATCCTTAAGGGTGTAGAGGCTGTGATGCATATTTCTGAAGACTTGAGCCATCATCCTCGAATTATTCCTCTGAAAGAGAAGCATGAAGAGGGGAACAGTCCTGTATGGTCCAGTCAGCTCAAAAGTGAAGTCGGTCTGTCGAGGGGCCAGGGCGTAGTTGATCATCGTTGCGTTGTTCCAGAAGATAGCTTTGCCTTCGGAACAGCAGTCGGCCGTCAAATCCACCTGGTTGCAGCACCAGCCCGCCGAGTTGACACAAGGGTGGAGGGCAGCCTAATTGTTACACACTTTAACCATTCAGTAAAGAGCATAGAAGTGTCTCTCCATTCTCGTTCTACTTACCGTCAGTGCAGACACTAGGGCAGCTGTTTCCCCAAACTAGATCGGTACATGTGCCGCGATAGATGCTTCCAAAGTAAAGGTTCTGACAAAGACCGTTGCTGTAACATGGATCATGGTGCGCGTCGTCCCCCAAATAGCTGTAGGCGCCGCCGGCTTTCCTACAAGACTTATACTCCCGAGCGGCTGTGCCGTCGGGAAAATAACAAACTTGTCCTTCCACAATGGATAATATGCAAAGTCTTAACAGTACTCCCACCGTGAATGGGCGTCTGGGCAGAGTTTTGCCGAACATAATGCAAAGGGGTAATGGATTCAAAAGGGAGCCTTCTTTAAAATCCGAGCCCCCACCCCCCCCTTCCCCTCTTTAGCTTTGCTGAGAAAATTCAGCTGGGGGCTATGAGCTGACCGCGATCAAAGGTGTGGCGTCTATCCAAAATTAGAGCCCTCACGCAGCCTTATGAGTGGAACAATCAGAAATGGTACTCAAAGAGAATTGTCCTTGGCACTTGCTTGATGGCCTCCAACTAAAACTATAATTAGGTGACAAAGTGGCGTCCCCTGGAGCAGCCTCCTGTGTTTTCAAAACATCATTCCCACCTGCTGTACTTTCCGCTTCATAACCAACAACAGGTACCAAGCCCCACGGCCGAAAAGACTGACAGCAAAGAGTATATGATATAAAAACGAGTCCAATACTATCCAGGAACCTGGGAACGGCAATTCCTTGCTGGGAAATTCGACCTCACGACTACCGATGAACAGTACAATAGGTACGAGGAGGAAACTGAAGTGCGCGACTTCAATGTTGGTATACTGACTTGGAAGGGTAAACTTATATGGCGTGCAGTTCTCATGACGCGCCCACTCCGGCGTGGTGTTGTTGTAAGCGTCCTCGTAGGGTCCACGGGGTCGGTCACCAACGGCGAAGTCCAACGCGTTGAACTGAAGGCGGGCCAACGATGTCCTGAACAAGGCTTGGCTCTCGAGGATCCACTGTTCGTCGCTCAGCTGCCTCGACTCGAGGTCGCCGATCCCGTCGGCCGCCAGGAGGGCGCTTCCCAGTCTGTACCGCAGCGAGTTGTAGGTCGAGGTTCTCTTGAAGACCGTCCGCGCCATGTCGTACGCCGGCCGGAGCTCGCGGCGGATCCCCTTGGGAAGCTCGTCGGGCGACTCGCAGTTCGTGTCGTCGTCGGCACAGACGCGCATCTCATCTATGGCGACCAGCACTCGTGGCCGAGGATCCGAGTTGTAATATTTCGGGGAAGGCCGTCCGATGGGGAAGAGCTCACGGTTCGCGGGGAACACGGGATCCTCACAGCGTCCATTGTAGAGTATTCTACAAGAAGAGACGAATATCACCGTCATATACGTGCCTTCGTTGCGCGAGAGCTCCGCGATGGGCTGCCATGCATCATACTCGCTACCAGATGGTGTTGATTCATACGCACTACACCGGTGGTTAGTAAATGCACAAAAGTAAGTTGTGATGTCGACATTACCTCACTGCATAAGCCGCAATGTCCCAGTTGAATGGTAGCCCCTGCATGCTGAATGTGAAGTTTCTGAAGCCTGCAGTATTATTGATAGGTCCAAGGTAGTACTCAAACTTGAAGTGATTGCCAGAACCAGATTTGTCAAGAACGAAGCCATAATCAATGTTGAGTGGTACGAAGGTCGATGTTCGTCTGATAAGCGGTAGATGCGCGGCGTTCATACCGAGCTTGTCAACACGGAACGCGCCAGTGTCGAGTGTCACTGCAGTCTTGTATATACCATTGGCACATATACAGTTGTCCGGGTCTGGGCAGGAGAACGGACAGTCGACCTTTTCCATGCGGTGCGCAATCTCTGAGGTATGAAAACGGTCGCACTGGGAAGCATAACCAATAGGCTGCTCCCCGTAGCAGTTCTTTGCATACTGTGATGCTCTCGTTTCTTTCTCGGCCTGTATCAAGTCGTTCTTGTCTTGTATTCGCCAATCGACATTGCGTTTAAGCTCCCAAAATCCACAATCATCACTGTCGGACAATCCTGTATTTGCGGCCGGTATCTCGCCAACAGCACCCCCGGCAAAAGCGTAGAGGACCGCCAAAACAGCGACGAAGAAGACCAATCCAATGTCAGGCCACATTTGGCGGCTTATAATGCGTTCGGAGTTTCGGGGAGACTGTGGTTGCTCTATGGATAGGGAAAGATTGGACGGAGCGCTTTCATGTTCCCCATTTTGCGCACCTGTAGGCGGAGTACCATATGTCACGGATTGACTGGAGTCACATGGGAGCTCTGCATAAGTATCGTGAAGCAACGATTGCTGCTCATCATGCGTTTCACGACGCTTTGACGATCTTGATGCGATGTTCCGTAACCAGGCGCAGCAGCGAACGAAGATGACCCGGGCGCATGACCAGCTGAGACCAAGCACAACACCAATAGATAGCTTCCAAATTGATCCCCAACTCGCAGTAACGGTAAGTAGGTATTTCTGGCCTGAAGGGTTGTCAATTGATATTGGCACGTTGCTAGAAAACGCACTTACTATGAATGACCTGGCTCCAGTTGTGCTCTATCCAGAAGCCGAGGGTGGCTGTTGTTTTTGAAGTCATTATCAGTCTCTTGCTAGTAAAATTTAAAAAGATACAAAACGAGATTAATGGGGCACATGTGCAGGCCGTCTTTTGCAATAAAGTGTGCGTAGCCTGGTCGAAGTCAAAGGTGCGGAGTGAAATGACGGCGCCTATGTGATATATTATGCGCTGCAACATGACCAAACATTTTCAACAGGGGTAATGACGAATCAACATCTGGGACTCAAGGCGGTCTGCATCGAGCGCCAAAGAGCATGCAGTTATATGTTGCCACCCTTGACCAAGCTGAAAAAACTCTGCGTTGGGGTCGAAAAATGCCCTGTCAATCTCCTTAGGCCAATTGGCCTGGCAACTCCAATCATAAGACCCCCCCTCCCCCCCAACTCCATACTTTGTGTTTGACGTTTCTTGATACTACGGCTATAATCGGAATCCAGTATGTGGTCAACGACAATAGACTGGCTGACGGAGAATCCTCCATGGGTAAGCCAAACCCTTTTTCATGTTTTATGGTTGCTTATGAGGTTCAGAGTATACTTGCTGCTGGAGCCCATTCCGGTTTGATGGAGCACGATCCGAATTGGAATCACGAAGCGGAACGTGATCGAGACGGCCAGGGCAAGCACGACATCCACAGAGACCCGAAGCGGAGCAAGCCCAAGTTCGGAGTACCGAAGAAAGATCTGTTGAAGATTGCGAGAGATAGGATCTGGAATAATTTAGTAAGTCACTTCAATATCTTCTTCAGATGAAAACATAAATATGTATACTTATTATCGAGGAAATAGCCAATGTTTAGTGATGATAGTTCGAGTTTGGATTCGAGTTCCATGATTGTCCACCCAGAACGAAGCCAACATACGGTCGTAAATTTGGCAAGACAATTGCCTATTCTTCGAAAGGCTCCGCGGAATTTGCCCTCAGACAGAAGTTGAATGCATCAACACAGCCAGTATACGTGCGTGGGCGCGCGTGGCCGCAAGAGAGGGTTGCCGGCATAACCAACCGTGTTCTGTCCGAAACGTCGCGTCGATAAATGCGCAAAGCCAGAAACATACAGGCTGTCACAAGATATTTACAATCTACCCGGAATGGCTTGCGAAGATTAATATTGTTGTTCGTCTTAGGTCTCTCTGTGCGGTCTGCATTGAGTCGGAAAAAGGGAAGGTGAAAAAATGAATAGAGCTCTACATATTGTAATTTATCCCGTCATCGACAAACTCTCGTCTCGTCTATTCCCATCCTCATCACCCCAGAGTTAATGAAATCTCCTCTTTGCTCAGCCTTTCCCAGACACTTCGTTTCACCCTACCGACGCCCTTTCGGTAGGCAATTCCGTCTTCCCACTCCACCCAAAGAACATTGTAAAAGCTCCAAGTCTCTTTCCCCACGGGCTGCGGCTCTTGGAAATGCAGCCCGCGGGAAATCACCACCACGTCGATCGGAATGGCCGACGGGTGGGCCTCCCAAATGCGTTCGAGCTGCATTTGGGAGTCCGGACACAGTTCCCCCACGACGGATCCCGCTTCGTCTCTGAGCACCGCCAATACACTAAGGTCGAGGCCGAACATCCTCAACACGAAATCGTCTGGGCCTCTACAGCTGACGGCCCGCTCGACTTTGTCGTCCCAGTGGGGCTTGGCAGCCCAAAGTTGCGCCTTTTGCGTCTTCGCGCAGAGATACCGGCCGTGTGAGACCGGCGTATACCCCTCCTGACTTCCCCAGATATCGCCGACCGGTACTGGATGCCAGAACCTCCGGCCCGGGCAGGACTCGTGTTCGTAGAAGTAGGGTGTGTGCAGTTCTTCTTCACCTGCGATCTGACACTCGGGATCCTCCTTGAACCGGGACGAGACACGATTGTCCTCTCCTTCTCCCAGTTTGTACACCCATCCTTCCGGAAGGTCGTGTTGACTCCCCATGAACTTGGCTTTGTAGTCGTGCCACTCGTTTTGAAAAGGGATGCACTGCTCTTCTTCTGAGACCGGAGACTCCTTTGTGTGCCAATTCAGCATGGGGATCACTTGGAACGCTTCCCAGTGCGCCCTTGACCAGGCCTGTGGTGGATTCTTCATGTAGCTAGCAGATGTCCAAGCGAGGCTGTGGAAATCGCCCCTCCAGCCCGCCCAGGTCCAACTAGGCGGGCATTGAGCGCCCTCTTTTGATCCTTCTCGGCGAGCCATCTTACTAGAGCTCGAGCGCCATACCATCGCCACATCGAAGAAAGAAACAGGGAGCCCGTGAACGAAGCCTCGAGGAAAGGCCCGCTGCATGGCGCCAAAGGTACTAGAGAAGGCCGGCATCGCGTCCTCTTGATAGGTAAGCTCCCGATTCGAATAGTCGTGGATTAGATGGCAAAGTACGTTCAAGTCCGGGACATCCAAGGACAGGTCTAGCGGGTTCAGCTGTTCGCGCTTTTCGCCGCCATCGATAGTGAGCGCCTTGAACGGTAAATCATGTGGCGAATCGATGTCCTCGTAGTATTTGGAAGCTCGGCACATCCATTGGACTGTGTTTTCAAAGAATACGAGGCTGCGGCGGGAGAAGATCTGTTCTTGGAGGGTCCATCCGCGCCGGGACCAGGGGGTGCCACGAATGCGGGATTCCGTCCTCGCTGCAAGAGATACACCTGGCGCTAAGTGGAGAACACCTGGCAGGGTTCGAGGTTGTTCCGAGTGACGCAGGCCTCGCAGGCCAACTCCAGCGTCATGCCCGTCACATGCCACAATGGTGAGGGAAGCATGTTCGAAAATGGCTGCCATCTGACTAATGTGAAGCCTCGCTATCTCCTCGTCGTCCTGAGGTATGCAAAGTGAGTCCACCCATAAATATCGCTCTTCCAGAAGGGGCACAAGACCGATGGCATCCCGGATTGTCCTTGGCACCTGGCTTCCAAGTTCTTGCAAGGCATTGGGCTTCTGCAGATGTCCCAGGTTCTCTTGGACAGCCTTTAGCATTTTCACACGCCCCCAAACATAGCTAAGTGCGACATAGGACATATGTGGCGCAGCCGGGACGAGGCACATCTGGTGCGTATCGATGAGGTACGACAGCGGGTTGGCGAGGGTTGTGAGCTTGTCGTTGCAACTATTTCCATGGTGTATTGCACAGGTATCCTTCCAATGGTTCAACAGCTCGGTGTCGATGAAATACTCATCCAACTGTCTACCTAACGCGAAGCCCGCCTTGGCACCTTCTGCGTTGAGGAGCAAGAGCTCAACTCCAGAGGTGCCCCAAACGGTGTCGTCGCCTTGATGCAAGACGCTCAGATAGAGGTTCAGCCTGCCCCGGTCGAACAAAATTCGTATTTCTGTAAGCGTCTCATCATCTGGGCGCCATACGTATGGGTGCAGAAATCGTTGATGATTATCGCAACCATTGAATAGTTCCGAGGCGGAGATTTTCCATTCTTCCATTGGCTTATGGTCAATATCGAATGGTAAGTCGAAGTCGGGGACATTGCCAGCATCATTGTAGGCTCGGACCAGCTCTGCTATTGTGAGCAACGTCTTGCATACCTGACATGGGGTGTTGCGAAGTTTCCGCCGTCGAAACCACGATCCGGATGCGGTGCTGTGTCTATTTCGACGTCGGAACCAAGATATGGGTGCCATTATGAATCCGACACGTTTGATTCGTTCTTCTCAATTTGGCTGGGGGATGCTGACAGATAACCGCGATGTGAGGATGACAACATACCAGAGCCAACCGAGAAGGTGGGCTGACGGTTTGGAGGATCGTGCTAAATTGGACAGGGGTCTGCCTCCTGATTACCCCGCTGATCGCGTATCCCGCATAGAATCCATCTGACAGAGGCGTACATGAGGCTTACATGCTGCAGAAATAATCCTATGAAAGTTGTTAGGACAGATTCTAAGGAGTGTTTGCGGTGTCTTGGACAGATGCATCGGCACATTGGATTGATGGGCGGACGACATACGATGCTACTTGCGTGGGATAATAGAGCAGGCAGGCTAGGGCAGACATTGTTAAGATGACGAGATTCCGGGAAACTAGGACAGGTTGGTCACAGATGTGCTTGATATTTCGAGGGGCTTGGATAAGCGGTTATTGTTCACGCCAGAAGCGCTCAAGTGCCGTTGAGATAAAGTACGGAAGGTTGCCGCCGTAAACGAACAAAGTTCTAGAACCGCACAGGCCTCAAATCGGCACCCTGTGCAAGGGCAATGCGGAGTATTTCTATTCGGGGGCTAGACTCCACCATTATAGATCGTGCAGCATACAGAAATGATCATCGTCATCCTGAGCTCAAGGCTGTTAAGCTTGTCTCCCACGCTAGTAGAGGCCATTTTGTATTTGTTCCTCCGCTGCCCTCCAGTGGCTCGTCCTGTTCACGGCGGCCTCCGCCGCGGGCCTGGCCGTCTCAGTCGCCGGGTTTGCGTTCGTGCGGCGACTGCGCGGGCCCCTCCTGGCCATGAACGTCTCCGCGCTGCAGCGCGGCTCCCACCTTAACGACTCGGAGCGCTCTAAGCGTCTGCGCCACACCCGCGCCCGCATCAGCGACGTTCAGCCAGGCGAGGGCGTGGGATATGTGGGTATTGCTACGGATGATGATGCTTCTGCCGTAGGTCGACTGTAGCCGGGGCGGCTTTTCTATTGACGTGTCCCAGATAATATGGGCATCCTTAATGGAAAGGAGACAACACATAGATGAGACTATGGGAAGAGAACGGCAATTATATTTGCAATTACTAGTAACCCCCTTCCGTGGTCAGGATCTTTGTTGCCGCGATTCCGGGATGGAACTAGCACAACCAACAGAGTAACTCGCTGGACAGATCGATGCCCTTCTGCCGGCTATGTGCATGAAGACGTGTTATCACCTCCGTAATATCCAAGATTTGGTCGCAAATCGATCGAGATGAAGCGGTGACTTCAAAGCATGCGCAATGTTGACTGTCCATCTCCCCTTTGACTTTCATATTACATTTCACAGAAGGAACCTTACTAAATTCTTCTCGTTCCAGTATATGTGAATTTCAATAGTACTAAGCCCTTCTACCACCCAGTTCATCATGTCCGAGCAACTTATCGTCCTAATCAGCGGGGTTAGTAGAGGTTGGCAAGCGGAACTGCAGACTGTCGCCACTGCGAACAACGCGAAGCTCCTCATTGTGAAGATCGAGAGCGCTTCAAATAATGACGCTAAGGACGCGTTGCAGAAGATGAGGCCCAAGGGTATCGATCACATCGACATTCTGATCACCAACGCCGGCGTCAGCCCATTGTCGGACTGGAGATGGAGAACCTGGCAGCCATCGAGATTGCCTTTGGTGTCAACGCTTTGGGACTCTTGGCCTTGCACCAGGCCTGCCACGGACTACTGATTAAGTCCAAGAGCCCGAAATTTGTGACAATGAGTAGCAAGGCGGGCTCCATAGGCGGCATGGCCAACAGTCATGCGTGGGTAGCGCCACCCTACTGTATTTCCAAGACGGTGTTGAATTGGATTACTGTGCGAGTACACATCTACAATAACGACGTATGAAACCTAAGTAACCAGTGTCTTACTGATCAAGTTCTGCACATTCTGGGAACAGCCGACTAGTATTAGCGTTTGCTGTGAATCCAGGGTATGTTCTCCTTTTCACAATAGCACAATGCTATAGTTAATCAGTCAACTCACTTTGTCTATAGAGCCTGGTCGATTCGGACATGTGTAATAAGACTACCAGAGAGCATATGGGCCTGGCTAAGGTGCCCATCACGATGACAGATAGCACGGAGAGGATCAACAAGCTGGCGATTATATTTAAAAATTCAACATTCCCTTGCCCCCCTAATCTTTCCAGTCACTCATCCAAATCAGATCAATGAAGCCACCCGAGTCAACGTTTGTAGCAAATTCATAGGTGTCATGAAAAGTGAAGAGATCCCTTGGTGACGAAAAGGAGGTTTCGTAACTGGGCATCAATACATTTGCTTTGAAAGAGCCTTGGGAACTAGGTACCAACCGAATCAAAATGCATATCCTAGCGACAGCGAATCAACAGGACTTCCTGCCAGTGATGACGTTGTCTGACCACGTGATCTGCACACCCCCGCCGCTCTAAACCATGGGGGAGGCGGGAACAGCAGTGCTTACTCTAGTAAATGCCAACTGTCCTCTCCAACCGCCATTTCCCACATTTGTCATTTCCATCACACGACCTTGACCAGGCAGGTTACAAAAACTCAAAAATAACAGGTCGCGTTTCAATATACATAATTGAAGCGAACCCGTTATAGCTTGCTCCGTTATATAAAACAACATAATACGAAAACACTCTGGTTCTTGAGCCTTCAGTTATTGATCTGTTTGTGGGCCAACAGGATACAATGTCGCATCCGTCAATAGTGAAGGACCCCACTGTTGAAGGGATACCCGGCTTGCGAATTTGCGAATACTGTCTTCTAGGGATCGAAACGGGCCTGGGCTTCTACATCAAAAGACATCGCCTTTACGCCCTCGTACCCGAAAAGGTGGGACAGTTGCTACTGAGAGTTGGAATAACAAGTCGAGAATACCCCTTCCCTGGTAGCCCCGATCCAGATCCCGAATGCTACATCTGCAGTCGGATGATGAGAAAAGACATGTTCCGAGAACGGGAATCGCTAAGCCTCCATGTTTTTGGTCCCGTGGTGGGGCAGCCAGTAATCTATATCTCAAACACGTACGGAAGGTTGTGTTTAAAACTATTCCGCAAAGCAGGTAATTCACCCCTAACCCCCTCTCCAATTCTAAAACACCATACAATACATGATATCTAATGCTATTTAAGACATTGGTTCGAATTATTTCGATGCTATTGATGAAGCATGGGATCCAACGTGGAACCCCATGTCAACAGCCTTCACAAAGGAATGCTTGAGCTCCTGTATAGCCAATCATCCTATATGTCGGGTAAAGGATACTGAGCGAAAGGAAAACACAATTCTCCCAACAAGACTTATGATGCTCCACCGTGATGGCGGTTCCATAAAAGCCAAACTCGTTGAGAAAGCCAGCATGATTGCAGCGCCTGCCTATCTCACCCTGAGTCATTGTTGGGGGACCAGAAAATTCACCACTCTCACGAGATCGGATTACAGAGCCTTTTCAAAGGAAATCCCATTGGAGGATCCCAACTTCAACCCGCTATTCCGCGATGCGATGCGGGTCACATTGGATCTCGGCTACGAGTATATATGGATTGATTCATTGTGCATTATACAAGATGCAGAGAACGCCAGCGACTGGGCCCAAGAATGCCCGAGAGTGGGTGAATATTATGCAAATGCGGATATCACCCTATCTGCCACCGGCTTCCGCGATGGCCTGTCTGGACTTTTTGTTAGGCGAGACCCACAAGAGTACAGATGGGCAATTGCCAGGTCCCAAGGCTATGGGGATTACTTGTTAGTGGAGTTTATGGATGAAGTTCGCTTGCTCATGTCCTTGCCTCTTTTTGATAGAGGATGGGTAGTTCAAGAACGCCTTTTTGTGAGTTACTTACTATTCAACCAAGTTCGAAATCAACATTTTCAGTTGCTAACCATAATCTTAGTCTGCGCGAACACTTCACTTCACTCCAAAGATGATCATATGGGAATGCTGCGAGGATACCTTTTGTGATATAACGCCTGGGGGATGCGCCAATCTTCTCGACCAGGAAAGGAAACGATACTTTCGTAAAACGCGTCAGCGAAGTGCAGTAGCACCAATCAATACACCAGCACCACCAATCCATACACCAGCACCACCCTTCCACTGGGTTAGCAAGTCACTGCTACGCATAGCAAAGAAGCAACTCCGCACCACGGAGGCAAATGATATTGCGACGAACCAGTGGTATCAAAATGTGGTTGTGCCGTATTCTCGAGCCCAACTTACATACTCGGGAGACAAGCTGCCGGCCATATCGGCACTCGCCGCGGCATATTGTGAGATTCTTGATGGTGCAAGATACTTGGCAGGGCACTGGAGCAATAACTTCCTCAGCAGCCTGACGTGGAGACTCAATATTTCTCGGGGGATTCAGGCCGAAATGGTGGATGCAACAAATACACGTCGCGCGCCGAGCTGGTCGTGGTCAGCGGTGGACATAGCAGTCAACATACCCTTTATCCAGCCTCACCATCTTATGACTTTCCTTTCTCGAGTTATCGATGTCAGTATCGACCTAGCTAGCTCCGACCCTTGGGGTGCCGTCAACAGCGGAACGATACGAATGCAAGGGCCCTTGCAAAGAATGGACCAGTTGGAACTAAGAGATGGCTTTCATCATCCGAGAGATCTCATTTCGTCGCAGTTCACTCTTCCGGGCTTTGGTTGGTATAAAGGAATTTTTCATCAAGTGACTGATATGCACATACCACTACTCCATCCTACAATGAACGTTGATGGCACCTGCCAACCCACAAAAGGTGGCGATGTTTCTATGTTCTACATCTTGCCTTTATATGTGGACCCCTTGGAAATCAATGGTGAGTTTTCCGATATACAAGGTCTTATCTTGCAGAAATTGGAACCAAACAGGAAACGCTTTATAAGAGTTGGTGCATTTGATATGGGAAGATTCAAAGGGCACAAGAAGACGATGGGTATCAGCCACACAATCAAGTTAAACCCTAAGAAATTAGGAAAGTATTTTGAGGGAGTAGCTACGCAAGAACTAGAAATTGTTTAAGTCTAGAATTAGAATGGGGGTTCTGTTCTCGATATTCCCATATTCTCCAACTTTCCCTTGATTGTATGATGCGCCCCTAGGGTGGCCTCTCTATTCAAATCGTCTTGCCACCAGCTTCCCGATGGCGTTGGACGTCTTCCCGCTCACGGTGTTGAATACGGGCAAGTCGGCCATCAACTCTTTGCCCAGCCAGTTGCGAAGCTCGACACTGTTGACGAGTACGCACAGGTGGTGTAGAGGACGGGGCTTCGGCGCTACCGCCGCCACAAGCCGTTAGATCCCACCGAAAACGTGGCTAAAATGTGGCAAGTTAACTAACATATGTAAGTGTTCTCCGAATGGTGTTTCCCATGGTGTCTGGGCTGCTGTATGCCCCTCCATTGATCGGGTTGATACCGACCCTAACCATATGAGCTGCTCTTCATGGAAACGTCCTTGGCGATTGGTTCGATAATCTGTGTCATAGTTAGGGGAAAGATACCATCGATTATATGCGGGGGATACAGTCAATAAAACGGGTCTATTCTCACGGGATGGCTGGCTATGTTGGGGTTTGTTTGAGACGCTTCGAGGACATGGCAGGCCTAGGTATCGTCACTGTGCCTCTTCTCACCATCGCAAGATCTAGTTTCGATTATAACTTAACGGAGCGGGGCCCGTCGGAAGGTGACTGGCTGCTGGACACATGCAATGTGAAATGAAACCTTCCCCAGACGTTGTGTACCTAGTTTCGCTTGCCTGCGCTCGGGAGCAGGCGAAACAACAAAGACCTCAATGCGACGACCTATTAACCGAAATTCGCGGAGCAACTGTGAGCTGACCGAGCCCCAAAATTATGCCGAGCTGTTAAGCGAGCGGCCAGTTTGACAGGCCTAGAGCCGGGAACCGGTTTGATCCATGGTAGACACACGTGAGTTGACCTTTCCACATGCATGCACTACGTAACATCGGCAAGACGCTAACAATAGCAGAGGTCAAACATCTCTTATTTGAGCATTTCTTGCAGGTAAGTGGATGTACCTAATGTATCTGTACAAGTGGTAGCAGGAGTGGCGGGCGCATCACGGCTGGCTCGCAGCAAGTTGGCCCAGCCACCGTTCCAAATCCGCTATGATGCGCTCTCCCAGCGCCACATCGAAAGTGCAGTCCGGCCAGTTGGCGCCGACACACATGCCGTGCCCGGCGACGGTAACCGGGGCAAACTCGATGGCGGCGGCGGGGATCTCGGCGCTGAGGCCAAGCTGCGCTCGGCCGATCGACCATCTCTGGTCATTGTCCCCGCTGCCACCGTCTAGCACGCCGATGTTAATTACCAACCAGGAAAATTGGCGCGTCTTCTTCGCCTAGTCTTTCATGGTCTGCCGCCAGTCCGTGACGAACTTGAACACCCCGACCAGATCGTTCAGGAGCCCGGCTTCCAGCCTGCTCACGATCTCCTGCCGGTTTTCCGTCGATACGGCCCAGAGCTCGCGTTGCAGGTCGGCGGACAGGGCTCTTCCCTCGTCGGCGTCGGCCACCGGCAGCTTGGTGCGGATTCGCGCCACTAGGTTGGTATCATATCTATGGAAAGCTTGGGTCACGTAGTTCGCTACTGCTCTGTCTGACCGATGCCACGGAGCGTCTGGTGGGGCCGGTGGTAGGTTCCGGCGACGGTTAATAATGGTAGCACTTTGAAAGGCAGGGGCGGCCTTGGTGTTTAGGTGCGATGAAAAGGTGAGCAGGGCTAATCCGTTGATGAGGCCGGCAATGGTAGTATTATTCTAGCCGCAGAAACCTAGGATCGCTTGTAAAGATGCGTCGTCTATGAAAAAGGCTCGGTGCTGGGTTTTGTACGGAGAGGAGCGAATCGGGCACCAGGCTGCTAGGGATGCGTCCCGGATAAGAAACCGGGGTCGGATTTCTTCCCAGGATACCTTGGTGGGGTGAGTAACATCTACTGGAAGCTTTTTCAAGCGCTCAATTGGGACCGGAAGTATAGGGGGCACCGGAGGTAATGTCAGAATATTGCCGTTGAGGCCCGTCCGCTCGTATGATAAGTTGTTGGTGTTGAGCATCTCGAGAAGGTCTTCATGGAATACCTTGGCACCTGCACCGTCGAACTGGGGGTGGTTCCAAGTGAGCAGGACCTCCATCATAGGAGCATCGCCGTGGCGAAATACGGTCATGGTCCAGCCCGGCTGCTTGATGGAAAGGTCGGGGAAACGCGCATCGAGCTGAGCGCGAAATGCTTCCTGCGCCGTTTGTTCAAGGTCGTGATTCGCTCCGACATGGACCCATTTGATATGATGGGCTAGATCGAGATTCTGCAGCTGGATCCACGAGGGGGTCTTGGAAGTGGCATCCATGATGCGTACTTGCAACATGGGATGTCGCATGATTATGTCCACAACAGCGACCTTGACGGCCGCCTCCAATTGCGCTCGCGACTCGGCCGGTGCAAGATGTGGCGGGATTGCATAGCGACAAAGGAGAGCATTGCCACGGTACTGGTCCAGTAGATACATGGCCAGTTGGCACGACTCACTAGAAACGTAAGTCGTTAGCGAAATATTTCGGGATGCCATTCCAGTAGGTCTTCCTGTTTTTACTTACTTGATTCCCAATTTGCGCAAGACCGTCGTCTCTGTGTCATTTGTTTTGTTTCTGTGCCACGGTTCATTGCTGAAGTGGCGCGATGAATGCTTAATTGCCGCCAGAGCACGCGCGTGATAGATATTGGATCTTGTGATTTGGTAAAAGATGATCCCGGGGGGTGAAGAGATTAATAACAAATACAGGTAATCCGTCACTTACGTAGGTGTTTTCGGGGTAGCGTATGCTGTGCCACTACGTGGAGTTCAAGCAGAAGCCGTGAAGGTTGCCGCCGCCGCCCCCTTACATTATTATTATTACTTTATATTATATTAAAACTAGCTAAATAAGAGATAAAGTAAGATAAAGCGAACTTAAGTATGCCGTATACTATTATTTTAGCCTATAAAGAATAATTTAGACTCTCTTGCACTTTAAGTGATTATATTTATCCTAAACTTCTCAAATAAAGACCTATAAAAGCTCATCTCTGTCTGCCACGTAGCTATGTCGAGATTATTGTTCCTCCTTCAACTGGACCCTGAATCGCTATGGGCGTCGCGGTCATTTGTTCCCCGGGTAATATCTTTGAGGCTACAATTCTTACCACCCATCATCCTTGATAAGTCAGGCTTCACACTGGCAGCCTTTAACTCCTCGACCCACCCCCATTGCTCGGGGTCAATGCCACGCTTGATGTTGTGCAATGCCTCGTTCAACTGGCTATAAGCAGAGTCTGTTGACGCAGGATTTACGTCATATTCGAAGCACTGTTGTGCAGATTCGTGGACTATGGTACTGATGGGAACCATGGACGAAGCGGTGCCTACGGTGTATACCTCGGAGAAGGTCGAGAGCTCTTTGAAAGGAATCTGTAAGGACCGTTAGGAGCCATCAAGTCTGCCATTTGCCAAGGGAAAGGGGAGGACTAGTTTCATGCTCAGGTAGGATCCCTATAAATTATTGTACTAACCTCGCGTCGCTCCACTTGCCAACCCAGAGACTCTGCGACGGTTGCAATACTGTCGACAGTGATGCTCGGCAGAATGTGCTCGTCTTTGGGGATCACGATAGTCCGGGCCGCACCCGGTCCCATGGGATTCGCTTTGACGGCGAGAAAGCCGCTGGCCGAGAACTCGTGCACGAGCGAGCGTGTCAGCGAGTCGAGATGCAGGGTGAGGGCGAAGCCCTTCTGGCGCGCCCTTTGCATGACAGGGATGGTGGGACCGTAGTTGGAGCCGACCTTGAAGGCGCCCGTCCCGCGCGGGGCGGTGCGGTCGAACCCATCGACCACGAGGGCCTTGAGGCCCACGGGTTTGTACAGGGTGCTGACGGGCGTCACCATGACGATGAAGGTGTACTCGTCCGCCGGCTGCAGGTTCATGGTGGCGCTACTGGCGAAGATGACGGGGCGAACGTACATGGAGCAGCCACCTCCGAAGGGCGGGACGAACTCGCTGTTGAGGTACACAGCCAAGCGTACGGCCTGCGCAAAGAGGGCTGGGGGTACATCGGGGATGCCCACGGCGGCAGCGGATCGGGCAAAGCGCGCGGAGTGCGCCGCGAGCCGGAACAGCTTGATGTTCCCGTCCTCGCCGCGAAACACACGCAAACCCTCAAACGCTTGCTGCCCATAGTTGAGCGCGGGCGACATTCCATGGACATGTACGTGGCAGCTGGGAATCCATTGCGGCTCAGTCCAGGCCCCGGTCTCGCTGGTAAAGATACACTGGATACGGCCATTTACTGTGCAGCCCATATATCAGGTTAGATACAAGCCGGACCCGAAAAGCGGTTCATGAATTGAACGCAACAATATGATGCTATGTCTGTAAGGAAACTGTGGAAATGACTGACTCACCGGGATAAGGTGTGAAGCCTACTTTCTGCCAGTCCACGCTGTGGTTGGGCTCTCGCACATCGCCGTACTCGACCATGTCTTCTATCAAACCCATGGTTTCTTTGGTGTGTCGTGTATTCTGAACTGAATGGTTTCAATCTAACCAGGCTAATGTTGGGCAAATTAAGGAATCTAACGAATTCAACCACCCGTGTTTCCTGATAAAACTGCTGGGAAGGTATAATATAAGAACGTCTACGTTTAGCCACTGGTCCGTTGCGGCTCACGACTATTGGCTAATGGCGTGTTGCGACACGGCATATGCTTGACCCTGCTTTGTGATGGAGCGTGGTCTGACAAATCTGACCTCGGCAACTTTTAAGTTGTGACTTGGCATCGAAGCCGTCGCGACAGTCACAGCGTAATGTCATGCAACTCAGAGAAGCAAAAAACTGACCCAATCACTATCTAAGGTGAGATTGCAAGCATCGCTCGGGTATTTTTATAAATAGTCCACTTCCCAACAATGCCTTATAAAGTTCTGACCTTGCATGACCCCCCTGTGCGACCCCCCGTCGGGGTGTGATGGTACTCACCCCACGTCCGTGTCATTACAATGTTCCGGTCAGCACTCCATAACGTCGATGTAACTGGCCCACTGGGACGAATACCCCGGCTCCTAACACGTGGCGCCACCAGCAGACTGAATGCACTTTGCTGGGAGATCGTCCCTAAGCTTGGCCGAGGAATGCGAACGAAGCGAACACGCGCAGGTAGCTCACGCTAGATAAGGGACCTGTTATCCCAAAAGACCGATTGAGATGACATACAAGACGGTAGTCAATCGGTTTTTCTATAATACACTATTCAATTGGAGGAGCATCACCACGCCAAGCTAAAACCCATTCACTTGCCAATATGTCGGGTAGGACCTTCAAGATCGTGGCGTTTGGGGGAGACTATGCCGGGCCCGAGGTAACCCCCGGCCCTTATGTGCTAACCGCAGTCGTACCGATCGGGGCTGACATTCGGATCTGCAGGTTATGGCGGAAGGCTTAAAGGTCATGAACCAAGTTTTGAGCCGCTACCCTGACATCAAATATACCGTCGAGTCATATGAACTAGGTGGGGTGAGTCTGTTGCAGTCATTAATTCCCTTTCCATACCAAATAATTCTAGTTCGCTAATAAAAGATTGTCTTTGCCATTCATTCAGAGTAGTTTCGATCTCCATGGCGTGGCCATCCGTCCCGAAGCACTGAAAGCCGCAAAGGAAGCCGATGCTGTCCTGCTGGGGGCTGTGGGCGGTCCCGTAAGTACCCAAACAAAATCTGGTCGAGGTCTGCACCTTTCAGTTACATAACATCCCCGTCTGATGCCACTATTTAGAAATGGACTGGGCGGGTTCCTTCAGTAGAGGTCATGAGCCTGGGTGTGCTGCGTCGCGAACTGCAATTGTATGGCAATCTCCGGCCCATCGACTTCGCCGCCCCGTCCCTGGTCGATGAGTCGCCGATCAAGGCAGCGATATGCCGTGGGACGGATATCCTCATGGTCCGGGAGCTGACTGGCGGAATCTATTTTGGCAAAAAGGACCGCTCTGCTCAATCTGCCTATGACACCGATCAATACAGCTACGAAGAGGTGGAGCGTGTAGCGCGACTTGCCGGCACCCTCGCCCGACAGCAAAACCCACCGCGTCAGGTGATCAGCCTCGACAAGGCCAACGTATTGATGGCATGCGGGGCGTTCTGGCGTCAGGTGGTTGACGAAGTGTTTGCGAAAGAGTTTCCTGACGTTCCTCTCAGCCACCAGCTTGTGGACAGCGCAGCCATGAAACTAGTCTGCCATCCGACTTCACTCAACGGCGTCCTACTTACCAGTAATCTCTTCGGCGATATCGTGAGCGACGAAGCCAGCGCCGTCGTGGGCAGTATCGGCTTGCTGCCCAGCGCAAGTCTGTGCGGGATTCCTGGATCTGGATCCAGCACCATCAAAGGCTTGTACGAGCCTGTGCATGGTAATTTCTATCTCCTTCGCTTTTTTCGCTAAGATATAATGGCTCCCATTTCTAACAGAATCTGTTAGGTTCCGCGCCGGACATTGCTGGGATGCAGATAGTCAATCCCGTTGGCATGATTCTATCCGTGGCCATGATGTTCCGTTATTCGCTCGGCATGCCGGAAGCGGCTGACTCAATCGTCAAGGCTGTGAGCGATACAATCGAGAGTGGAATCCGTACGAAGGACATTGGGGGTAAAGCTAAGACGAGCGAGTTGGGCGATAATGTCGTGAGGATTCTCGCTCAGCTTCATTGAGATGTCGCCTATGGAAATAGCTGTGGCAGTAATTGTCCCTAGTATATTGTTGCCAATTCCAATATTTCATCATGGCTTTCCGTTATAGCTCATGCCGGTAATTGCCGTTGTCTAGTCTTTGCTCATCGTATCTACTCCTTGTGCGCAGGCTGCTTGAATCCATGGTCCAGAATGGGAATGAGGTTGAACGTGGCGTGCCTTAACGTATATGTCACCCATCTCGCGCACGCACCCATCTCGCGACCAATTAATCAATTTCTCAACCATAACGCGTTAAATCAATTGAAACTATTCGGAATCCAAATATTCAGAGGTTTCTCTATCCACTCTACAAGTGCGCGTGCGAGATGGGTGACATCTACGTTATACAAATACATACAAGTTGAGCTCCAGCTTCCTCAGGCTCTTGTCTAAGAACTCGACATGGGAGCTGACGTGAAAGAGGTCTTCGAGGCCCTTCTGCAGGCTACCAGCCACGACTCTCGCTAAGTCAGACGGCGCGTCCAGGTCCCCCGTATGTAGCACCTCGCTTACATATATCACGTTCGTGCTCGCCTCGGTGACCATAGGCTTGCACACTTTGCCGCCAGGCAAGGTGCCGCGTTAACACCGTCGACCCCTGGGCGTACAAGATCTCCTTGGCGTCTACCTTGGCCGGCGCTTCATCGGGGCTGTCGAGTGGCACGAACGTATCCTCGTCTACCCGGGCCACACGTAGGGTTAGGGCCGCCTCGGGCTGCTTCTTGAGCTCTTGGAGTGGAAGGGAAATAAAATGGACCCCCGGGCAGGTCACGATAGGAATGAGAGAGATGATGGGATAATTAGTCAACCGAAGTTCGAAAGTTGAGCGAGAGTGAAGATGAGCGGGATTATCACGCTTCTTCCCTATTTTCTGTGTACACTTGGAGACGGCAGGTTTCCCTCCCCCACGGACGCAGTCCGGGGTATGATGGTGCCGCGTGGCCCTTGTCAAGCTTGCAGGGTACCCCCCACCTTTTACAGTACACGTTGCCCTTGCTTGGTGATGCCTTGCAGTAGCGTCCGCGGTGAAGTACTATGCATGATTCTTGGTGGTACCAAAATTAAGCTTCTGACCTTGCATCCCCCTACGTCCTTTTATATCCACATTCCCATACAGATGTAGCTGCTACCCGCCACGCAACGAATTGACTCAGCCAATGGTCCATTGAAGCATGGCCAGCTGTCATTTCTTATGGCCAGTGCTTTCGATTATGAAAGGATGCGTCTGACGTGCAGGGAGCTGATAACCTGGAAAAATTATCCTTTCTTCTTGATTTAGGTTGGGTGGGGCGCTATGCCATTTCGTCACCCAGGCCCTACTTGGTCTTGCTGTTGTCGACATGCTAGACAGGCACATGCTCGGCGCGATGCAGAAATTTTGGTTAGGTATTCCATTAAAGGGGTTGGCGCGTGGAGAGACCTCTGCTGATGGACTAGGGGTCTGAGTCCATCGGAGGACGCCGGGGTTTGAGGCGACCGACGGGCTGTTTTCTTGACGGAATCTGGCCGCGCCCCGGAGCCGAGTATACCGGGGCTGTCCAAGAGTGATCCGGCTTGTATTGTATGCATGTGCAAGAGTAAGAATGCCACATACCTCCGGAGGCAGCATCACGCGTTTTTGCAGCTTGTCTCGACGACGCGAGTCTAACGAATTGGGGTTTCAGGCTTGCAAACCTATACGTGTATACAGGTCGGCTTAAAAGGGCAGCGGGATGATACAAACGGAGATTTGGTGTAGTTATCCGCGGAGAGAGACGTCGAGCTGGGATCGCTTTGCCCGTTGTCTCGTGCTGATAGATATGTTCTGAAGTGACTAGACTGGGTTTGAGCACTAGGTCAAAAGTACAACAAGCCTTCTCGGTCGCCCTCGTTTAGTTCGAGAGGCACAGAAGTAGGAGCCCTCCTATAGGTGGTCGGCATCACGTCAATATAATCACAGGAGTAGAGCAGAGCAGCCAGCGTCGACCCGCAGGGACAAGGATCAAGATGCTTTTGGGGGGAGTACTGGAGCATAGTTCGAAGTGGCGAGGCAGTGTTCCCAAACCTTTTAATTTGGAAGCCTGGAAGCGATAGAAGCCATGACGCTGCCGAGAGCCATAGTAGACGGACTACCTCGTATAGATCCGTCTTGGTCACTAGTCGGTCTGTCTTCAACCCTCACGGAAGATATTCGCTGTGTCTAAACGTTATAGCCATAACTGTGTCAACAGTGTTTGCCAAACATCGGCAGACCATGGATTTATGGGGATTTCAAGAACGGGTGTGGCTTTCATCCCTGCCTATAGTGTAGATGAATAGAAGCCCGGTTTCCCCAGTTCTCGGATACATTCGTTCGGCAAGAAGAACACCTGACAGATTCGTAACCCTCAGTGGTGTCTTGCAACTCAAAATCCGCTTCTAGAAAAAAGTTTCTTCAGCTTATATGTCAAGAGCATCCCTCAGACCGTCACACAATCTGTGACGACGATCGCGTCGGTTGTTCAGTGGAAGCCCGAGGCCGCAAACATGCCTTGAAAGTGGCGAACGGCTTCCGCACCCGCCATATTCTGAAAGCGATTCTTACTATCTTGGCTACCTACGCCCTCATCGGAAGTTGCGTTACCGTCAGCGAGAAAGTCTGGGTACCTGCCTAGTCATAATCTCCTGCTCTGGGCTGGGCGGCATACGCAGCAGCCTGCCTACTCATTACCTCGCGCATGCGTGGTCTAGAGTGTCTAGTACACGAGGCGTCACTCTACAATCTCTTTGAAAAGCCAGCCACACACCACAGGCTACAGTGGCTCTACGCCTTCCCCGTATTTCGGGTGCTGGATGACTACCGCCACATCCATCTCATACACCACCAACACCTCGGTGAGGCGACACGGGACCCGGACCTAATACGCATCATCGCGCTTGGCCTGGATCATACCGCCGACGCGCCTCTTTACTACCTACTCTTGCTTCCTCTGTCCAGTTACATCCGTTGGGAGTACATAAGCACCACAATTACCGACTACTGGACTACCGCGACCGGGTACCCCGGCAAGGCCATCTTTTGGGGCGTTATCCTGGCCGGTGCGGTTTTCCATCCTCCCATAGCTCGTCTGTTAGCGCTGTACTACACTATGCCTTTCTTTGTTTTGCTGCCTGTAATACGCTATTGGGCAGAGGCGGCGGAGCACATGGGTCTAGATCTCACAGGCGAGTTTGGGCACTCGAGGTCCAACCTAGGCTTCGTCTACCGTTGATTCAGTAAGCATTTCTCTCTCGCTTCCCTATCCCCTGCATCTAGCCATCCTCTGTGGTATAATCTAACATCATTAATAAATATGAATGCTGATCAGAGGTCTTATGCGGCACCTTGTCAACAGTGAACCCTCACAATGACGGTTACCACGCTGTGCACCACGTCCACGCACAGGTGCCATTCCATCAACTCCCCAAAGCCCAGGATGCCCTTAATGTTGGCATACCACTACGCCAATTGCCCCAGGGCATATGGTGGTATATGAAGGTGAAGAGACTGACCCTGCCAACACTTAAAGATGGCAATGAGGCTTTTGCTAAGCACTCGGCCCAATCTGGTGGCTTCTTCGAGTCGTTCCAGCAGATGGCGCATAACAAGACGATCATGAAGCGTACCGCAGGGAGAATTTAGTCTCGTTAGGATCCCTTTCTACAAGAGCCAATGATGGTTCGCGACAGAGTGCCGTAAAAACATAATGTTGGTATATATCTATCCGCACTTCTCTATAAGCCTACTAAACTCTAGATGTATCTATGATATTCTATAGCTAGGTTAAATGGTACATAAAGACCTCGCCTGTAGCTGGGCTTCAGGAGAGGAAGGCTAAGGCATTTGAATAATGCATTCCTATACCCCATTTACACATGCATGCAGGTGCCAGAGCAACGTAAGGATGGGCGTATGGAAGAATTATGTCATCCATCACGAAAGAACGCTCTCTCATGCTTATCGTGCACGCCCTCGTTCCAACGTCTTTCCTGATCCTTGACCTGCTTATATTACAAGCTTCGATGAATGGCTTCCGCCACGATAGATGAGAAACGGCCACGCAGAATGCACAGGAAATATACAACTCCTCAAGCTGGCTCACTCTAGCCGTTCTTCTTGATAATAGAGGCACCCCGCTCGTCACTAATATGCTGAAACGATCTGCACCCGAAGCTCTTGAGCTCCCGCTTTCAATAATTACCAGAGCAGAATACGCCAACACCTACCTTATCGCGGCCGCTACGAAGGTCACCGCGCACTTCGCCCAAGATTATTGCACTCCATGTTTCACACCTTTCCAAGTATCACGCCTTATGCCTGATCGGAAAACGTGTCGTCCAAGGGATCGGTGTTGGCCACCGGGACGAATCGCTCAAAAAGGGCTTTCACTTAACTATCGTTAATATTCACTAGGGTTGCACTAAATAGATGCAAAAAATGAATAGATTCAATATAATGAAATTTTGTCGCAAGTACTGTTGATATTGTTTTCCCGAATTAGCTCAATAGGAGAGAAATTGCTTCACCACGCCATAACGTCATCAGCTCTCTTGAGTTCCTTCATAGTCTTGGGCATCCCGGCACTTCCAGCAGCCCCACTTCCCGCCAGCACATTGTAGATGCCTTTCCCGTACTTGTCAAAGGCTCTGGTCACACCCCCAATCTCCGTCAGCTTCTTCTCCAGCGGCGACATCGCGAATGGGAATTCCTCGCCCCCTATCCGCACCACATTCTCGTCCAGGTCGACCTCGATGCCGGCACCGGTCGCTGCCTTCTCGTAAAACCGATCATCATCCAAGGTGAATCCCCAGAGCCCCAGCGATGGCATGTTACGGGCGAAGATGAACGCCAAGCTCCTGGCGATTACACACTTGACACCAACACCTGGAAAGGGGGTACATGGAGTCAGCAAGAGAGCACATCTAAAAATCAACAAAAGACAGGAACATATTCAGCATGATCTCACCTAGTAGGGCCTGCACTGCTTCTTGACGACTCGATCCGCAGCCAAACGCCTTCCCTCCAACAACCACTTCGTGGCCCTCTTTCACGGAGTTGCGGAAACTGGGCTCGGTGAACTCCATGCAATGGCTACCCAGCTCTTCGTTGTTTTTAGAAGTGAGTAAGTACTGGGCAGGGGCGAGCTATGGTTCGCGGTTATGCAATTAGCTTCGGTGGAGGGCAAGTAAGCTCCGCGTCCGGGGTGGGGACCATGCGAGCGGGAATAATGCAGGAGAAGGGAGATATCCTTACTGCGTCGGTATCAACAAAATCGCCCAAACGGTGAACTTTGCTTTTGATGGTGCCAGAAACTAACCCCCCCTCGTCTGACTTTCCATCCGTCGCGGCGCTTCGCGTTGTCGTGTAAGCAGCGTCTTCCAATTCTTCTTGGCCTGGTACGGCGCTGTCCTTTCCTGGTGGCTCAACCCACTGGGGCTCAGTAAGAGAGCCGGTGGGTAAAGAGCCCTTGCCTTTGACATTTTCCCAGCGCTCAATCGGAACCAAGTCGATGAGTTTCTGTGGTGATGTCACTGTCATGGAAAACGACGATGCAGCCACAGTCGCTGCTGATGCCAAAGAACCAATTGCGCCTACAAAGCAACAGAGTTTGGAGCCGTTAGGTTAACTTTCTCTTTGTGAAAATCACGCAGCCAGGAGAGCGAAAAGGGACAAAAAGTGGGGAGAAGGGGTAGAAGGAATGGAGAGGAAAGAAACATTGAAGTTGCGTACCCATGCCCATACGGTTCTCGAAGTTGCGGTTCTGGCTGCTTAGCCAGACCGTACCAGGCGCGGCCATGTCAGCGCCCATGCCCACACAATATGAGCAGCCTGGAATGCCGATGGTAAAGCCAGCACGCTCATAGATGTCGGCAAGGCCCGTCTTGCGCAAGTGTTCGGCTATGGGGCGACTGCCCGGCACAACGCGGCGCGTGCCGTGTGCGACCGGCTTAAGGCCTGCGTCCAGTCCGGCCTGAAGTACTAGGGCGCCGATCACCAGATCCTCTTCCGCCGTCGTGCATGCACCGATGAAGACGCCGTCGAGCTTGGTGCCCTCGACCTCGCCGACGGGAACGACGTCGTCTGGGTTTGGGTACCGCGCCACCGAGGGCTGGGCCTTGTTGAGGTCGAGCTCGTAGGACGCAGCGTAGGAACATGCCTCATCAGGTTGGAAGTAGTACGATCCTCTCTTGTACTGAGGAGTCGTGCGGGAATCGATAAAATGATTCGTAATCACATCAGGAGCAAATATACCGGTAATACCGCCGAATTCCTAGAAGGGATGACGTAAGAAACGACCAGTCATTGAGGATGTATGTAGGGAGGGAGAGATGTGGGGGGTTGGGGCAGAATATAGGCAACGAGGCCAAGGATGCAATCAGCAATTCAGACTAACACGTACCGTAGTCATATTAGCTATAGCAAAGCGTGCATCTGAGCTGAGCCATTGGCAGCCGGGCCCGGTGTACTCCACTACCCTGTCGGACGCAACCGTGTTGCGCTTGAGCTGCTGCAGGATGTACAAGATGATATCCTTCCCACCGACGCCGCGGGCCGGTTTACCAGTCAGGCGAATCTCCACGACCTCGGGGATCTTGAACCAGATTTCACCCGTAACGAGGGCCATGGTGACCTCGGTGGCCCCGAGACCTATGGACAGGCAGCCATTGGCGCCAGAGCTACAAGTATGTGAGTCGGAGCCGATGATAATTTGGCCGGGCTGTGCGCGCTCGCGGTAGAACTCAGTGTGCATAATTGTATAGTTGCTGCCTTGGAACTCGGTCATCTTAAACTTCTTGCGCGCGAAGTCCATCTCCTTTACAAGGCTCTGTACCAAGGGGGTGTCTGCGAGCCGCGGATCTACAACATGGTCTCCTGCCAGCCAGAAGCGATCGCTTCGGAAGATGCCGGGATCACGAAGCTTATTGTATACCTGGAGCATGCCCTGATTTCCAACGCCAATTAGAACGTCGAGCTGGGCCACAGAGAAATGATACAGAAGAGGGAGGGGGGCAAGAGACTTACGTGCCAGCTAGCTTCACTAGCCATAATCCAGTCCACGGACACGCGGATAGTGTCGCCTGTCTTAACTTGCCCGGCATGGGATACATCGTGTAGAGCAAAGATCTTTTCGGTAACGTTCATGGGACGGCGGCCAGCAGGACAGGCCAGGATGGGAGTGATGTCCCCGTCGTATCTTTCAGCTGAGTTAAGGGCTTCCAGCCCTATTTTGACCGAAGTGGTACGTTAGTAGTGGTTTATGCAAGAGTGTCTAGGGGCGGGACGGTAACAGGAATTGTAGGTGGAGAAGGAATGAATGCATAAAAAAACGCAGCACAAAACAGCCAAGAGGGACGCGTACATGCCGAGGCTAGGAGAACTAATTCGTCAACCTCACTCGTCGACATTTCCTCGGCCCGTGATAATGCCATGCCACCAAACGTAGTGGGCGCCGTGGCAATGCTCAGGGTGTGCACAAGTGCACCCCCTTCTTTCTCGTATCCATCGCGTTGCAAGGATGCAATCAGGGCAGAAATAATGGCTAGCGGGTGGAGCGATGCTGGGGAGTCGCCGTGCTCAGCGGAAGACAACAGCTCATCGCGCAGAGGAACGCCGCGGATGGTTTGCAGAAGCCTGCCTAAGCGCAATGGAAGAGATGTGTCAGCCATAGCAAAGCAAAATGACCATGAGTTAAGGTGCCGATATAGTGAAAGGAGGCCCGTCAGTGTTGGTAGCGGGCTGGCTTGGAATTGTCGGAGCGGACAAACGGGACATATATCAATCGAAACAACAACAGTCGAGGAACAAGGGAAAATCGTGGTAGCAGGTAGGCAAGGGGCAACATTTTGACTGTTTGGCTGGGTCGGCCGGTACCTGTCAGCTTCATGCAGGGCCGAAACACAAACCCATGGGGAAAACGGGATTCGATGTTTCTGCGGAGGCCGAGGAACACCCAAGGAACGTACTGTGGTGCTGGCAAGTCATCGAGAGAGAACTAGAAGCCGCCTGGCGGCAGGCTAATGCATGGTCAACGTCGCATGGCGGGAAAGCTTATTATTTGGGCCGACCATCAGACCATGACCCCTGCGAACGACCCCTGCGAAAGAGGTTCGTACCGTCCCGTCGGCCCAGCAGTACATACCTACCCGCACTAGTCTGCTTAGGGCTAGTTGTTCCGACCGGGCATCCGAGTCAGACAACTGGCCACTGCATTATCGTGACTTCGTATCTAGATGGCGGCGGAGGCAGAGAACGAATCCTCGCCTAGCCAAGTTCGAAACTCTCCGGACCCAATTCACTATCCTGCCATCCATGTTCCCGGTGAAACCCCTTTACACCCCTAACTAGATACTGGGATACTGCTCCTCGCAGTTGCAATCGTCGAATGTTGATTGCGCCAAGAGCGTTGATTGCGCCAAGAGCTTCTTCAATTTCCGACTGTAGACGACTCTCCGACAGGTTTAGAAATCACATTACGGCCTGGCCGGATGGACGAGGATCTATATGTTGCCAACTGTTGGTTCCAACTCCTGTTCGGATCTTAGTTAAGACGCATCGCGCTCGGTTACTTTGCTATCTTACCCTTCCACGTTACCAACACCCCGTTTTCCTCCTTCTTTTCCTGACTGCTATCTTTCGTCGAGACCTTTTTTTTCCATCAGTCATGTCGAACTCAACGAATAAAGACGGCCTCGGAGATGTCACCATGGAGAAATCCGAGCGAATTTTCTTCGGGATACCATGGTCTGGGTGGGCTGTTTGCTCTGCTCTCGCTTGCATGATAATGTTGATAGGCATGGTATGATAGGATGAAAGACTTGAACAAACCCATCCGAGCCCACATGTATCAAGTCCACTGAAGCACTTTGGCTGACTCCAGATCGTCTCTGTAGGACATGACCATCATCGGAACCGCCACGCCGAGTATCACGACCTCCTTGGGCAGTCTCGGCGATATAGGCTGGCTTGGCTCTGCTTAGTAAGGAAGCTTCCCAAATGCCTTCTGAGAGTACCATGTTGCTTGGTGATTGGCAGGTTTGGCTGACTTTTTCCTTTGATGTCCAGCTTCCTAGCTGCGGCTGCCTCACAGCTCGTCTTCGGCAGCTTGAACAGGATCGTTCCTCACAAGTATGTCTACTTGAGCGGCGTTTTCATCTTTGAAGTTGGGTGCCTAGTGACTGGACTGGCACAAACTGCACCCATGTCCATTGTCGGTAGAGCGCTGTCGGGTTTAGGTTGCTCTGGTGTTGTTTCAACATCTTTCGTGTAAGTGGCAATTCTGTGGTCTCTCCTACCCTCACACAGAATTACCAGATCCTGTGCCTCCTTCCCCATGTTGCAGCCAGCCTGCAGATTGCTGAGACAGCCTTTAGCCTAGTCACGCAAATCCTGCCTCCGTCGCGTAAACCATTCATGATTGGCGCCCTCGGGTCCATGGAGCTGGTCGGGCAAGTAACGGGGCCACTGATTGGCGGCGCGCTCATTGATAGTGTCTCCTGGAGGTGGTGCTTCTTAATCAATGTACCAATGGGCGTCGTTGCCGGCTTGCTTGTTTTCTTCCTTCTGCCGTCGAACCGCCGCCCATGGAACGAAACATACAAAGACCTGAAGTCCATTGACGTTGTGGGGATCGTCATCATGGTCCCCGCAACCGCTCTCGTTCTGTTTGTGATCCAGTCTGGCGGTGTCTCCATCTCATGGGGTAGCCCTCAGGCCATAAGCATGCTCACGATTGGTCTCTCCCTCTTCGTCGTGTTTGGGTTCTGGGAGCATCGCAAAGGCGAGGCCGCAATGCTCCCTCTGGTACTCCTAAAAAATCGCTCTGTCGCATTTGCTGCTCTCTTTGCCCTTTGCGCTGGTATCGCAGTATCGTTATTTGACTATTATGTTAGTATTCTCATGGCCGGCTCCCTCTCCCTGCTGATAGAGGCCAAACCGCTAACCATGGCGTATGCGAAGATTCCCCTTTGGAACCAAACCATCAAAGGATTCTCAGCCCAATATGCCGGTGTCTTGCTCGTGGCATTGGTCTCTGGCTCCGCATTCGGAGTTATGGCCGGTGGGCTGCTGGCTAACACCATTGGATATGCCAACCCTGTCATGATACTCGGGGGCGTGCTTACCAGCATTTCAGCGGGACTATTTACTTCGCTCAATGACTCTAGCAGCGTTGCCAGGATTGTGGGCTACTCGACGCTCGCCGGCATTGGGGCTCTTGCAACGCAACAGCCCGTTGTGGTAGCACATGATTCTGTTCATGAAAGCCTTTCGCCAACAGCCATATCCATTATGCTTTTCAGCAACATGTTCGGCAGTGCTATTAGCCTCGCCATCTCCCAGGCCGTCTTTCTCAATGAGTTACGTCGCAACTTGGGTTCGATACCAGGGGTAGACGCAGATGCGATCATGCGAGGTGGCGCGACCCAGCTGAGGTCGCTCGTGAAACCCGCACTCTTGCCCCTGGTTCTCGAGAGATATAACAGTTCTATCATTCAAGTCTTTTACATGCCCCTCGCAGTGGGCATTGTGATGATTGTGTCGGGGTGTGTGGCGAAATGGAAGAGAATTCTGGATGAACCGCCACGGCCCCAGGACAAGGAGTGTGGCAGTCAGAAGATGGAGCATACGAGTGACGAAGCAGGAAACGAACTGGTCAACCATTTGGATGAAAAAAAAACGGAATTGATTGATATCAGTTACAAAGCTCGGTAGCTAACTGAATGAGCACCGGCTGGATGAGTAGTAAACTCATTCAATGTGGGCTTATTGGATGCCTATCAGTGGGCCAGATTTGCATGGAAATACGCCAATTCAGAGAGACAGTGACTGTGAACCTACAAGATTTTATACAAATTTATTTTGAAATCCTCTGTGCCACAAGCAACAGTCGCGCGTTTTACTCGATACATTTCCTCCTTGTAGTTCACACTGTGACGAGCGAGGGAGTAGACAACGACAATTGCTGGCAAGAGCCTCAACAGAAAGCTAAAGGAACCACAATCATAATCATAGAAACGCGGTGCGTATAGGGACTATCTTGTTCAAACTAGCCCTCGTTGTTTTACTGCTGTTTTCTCTTTTCCCTTTTCCTCCTCAGACTAGAATCGTGGCATATAGACTCAATACTACCATCCCCGGTTCGGAACCCGAGGTCCGTGGCACGCACCATCTTCATCTTAGTATCTAGTCACGATCATTTCGAACTTTGTGGTCATACTAGGTTGGGTCGCAGTAGTAGAAGACCAAATCAGATATCATGTTCTTCAGATCGCCCCATGACCTCGTTTGTGCTATATTTTACACTAGTAGGTAACTAAGGAAAGAAGACTGTGGTAAATGGAAACCATATCGTTTCATAATGATTTTAAGCCGAAAATCATAGAACGACAAGATGTACCCAGGTCACTTAGCTAAAGACCGCCGACAACGTTCAAATCTATACTGGGTAGAGAAAATGTCCATGTCGACTTCTGGGTCGGTGTACGAAACGAATCGCTCCTCCAAAACCTTGACCCAGCCGGGCGGGATCTTGAAACGGCGTATGCATGCGCTGTTGTCCACAGGCAACAAGCGTTCATACGGAGATCCCGTCGACGATAGCGCGTTGATATAGGACGGAGTGATGTCGACCACATCAAACGACACCGACTCCTCCGTCATGGAGAAAATCTGAGCGACGGTGGCCAAAAACGTGATGGAGTCGACGTATTGGAAGACGCTATAGCAGACGCTGTGCGTCACGTTGCCGATGTCGAACAGAATCTTCTCCATGTCGCCCACGTGGATCGGGGTCTTGTAACATTCGTTTATTGTCTGTGTCGTCACCATAGACTCTGCAGCGTCGAGGCCTTCGACCGTCACATTGGGATGGTACGTCTTCAGCAGCCTTCCAATCATGCCCGTCCCACAACCAATGTCGAGTACTCGTCCCTCCCAGGTGTACCGCTGGGCCAATTTGCGCATGAACGGGTCATCCGTAAACAGCTCGTCGTATATAGGGGCCAGGTCATTGAAGTTTTGGCGGTTGACTTGGTCTCTTTGCCGAGCACGATCCGGATGGACATTCAGGTTACTCAGAGCCAGTGCAAACAAGGCATCATAAGATCCCGGCAAGGCCTCAACGAGTTGCTCGTCGTTCCACAACGCCCCTGGTGAAATATGAAGCCGGTCCATGATAGCTGAAATGAACTGCATCGAGTCGGCGTCTATGGTCAAGTCGATTCGTGCTAGGCCAAAGGCTAGATCGACGTCACGCAGCAGAGCACGTAGCGTTTGGGTCAGGTGTTTGACGAGGCCGTCATCGTCATTCATCATTCGTCCGACGTTCTGATGCGACGATTTATCAGCAGGACGATGCCGAGGATGCGTATCGCCCCTTATGTCACCACAATACTCCACCGGCCCAGCTAGCATGATGTTCTGGTGTACGCTGACCGCGAGAAAGGAATAATGGCGATAGCTTGTGTTCGATGGTGAGGCTTGCAAACCAGCAGCTCTACTGGCTTGCGAAAGCAGCACCATCGGTTGTCGCGGAACCTGAATCACTCGCTGGTTCTTGGCAAGGAGATACTGGAAGCGAGAGATCTCAGAGAGCGCGCTGTCCGGATCGAAAACCTATACCTTATTTGTAAGCCTTTCAAGATAGAGGGAAATGCGAGAAGCCCCTGGCTATCTTACCGCTAGGTCGACGAACACGTCGAAATTTTCGTCAACGAGGCCATCGAGGGTGGACGTGAATTCGATAGGGTCAACGTTCTTAACCACCACATCATATTGAGGTGCCGAGAATACGTCGCTTATTCGGCCCTAGGTACGATATTAGTCATCTTGACGCCATTTCCACAAATCTGGGCGTAAGTACTCACGTGGACATGCAGCTTCCCAGGCTCAGAGGCGCCATGCTCACCCGCCGAATTTAGCAAACATACCCGGATTCTGGACGTCATTACGCACTTGTGAAATGAATAAACAGGGGTCAATGCACTAATCAGATGAGGGAGGGGTGACTAGTAACATTTATACCAAGCTTGCTTGGAACCCAAAATGGGCAGACTCTTCACTCTTAACTATGCGACCAACAACAGTTGCTGATCTCATGTACAGACTGAGCGAGATAAACCGTTAGACGATGGGACTCAAGACTGTCTTCTGGTGGTCTATCCTCATGTAACAGGGGGCCGGCTGACATCTTGGTTATTAGTGGGCAAGCGACGCACGACTCGACATGAGATGGCGCGACCCCGCTACAGTAGGCAGATGTGGGTCTGGGGTTCGATCACCGACCCTTGGCAGCCTGCAGACTGGAGGCGGGCGGGCGAGCGAGCGGGACGGACCGGGCTGACATCTTCGAGAAGATTGCCCAGGAATAGCAAATGTTCGGGTGGAACCGCCGGACGTGGACAGGGGCAAAGATAAGAATATGCAATGTCAAAACCTTACGTGCTGCAATTTACCGGGTACACCTTTACCCTTGAAAGTTTGTCAGTGGAGTCGATCCTGGTATACGTACGTCCTTTATGCGTTGCCGATATCAGCTGTCACCGTCAGCACATGCTTGCGATGTAGCCTGCCGATACTTCGAATATATCTCCATAAATGGCAATCTTTCAAGGGTAAAGGTGTAGAAACTGAAATGGTTAACATGAATGACTCAGGTATCCAGGCAGAACAGGGTAGATAGAGTACACGTATGACATGTCAAACGAAACCCCCACTCACCGTTGCCATCGATGGATGCCTACCTGTCGCAGGAACACGACGAGAACGACGACGACCTGCATTCGTGTTGCAGATTTTATTAGAATGCCAAGCCATTGACACGGTCTGAGGTTACAGTCGGTTCGCCGTATTTTTCTCACCCCGGACCTCCTCCGGGGCGGCGGTGAAAAGAAATGCTGGACCAATCAATATGTAAGCAGGCATGCAGGCCTGTCCTGAGGAGGGGTTAAAGTCCTAACAGCCGTGCAGTAGTATAGCGCCAGCAAAGGAAGTCCTTGGAGGATCCTTGGGAGTTTTGAATTGGTGCATATACGCCAGCCACCATTCTGGCTCAATAGGAGGCAGACAGTAGGGATCATCGGCTTCAGAACAGCCATAGAGTGTGATCGGCTCGCATCAACACAGCAACGATCAATACATCCTTCCGGCATCGCCGGCATCGTCAACCTGACCGTCACTCCCTCATCACCGACCTCGCCGTCGCTCCCCCATCGCCGACCTTATAGCATACCCTTATCGCCGATAACGCCGTTAATCGTCGATAGATATTACACTTTTTCGTAGTATTAACGAGCGATGAAGGTCCGATCCGGATCGGGGAAAGCGCCCACGATCGTTACCGTTTCGGGTATAGTACAATACCGTCCGATCGCCGTCCCACTATTACCTAGCGCGG
Source organism: Apiospora koreana (assembly GCA_017163955.1). Taxonomy (NCBI): domain Eukaryota; kingdom Fungi; phylum Ascomycota; class Sordariomycetes; order Amphisphaeriales; family Apiosporaceae; genus Apiospora; species Apiospora koreana. Next base: position 163,472 of record JAFHKQ010000017.1, read on the forward strand.
TACGAATTCTGTGCTGCATATCTTTTATGAAAACATCGTCCCTTCCCCTATATACTATTCTAGGCCTAGGGTCTTCGAAAAGGGATACCACGGCAAGGGGTGCCTCCATCTATGCAAATTCTAACATCACTAGATAACTACTAGACGGCTGGCTGTTCCGAGCCGATCAGACTCATAGTCGATTGTTAAATAAAATATACCAAGCTTTCCTCAAGCCCTTGTTACGTAAGGTAATATCGACGCCATTAGCGTATGTCGTGCACGAGCTAGATATCAAGCATTTTTGTAAAACACTTGCATAACTAACTACCCTGGCTAAACCTTGTCGGTTGACCAAAACCTTTCCACCACAATTGGTAGATACATTATATGAGATTTCTCCATGCATACGGCAGGTGATACCATCGGTGACACAATTCGGGACATGCCTAGATACCGCTAGCTAAGGGCATTTCCCACCCGCACACATCTAAGTTGAAGCCGTTACAGCACGTTGGACCGTGAGGTTATTGGCTCTGCTGCTGTTGGCAACAGTGGCGTTTCCTGTATGGGGGGTGGTCAAGGGCTTGTCATTGTCTCGGCGGAAGAAACGCTGCGGAGGGAAGGATAGTCAGAATCTCACGTAATTAATTGGCATCAAAAGCACGGGCAAGGAACGTACCAGTGCAGACAAGATGACAGCTAGTGCCTGAGCTTTGTCCTGGTTCTCATCGATAGCGTAACCGAAGGCAACTTGTTCTCCCGTCGCGCATCGAGCCATGGCGCAGTATCTTCCAGCCGCAAACCCGGCCGACAGCTTTTGAACGTGGACAATATCCACAGCAAGCTTGCTGTCACGGATGAACTGCAGCCCGCTCCGCACGGCGGATGCGATGTCGGACCCCGAGCTCTCGAGCGACAAGGCCAGCCCGTCAGCGGACTGCAGAGAGCCAACTACGTGATAGTGTTCCTCCTGTTTGGTGACAGTCACATCGTACTGATCAGGCGCGGCGCCCCGTTTCCCAATCTTGGTCAGCGCGTAATGGGCGGCGAACAGGTTGATCACTTCCTCGTGCGTAATTTCTCTCCCGAGAGCCTCACACATGGACTGCACGCGGCGGCCGAAGTCCACCTGCACCTCGACAGGGAGGTCGAGTCCCCATCGGCGGTTGAGGACCCACGTGGCCGCCGCTTTCCCGCTCTGGGAATTGACGCGGATTATCTGATCCAGAGGGATACCAATGTCCTCGGGGTCCAGTGGGAGATAGGGGATGTCCCATATCATCTCCCTTCCCTGCTCTTTAGCCTCGACGCGGTTCGCGATGCCCTTGCGGATGATATTCTGGTGGCTGCCGCTGAAGGCTTGTAGGGCGAATTCCCCGGCATACGGGGTGCGCGGCGGCACCACCAGCCCCGTCAGCTTTTCGTACCGGCGCTTGATGCTGTTCAGGTTGGAAAAGTTGAGGCCCGGATGGATTCCTCGCGAGTACAAATTCAAGGCGAGCGTGACAAGGTCGACGTTGCCACTGCGCTCGCCGTTACCAAAGAGGCAGCCCTCGACCATATCGGCGCCGGCGAGCATCCCTAGTTCGGCGGCCGCCACGCTGCAACCGCGGTCGTTATGCGTGTGGATAGATATCTGAACCTTTTCCGGCTCCGACAGCGACCTGCGGAAAACTTCGACCTGGTCGGCAAACACGTTAGGGGTGGCGACCTCGGTACTGGTGGCCAACACGATGACGATGGGATCCTCGACGGTTGGCTCCCAGGCGGCTTTCACGGCCTCGGTGATGCGAACGGTAAAGTCGTGGTCTGCTTCGTTATAGGACTCCAAGCCGAAAGCCATGGTCCAATGGGTGATCTTAGCCGAGGCTTCGTCATCCTTGGTAATCGAGCGCAGATAGCGCACCGACTTAACGGCCTGCTCAACCGCCTGGTCGCGGGTGAAACCTTGGTATTTCAGCTGCTTGTCGCTGACGCAAATGTAGGTACACACCGAGGCGGCCTTGGCTCCGCGTAGGGCGGCAACGGTGCGGGATAGGAAATCCTCTCGAGTCGGAGAAAGACCGCGTAGGCGCACGCCGTCTGGTACCGCGCCCGGCGTCTCGACCAGGCGACGCGTGAAGTCGAATTCCAGTTGAGACGCGGCGGGGAAGCTGACTTCAATCTCGGTGTAGCCAATCTCTAAGAGCATGTGGAAGTACTCCCATTTCTGCTGCAGGCTCTGAATTGGGAATTGTCGCGGGTTAGCTTCGGGGATCGTATAAATTCTTGCCGAGGCCCGGCGGCACTCGGCTCGGCCATTCTAACTTGATTTGGGACGACTAACCAGTGGATTTACCAGTGATTGGTTGCCATCCCGTAGATCGGTGGACAGCCAAGTTGGGGCCTTGGTAAGCATGTTGTTGGGCCATTGGCGGTCGAGGTTGCGAACCGTTTGGAATCCGGCATACTTGTGTTTTGGTGCGGGAAGCCTGGTAACGGTTATGTTAGTTTCTTTCACTCTTTATGAAAACGGATCACGGATCCAACAATGACCTGGACATATGATTCAGGGTTGATTTACATGTTGGGCGTCTGTGTTATCGATCTTGGGTATAATGCGTTCTTTTGAGTTAGTATTTGAGAGTATACCACGCTGCGAGTCTTGGTTTCTACTAAGGTATTGAACCGGAGAAGGAAAAAAAAAAAGAAAAAAAGTGTTATCGATCTATGAGTTCTTCCTTTTTGAGCAGTTTTGATGGATATAGAAGCAGACTTCTACGTGTGATCGTGTCCTTGTTCGGCGGCTCTGTAATACCTCCAGCTCGAGTCCATGGTTTGATAGGGGTTTATATGCCAGTATTCCTATAGCTCCGGAGTCTGGCCGCGACCACCGAGAATAGGGGGACGTGCCCATTTCCGCCAATCTGGTTTTTCGCATTCGCTGGGAAACGTGGCCGAAACCCGCTAGCACGCCATAAACATGCGAGAGTTACGTGCCCACCCCCAGCACCTTCTAGAAAGGTTTTGACACTGCATTTCGTGCCTGTCCATACAGTGGGTTCGCGAAAACAGGCCGCCCTCGAGACACCGCTCAACCCCGGATGAGACGCGCGATATGAGAACCACTTGTGGAGCCGGATCTCCATTCAGGACAGGACAAGGGTTCCGTACGAAATAGGTAGGTATTGCCATGCGTCTAGCTCATGCGCATTACAAGACCACGGCTTCTATCCCGTATAACATCTAGCTCAATTGTCCTCGACCGCCAGTCTGAAGCCTAGCTGCTTTATAAAACCCCGTCATAGGAGGGGAGGTCCAGATGGCGAATTCAGGCCTTATACTAGCCAAGCTCTGCAATACTATGCCAACGAAGCAGCCAATCGCCCATCTTCCGGTTCCCGCATTTGCATTCCGTGAAACAGTAGAAACCCACTTGCAGGGTTTTTGGGAGGTCTACATGAACAGATTGCTGTACTTGGCTCGCTAGCATATCATTATATTTAATAATCATTTTATTGTTTCTACAGTCGCAGAGCGCGGGAGATAAGTTTAGTGATGCGACGGGAAGCGAGGCCTGCAAGCTGCTGGACTGCTTCCATCCGAGTGAGACATTGTTGAGACTATGCTTATCAGTTCCCGCGACTTCGAGTATTCATTGTGCGCCGTGGCAATTGATACAACGGAGCGCCGACGGTTGCGGAACCGGTTAGCGAAGCGCAAATCCCGTATGTACGCATCCATTTGGTCGGGTCTGGGGTCGACGATGGTTTCCTCCCACGTGGGAGCACATTTGCTAACATGTGCACCGATGCAGGTTTGGAAGTGAAAAGAAAGGAATTGGAGCGTACAGCCGATAACCCACCAGCCACGGTTGTGCTAGATGACACCTCTTCGGCAGCTGCGCCTACCGCGAGTATTGCGTGTACACATCGTCCACACCTGACGCACCAATCACCAATGGGTAATCAGAGGACACGCGACATGGCTAGGGAAGTCACTACTTCCCAATATGCGACACAGCAGAACCAAGAGCGACCGTATTTAGGGTTGGCCAGCGATCAGACGAACGTATATGCCGTAGAACAGATGGAAACTGGCAATCCTCGCTGCTATACTTCACGGTCACCTCAGCGGTATCCTGCCAGCTACAGAAGAGCGGGAGATCTACCGCGATTTAACGTGGCAGCGACGTCGATCCTGCCCACCAACAATGACCTTACCCAAGCCGAATCTGCTCCGCCCGTCCCTGCGGTTGCTGCCCAGGAAGACGATCTGTTTAATTTGTTCAACGAGAACTCCAAGCCTCACAAAGTGAGTACTGAGAACTGCCAACCGGCCACCACAACCAGTCGTCGCATTAGCCCTCACGGACGGCACCCCCTGGGATCCCGTGCTTCCTTCTCCTTTATGCCAAATTCCAACAAACACATGGTAGCCTACTCGGCTCGATGCTCTGTGACACCGTCCCAGCCATTCTACCGTGCCGCATGTTGCTAACCTTGGAGACCAGCTGCACAGGCCTATGGGAGGAACGCCGCTACATATTGCTGCTGCACTCGGGCATTTGAGCACAGTCAAAATACTGATTATCTACGGGGCCGACATCAACGCCGTCGATGATGCCAGGCTTACGCCTGTACATTATGCGGCGCGTAACAACCATGGCGCTGTGCTTTCGACCCTGTTGGAGAACGGAGCGAATTCAAATGGCGTTGACCCCGAGGGCTACACGCTGTTATACAAGGCGGCGGAGAATGGGTATGATGATGTAGTGGAAAGGCTTTTACGGCATGGGGCATCTATGGAATGAGATATGACCTTGAGGGGAATGCTGTATCCTCAGATCTTATCACTTTAAGGGCCAACCCTAACCCAACCCACATACGCAGTGGTCAAGCGTCTGGCAGTGCATCAGTCAATCACTCACCGGCTTGGTGGGTAACAAATGCAAGTAGGTTCGATTCCTGCTGCCGTCGATCCCGAACCCGGCCAACTCATGGCAATCGATAGCCGCCATAAAATAGCTACTGGACGCCATAAAATCCCTAAACATGTAACGACTTGACGAGGATTGTTGTCACATAGCGAAAAGACAAAGCCATATTAATGCTACAAATATACTGTCAAATTCCTTGTATTTCATAATGGCCTGAGGTCATTATCGTCGGGGCGAATGGCGTATCTACCAAAATTCCGTACCCTCCTCTGTGTTGATGAGTAAGCCCTCATTAGGGCCACGCCTGTCTCCATGACTGTCATAGATACATAGCTGCAGATGGACAATACAACTTGATCAAGAACACCATCCCGCTAGGCACCGGTGCGAGAGCCGTGATGGCCTGAAGGCATCTCTCCCGATGCGAAACGACTGTGCTGGTGCAGACCCCGGATGCTTGGCACTATGCATGAGCGGCTCCAACCTGGACGGCCCTATCTCGGCGGTCGTACATCCTGGGCGAGGTAATAATGCGGGAGCCCCATGGGTTACGTACTCCTGGACCTTCGGACATTTCTAAATGTAGTATAGTATGTGTGACTATGCATAAGTGGATTATACTTGTCTTGGCATGTATACCTCCCTGAAACCCACCCTGTAAGGCGCAACTACACGGGGCCCCGGAGTCACGCATTCCCCAGGTCCGATGCAAGGTTATTCTGACCCTTTCATACTGCACACCAAAAGCTCACCGGGTTCGGATGTCAATGTATATTGTGCCAAACAAACGAGGAACCCCTGCGCGGTCTTTCAATCTTCACCTAGGCGCGTCGCCAGTAAGAAGAAAAAGGAAAAGAGAATCGTATATAGGCTTCATGCTGCAACTAGATGTCATCACAAATGCTAAAAATGATTACACCTCCCAACCCTTCATGAAATTCTCTCGAAAAGTCTGCACCATGGATTTGCATAAAAAAACCCCAGCCATCCGACAAGCGGTTCAGAATGGCGTGCACAGTGACGCGGCCAAGTCATTCTGGTCCTCGTATCTAGTCACGCCGGACCTGTCGTTCTTTCCTCCCTCGGCGGACTCGACAGTCATCCCCAGGCATGATGCCACCACGCAACTGAAGTTCCCATGGGAAGGCGCCCCGCCTGCTAATGTCGCCGAAGCCACGTTGTGCAAGGTCGCGTGGGCCCTGGTTGCCGGTACCTATTCCGGCTCCCGCGATGTCGTCTTTGGGACGGTGAACCCGCTTCCACCGCCTGCCTCAGTCAGCAACCAGGAGAGCGGTGCTTCTTCCAACGCCTTCCAGCAGACCGTACCATGTCGTGTCCGGTGGGAAGCCAGCACGACAGTAACGAACCTCCTCGAGACAGTATCGGGGCAAGATGCAAAAATGCCCCCGTCCAACAGTTACGGTCTCGAGGAAATCGGTCAAATCAGCGCCGACTCGCGCAGCGCATGCCAATTCACTTGTCACTTTTCCGTCGAGAGTCGACCGGACGCAACGTCTCCAGCATCTGGGAGAACACCCACTACCATCGACGATCAGGACTCGGCAATGACGAAACAGTACCCTCTCCTAATCAAGTGCATAGTGGGAAGAGGAGAGATGAGCATAACTGCCCATTCCGACAGCCGGGTCTTAGACAGAGAGCGGCTCATCCGCTGTGTTACTTTACTGAAGCAAACGATTTTAGCCATGAGCAGCCATGCTCAGTCCCGTGTCTCTGCCCTTGGGATAGTGACTGAGTCTGAATATCAACAGATACTGGATTGGAACTCTGAGAGTCCTAGCGTTGTGCACGAGCTTGCCCACAACCTCTTCAGGCGTCAGGCCCGAGCACAGCCGAACCACCTCGCGCTCAGTTCCTGGGATGGCAACATGACATATGCCGAACTGGACGACGCTTCCGACCGTCTGAGTGTGTCCCTCGAAGCTTTGGGCGTGGGTCCCGAGGTGATGGTGCCAATCTGCTTTGAGAAGTCCCTATGGGCCATCGTGGCGATGCTGGGTGTATTGAAATCCGGCGGCGCATTTGCCGTTGTTGAGCCCTCACACCCTCTGGACAGAAAGACCGCAATCGTTCAGCAGCTCTCTGATACGGTAGCCCTCGTAGGGGCGGAAACGGAAACCTCTTTTCCGGCGGAATGTGTCAGGACGATGATCAAATGTGACGCTGCCGTCCTCCAGATGCCAAAGCCTGCCCGTGTTCCTCAAAGCGGCAGACCGGAGAATGCGATGTATGTCATTTTTACGTCTGGGTCCACGGGCGTACCCAAGGGCTGCGTGACGGAGCATTGGTCCTTCTGCTCCAGCTCGTCCGAGTTTCGACGCCGGACGGGGCTTCGGTCAGACGACAATGTCTTGCAATTTGCCTCTTACAGCTTTGACACGAGCTGCGAAGAAATCTTCTGCTGCCTTTCTGCAGGCGCCACGCTCCACATCCCCTCCGAATCGTCAAGAATAAATGATCTGGCAGGAGAGTTGCAGAGGACTAAGACGACCTGGGTCGAGCTCTCCCCAAAGGTGCTCTCCTTGCTTGTGCCCGAAGAGGTGCCTGACCTCCGGACTATCATCCTGGGTGGCGACCGATGCCACGGGAGTGACATCTGTCGTTGGCCCTCGTCCATTCAAATATTCAACTCGTATGGATGTACGGAGGCATCTGTCACTTCAACTCTTGCTTTACTGGAGAGCCGAGAGAACGAAGAGCCGCCCATAGGCAAGGGGGTAGGTAGTCGAACATGGATCGTATCTTCCGATGACCATAACAAACTTGTTCCTATTGGAGCCCCAGGCGAGCTCCTTGTCGAAGGCCCCGGCCTGGCCCGCGGCTACCTCGGAGACGCAGATCGCACGGCCAAATCGTTCGTTACCCAACCATCCTGGGCAACTTCCGGCGACACGCCGCGCAGATTCTATAAGACAGGAGATATCGTGCAGTACGATCGAGACGGAGCATTGCTGTATCGTGGCCGGAAGGACACACAGATCAAACTTCGTGGACAGCGTATCGAGCTAGGAGAGATCGAACACCAGCTTAGTAAGGCCGTCCCTGATGCGTGCGTGGCGGCGGAGATTGCTACCATGCAGCCTGACAGCACCAATCCCGATACTATAGTAGCATTTACCGTCTTCGGCGACGACACAGATATGTCAACCGAGGTATCCGTGAGTGTAGATACCGAGTCTTTCGCAAAGTTGGCGGGTCTTCGGCTACATCTGACAGCCGAACTCGCCCGATATTTGCCGCCATATATGGTTCCTACCATCTTCATCCCTCTCACTAGGATGCCTCTGACGATTTCTGCCAAGTGGGACCGTCGGAAGCTTCGACAGATTGCCGAAAGCCTGCACAGTTCGGAATTGGCAAAACTCCAGGGCCTGGATAGTATCAAGAAACAGCCCCAGTCAGCAGCCGAAGCCATGATTCAGGCGCTTTGGGCAAAGGTGCTCAACGTCGCGCCGGATACGATTGGACTGGACGACCACTTTTTCATGATCGGCGGCAGCTCGATTCAAGCCATGCGCGCAGTTGCCGGCGCCCGCGCACAGGGGCTGAAGATATCTGTGGCCGACATCTTCCAGGCTCCCAAGTTACGAGACCTTGCCGCGCGAACTACCGTAGCCGAGGGCCAGGCTACCGAGGAAATCATCCCAGCGTTCTCCCTCCTCCCAGAGGAGGACCGGACATCGATGATAACCGAGGCGGCTACTCTATGCCAGATCAAGCCAGCCGAAGTCCAGGATATGTACGAATGTACCCCACTCCAAGAAGGGCTCATGTCATTATCTGTCAAGCAGCCCGGCTCTTATATATTCCGCCAGGCGTTCCATCTGGACCCAGCTGTGCGTTTGCCCGACTTCCACCGCGCTTGGGAGGATGTCATCGAGGCGCATCCGATCCTGCGGACCCGAATCGTCAGCATAGGCTCGACCATGTTCCAGGTCGTCACAACGACGCCCGTCTACTGGGAGACCAGCATCAATCTTGACCAGTATCTCGAGTTGAGTAGAGAGCAGATAGTAGAACTCGGCGCCCCGCTCAGTCGCTTCGCTATAATCCCTAGCTACGACGGGTTCTACTTCGTAATCACACTCCATCACGTTCTGTTCGACGGCTGGTCCTTTCCCCTGCTTCTCAATGACTTTAACGTGGCGTATACGGAGAAGTACAAGAGGCGCGACAAGGTTGTCCCTGGGTTCAACCGCTTCATAAAACACCTCAGAGGCCTTGACCGAGCGGCAGCCGACACATACTGGTCCTCATACCTCCAAGGGAGCAGTACCACCTTTCCTGCGCCGCTCCAGGGCAACCAGATGGCCCAGCCGACTGCCACAGTCGTCGACAATACCGACTTCGCAGTCCAGACCATCGATGGCAACACGCCAACCTCGGTGCTGTACGCCGCCTGGGCATTATTGACCCGGAGCTACACCGGAGACTCGGACGTAAATTTTGGAACTACCCTCAGTGGCCGTATTGTGTCGCTGCGCGGTATCGAGGACATGTCTGGGCCCACAATCGCTACTGTCCCTTTCCGTCTCCGTTGGGGCCCTGAGAGCACTGTGAGCACGCGCAGCTTACTGCGAACGGTGCAACACACATTGGAAGAAATGAGGCAATTCGAGCAGACGGGCCTGCAACGGATCTCTCGTCTTAGTCAGGATGCTCATGCTGCATGCCAGTTCGGCTCGCTCATTGTCGTCCAGCCTGAAAGCGGTGCCGGAGACGAGGAAGATGACCAGCATTTGGCTGGTATAATGCGCCATCACAGTATATGGAAAGAGATGCCAGAGGAGATTGCCTCCCAGGCCATCGTTGTCGAGTGCGACTTATTTGAGCAGACCGGCTTTGTCAGAGTTAAAATGAGGTACGATCCGGATCTGGTCGAAGCTCCTCTGGCTACCGCTATAGCCAGGCAGTTCATACATATTCTACGACAACTAGTCGACCCCAATAGACTGGACCAACCCCTCAGTCTTATCAGCAAGGTCAACGACGTCGACCGCCAGCTGATGGATGCGTGGAATGACGGTCGCATCAACCCAGTCCGCAAGACGATGCACGAGCTCTTCCAGAATTCCGCCGTCGTACATGCCCATCGCACGGCTATCAGCTCGTGGGACGGCGAAATGACATACGCTCAACTGGATGCTGCCTCTGATCAAGTGGCCAAACATCTCCGAGGACTTGGAGTCGGCGCCGGAAAGAAAGGAGAAAGCGAGCTTGTACTTCTCTGTTTCGAAAAGTCTCGATGGGCTATCGTGTCGGCATTTGCCATCCTGAAGGCTGGTGCCGCCTTTGCGGCCCTGGACCCTGCGCAGCCCGAGGCGCGACACATAGCCATCGCTGCGCTTGCCAAGGCGCGGGTCGTCTTGACGTCAAATGGGCTGGTAGACCGCCTCTCTGGGATCTTTGGCAAAAAACTGCAGATACTGTCTACTTCCGAGCTCACCGAGCCTTTCAGTAGGCCTAACAGCCCCATCCCGTCTTCCAACGGTTGCTCGGCATCTCTCCGCTCCAAGGAAGGGTTTCTGCCGAGCGCCGAAGATCTTGCATACGTCATCTTTACCTCGGGTAGTACAGGTGTGCCCAAGGGCGTTATGATCAGCCACGGCGCAGCATCTTCGAGCATCACGTCCCATGCTGCCGCTTTCGGGGTTAATGAGCTTTGCAGAACGTTGCAATTCGCCTCCATGACCTTCGACGCATGCATCTTCGAGATATTTACCACCCTGACAACCGGTGGTTGCGTCTGTATCCCTTCCAACGCCCAGCGTGTCGATGACCTCGCGGGCGCCATAAACTCCTTCTCGGTAGACACTGTGATGCTCACTCCCTCCGTCTTGTCGCTATTATCACCCGGCGCTGTGCCGTCAGTACGCTCCGTCATCTTCATTGCAGAGCAGGTGACAAACACAGATATTCAACGATGGTCAGGCCAATGCCGTGTTATGAACGGCTATGGGCCGACTGAATGCACCGTAGTCTGTGTCGTCAATCCCGATCTACGCGAGGGAGGAAGAATTGGGTACGCCACCGGGTGCCGAGCATGGGTAGTTGAGCCTGATGACGTGGACAGACTCGTGCCTATCGGGTGCGCTGGGGAGCTCTTGGTCGAAGGGCCAAGTCTAGCAATCGGTTATCTCAACGATGGCGAGAAGACGCGTGCCTCGTTCATCAAAAACCCAAAGTGGGCCCTGGACGGTACACCAGACGCACCGGTCGAGCGACGTTTCTACAAGACAGGGGATCTGGTCCAGCAGACCAGCGACGGGTCCTATAAATACATCGGGCGCAAGGACACGCAAGTGAAGCTTCGGGGACAGCGAATAGAGCTCGGCGAGGTTGACTTCCATATTCGACAGGCCCTCCCGTCAGTGGCGGTGCGTTCCGACACAATTCAGCTCCGGAATCAGAAAAAGAGCGACGCTAGGATTGCAACTCTTGCTGCATTTGTCGAGGTCGGCGAATGCCAGTCGGATCTCGTAAGCGGCGATTCTCTCAGTGATGAATTGCTAAAGCGGATGGGTGAAATAGTCTCCACGGTCATGCCAGGGCTCACGAGCTCACTTCCCGCGTACATGATCCCCAGCATCTTCATTCCCGTGCACGAGATTCCCCTCACTCTATCAGGGAAGACCGACAGACAGCGACTGAAAGGGCTCGTTGATACGTTGTCTTATGGTCAGCTCGAATCTTTACGTGCCCTGCGGGAGGGAGCTCAAGGGCAAGGGCCCAAGGTAGGACCTCGGACCGACGCCGAGAAGCGCATGCGGTCTGCCTGGGCCAAGGTGTTGCTGCTAGAACCCGAAACTATCGGCGTTCACGACAGTTTCTTCGGCCTCGGCGGTGATTCTATCGCTGCCATGAAACTTGTGACAGCCGCGCGCTCCGAGGGCCTCCAGACCTCTGTGGCCAACATCTTCCAGTCGCCAGTTTTAGCTGATCTATGCCACAAGGGAGAAACGGCGGCGAATCCAGCCCAAGCAGGGTGGATTGCGCCCTTTTCACTCATCGACGGATACAATGAACTAATGCATGCAGAGGCAGGTCGTCAATGCCGTGTGTCGTTGGAGGAGGTAGAGGACCTGTACCCTTGCACCCCGCTTCAGAAGGGTCTCATGTCCCTTTCGGTGAAGGAAAAGGGCTCGTACATTGTGCGCAGCGTGTTTCGCTTGCGTGGCATCGACCTGAGGCGTTTCCAGAGGGCATGGGAGTATGTTGCCCGAGCTCATCCTATCCTCCGTACGCGGCTTGTACATCTGGAAACATACGGTACGCTCCAGGCCGTGATGAGCACCAAGCCAGCGATAACCTGGCGTGCAGCTTCCTCGTTAAAAGAGTACTTTGCCGAAGAGGAGAAAGAAGCAATCGGCCTGGGAACACCTCTTAGCCGATACGGGCTTGTCCGCCCTGCTGATCAAGTAAGTGATGCCTTCTTCATATGGACAACGCATCACGCCATGTATGACGGATGGTCCATGCCGCTGATCAAAGAGGCGGTGGCCACGGCCTACACGGACACTATCGTCTCCGAAGGTCCGGCATTCAAGACCTTCATCAAGTACATCGAGGATATGGACAGAGAATCCGCCGCATCCTTTTGGCGTCAGCATCTGGATGGGGCCACCGCGTCGGCGTTTCCCATTTTGCCCAAAACATCAACCTCGGGTCAGCGCGCAATGAGGACTGAAGATGTGGCTATCCCTTGGACTGGTAAGCCTCACGAAGGCGTCACTATGTCCACACTCCTGCGTACCGCTTACGCACTGGTTGTTGGCAAATACACAGCTTCGCGGGATGTGGTGTTCGGCACCACCCTTAGCGGCCGCAATGCGCCGGTTGCCGACGTCGAGGCTATAGTGGGACCAACGATAGCCACGGTCCCAGTTCGGCTCTCTTGGGACGAAGATACCTTAGTGCAGGACCTTCTAGTCCAATCCCAACGCCTAGCGACCCGGACAATCCCATTCGAGCAGATAGGTCTTCAGGAGATTTCCAAAGTAAACCCGTCGGCCCGGAGCGCTTGTCAGTTCCAGAGTATCCTTGTGGTGCAACCTGAGGGCGGCGAGGAAAGCCCAGAGTGCTCAAGCTTGTTCGGCGAAGAGCAAGACATAACAACATTGAGTCACCTGCTGGACGAGGAGAGCAGTTTTCAGCAGACCTATGCACTAGGTATAGAGATCACGGCCAGCAAGGAGGAGCTTCAAATAACGGCGACCTTTGACAATAACATCATTCACCGCGAGGAGGTGCGGCGTATCCTGTTTCAACTGAGCCATGCAGCGACGCTTCTGGTACAACAACCACGGGCCCTTGTTTCCTCGTTGGATCTTGTCAGTCCCGAGGACATGCATCAGGTACAAGCATGGAACAACTCAAAGCCCCCTCATGCTATACAAGAAGCTATCTACGATATCATCAATGGCCACGCCAACGTAAGGCCTATTTCCACCGCTGTCAGTGCCTGGGATGGCTCCTTGACGTACGCAGAACTAACAAGATTATCCAATGGTTTGGCACACCGGCTCCGCGGTCTTGGTGTGGGCGTGGGAAAGGAAACTATTGTGGCTTTCAGCTACGAAAAGTCTAAAATGGTTCCGATCATCATGTTGGCAATCCTTAAGGCGGGAGGGGCCTTCGTCGCCTTGGATGCGGCACAGCCAGTCAGTCGTCTGCATTCTATCATCGAACAGGCGGATGTGAGCATCCTCGTCAGCTCACCGGCTCTGGTGCGTACCAGCAGCCTCGCTGACCTGGCTCTGACGCCCGTGTACCCAGAACAGCTTACGTACACGGCCAGTGAGCAAGCGTCGGTTCCGCTACCAGCTCATACTGTTCCTGTACCAAACTCATTGGCCTATTTGATTTTCACGTCCGGCAGCACTGGCGTTCCAAAGGGCGTCATGGTATCGCATTCGGCCACGGCTTCTAGCACTCTCGCCCATGGCTCTGCTATGGGAATCACTCGAGACAGTCGCGTGCTTCAGTTTTCTTCATACACCTTCGACGCCTCCATTTTAGAAGTACTTGGCTCGCTTTTGGCAGGGGCCTGTGTCTGCATCCCGTCGCAGGCGGAGTGCTCTGAGCTTAACGACACCGTGCACAAGTACGCTGTCAACTTCGTAGCTCTTACGCCACGTGTGGCATCGATATTACGGCCAGATGAGCACCCCGCCATTACTGCCGTTGCCCTCGGCGCCGAGGTGGTTAGTCCTGCTGATATCCAGCGATGGGGGGCCCGCCGCGTGAGTAACGGATACGGCCCTACCGAGTGTACGGTCGTGTGCGTGCTTGAGTCCAGTAATCATAAACCTGGCCGGATCGGTAAGGGTGTCGGTTCCATCTGCTGGGTTGTCGACCCAGAAGACCACCATCGCCTGGCCCCTGTCGGTGCTCCAGGCGAGCTCCTGATAGAAGGTCCGTGCCTGGCCCGAGGATATATCAACCAAGAAGACCGTACGCGAGACTCATTCGTAGAGAATCCTGCGTGGGCAAAATACATCCGGTCTGACGATGGGGTAACACGACGATTTTACAAGACTGGCGACAGCGTCCGGTACGACGCTGACGGGGGAATTCTGTTCCTGGGCCGCAAAGATACCCAGGCGAAGCTCCGCGGGCAACGAATCGAGCTTTCTGAGGTAGAGTATCATCTTGACAAGCTGCTACCGCCAGGCTTCCAAGTTGTTGTTGAGATAGTCACATTCCCTCAAAACCAGAAAAGCGAGCAACAAGACGACCATGTCGCCCTTGTGGCATTTATTGTGCCGCTCATCAACCAGGCACTCTCGTCCAGAGGAAAGTATGACGACGACCTGATGCTTAATCTGGAAAGTGAGCCTGCACTGCGACTCAGAGAAGTCTGGCATACCGCTTCAACCGCAATATCTCAGATGGTGCCATCGTACATGGTTCCGTCATTGTACATCCCACTCCATGCCATACCCCTGAACAGCTCGAGCAAGACCGACCGCCCAAAACTACAGAGGGTCACCCAAGGCTTGTCCAGGGAGCATTTGGACACCCTTCGCGGAGTCCGTGGAGAAAAAGAACGTCCTCGGACGAGCCTAGAGCATACTATGGCCGAGCTGTGGGCCCGCATCCTTGGCCTTGAACCCGACGAGGTAGGCATCAAAGACAGCTTCTTCCGGCTTGGAGGCGACTCAATCACCGCCATGCGCTTAGTGTCGTCTCTTGCCCACATAGACATCGCGCTACGAGTTTCCGATATCTTCAAGTTTCCTGTCCTTGAAAGCCTCTGCGAGCATCTGCAAGGCGAAGAGGCCAAAGGAGACGCTAGCTCTTTGGGTAGCGACTGGTGTGATGTGGATACAATAGCCTCAGAGGTGGTAGAGCAAGCCATCAAGACGATTTCGTATGGCACCAACCGCAGATCAGGTCCGGCAAGCATGTCTCCAGCAACTTTGGAGGAAAAGTGCCGCGTCGTACCGGCCACAGACTTCCAGGAGTGGGCCTTTGAGTTCGCATGCCTCAAACAACGAGGCTTCGTCAACTATTTCGCACTGGATCTCTTCGAACCCTTCGGCAAGGTGCGCGTCCGCGAGGCGTGTCAACAGCTGGTGCGGCACCATGAGATTCTCCGTACCTATCTGAAGCTCGCGGATGGCCGACTCTGGCAGCTGATTGTCCCTCCCGAGCTAGCAGAGCCCGACATTGAGCTGTATCGCATCGCTGCGGACGATTCGGTCTCGTCCTTCGGCGCCCAGCTGATCAAGCTAGACGAGGCGCGGCGCCTTGGCTCCGCCTCCAACCCCACCAAGTTCTTTATCATCCAGTCCGGCGCCAGCATGCAGCTGGTCATCCGTCTCGGTCACACCCACTACGACGGCTTGTCGTTCCCCATGCTGCTGCAGACGCTCACAGAGCTTCTGCGGTGTAAGTCCCCCTTGCCACGCGAAGTGCCCTTCTCCGAATTTGCACTCGCGGCGCGCGGTCTGGAAATGCGAAAGACCATGTTACACTGGAAACAGCACCTTGAAGGCTCTCGCCTGACGCCGATTATTACACCTAGTGCGGTAGCGGTGAATGACGGGGTGGTAGGTCTGCTCACGCGTCTGGTTCCACTGCCGGACCTCTCAACTGCAAACATCACATTGGCGAGCCTTATGAAGGCGGCTTGGGCGCTAGTACTGGCACAGCATACAGCTACCTCGGATGTTGTGTTCGGGTGTCTGGTGTCAGGTCGCATGGCGCAGGTTCCGGATATTGAGGCCGTCGTTGGACCTTGCGTCACTATCACGCCGGCACGGGTGCAGGTTCCAGCTGTCGAGACGGGCAGCACGCGCGCATACGTTCAGATGGTTCACGAGCTCCACACACGGAGCATGGAATACGAGCATGTTGGCTTCAAGCGTATTGCCGCGGCAGCCACCTCTTGGCCAGCCCGGACGTCGCTCGCCTCTGCTTCCATCGTCCAGCACCAAAACATCCCGCTGGCCGCGGAGCTGAACGATTTTCTCCCCGGCCTGCCGTTCGAGCTCAGCGCCAAGGGGTCTACCGCCAATGCCGCCGCCGTCTGGATCATCACCACAACGCGCCCCGCTGAGAGCCTACTCAGCATCGACTTTGAGTACGCGCGACATACCGTCGGTGATGCAATTGCCGACACTCTCTTACAAGCGCTCTGTGTGGCTGTGGAGCACCTTGGCCAAAACTACAGCGCCGACGTGCCACTGCCCAACACTTTATGCTTAGCACAACCCGCAGCTGAGACTCCGTTGTTGCCTTGTGGTCGCAACGCCAAAGACCACGACGCTCGCGAGTTTTCTCACCTACCCCTCTCTATCCCTGACGTGGACATGCAAGCCGCTCGAGCGCTTGTAGAAAAAGCGTGGGCCACTGCACGCGCCACTTTGACGCACACGACGTCCAAACCCAAGGAGCCGTCCAATGCGCTGACATCGATATTCGAAATATGGGATGACAACCTCGTCGCTGTAGGTTTCCAGGAGATCTACGACAGTCTCGGCGTCTACCTGGATGTGGAAGAGATTCTCAGCTGCCCTTCGATGGAAGCTCAGGAGACACTTGTGGCTGCCACTCAATTCAGTATGTGAGTTACCTGAAGGACATGGGCCCGAAATAGCGAGATCTCTCGGGTGATCCAATCGCGGCAATTCGAAAAGCGTGAACTGTTTCGTCAATCAGTCGCCTCTCATGCGAGAATGACCCACGGCCAAGCGACACGATCAAGCCGCCGAGTCGAAGCCATCGATCTCGAGCCTCTCCGGGCGTCAGCGACGCCGCGAATGCTGTTGCCGATATGGTTAGCGACGCGGATGCCGGGTACGAACCCGATTCTGAGTATGTGGCAGCAGCTCCTCCTGGCGCGGCGGAGCCTCTGTCTGTCTACGATATCATCCCCGACGAGGCCGATGGGGCTGTCATTCCCAACAGTAAGACATCACAAGCGGCAGCTGTGCTCATCCTGAATTTCTGACTAAATCCTGAAGTCCGCGGGAGTGCACATTGTCATCATAATTTGACTTTAATGATGGAATTCGACGGGATGTCCTCTGGCGCTATAGTACATAAGGATTATGTAGATTATAAACCCTTTAATGTATCTTATTAAGTTTCTCTTTAGACCCCAGATAGCGTTCATTATAAAAGGGGGGTTAGCGAGACGGTATCTGATCTTATATCTGTGTAAGCTAACTGCAAATAAACCACCAAAAGAGGTCATGATCGCTATCCCGTAAAACAATGAGCCTTATATTATCTATGAACTTATAGGTTTCACCTGTCCTTTCTAGGCTTGCCTAAATCCCCTTGATAACATCAGGCAGCAGCACGTTATTGTACTCCCAAAGAACCGTAGAGAAAGCCGAGGTGAACGCCGCGCCCGTGTACCAAGTCGACCGGCGCCCCTGAAGCGAGAGCTGCTGCTGGATGAACCCAGCGCGCAGCTCCTCGGCCGAGACGCGCGAGTGCATCATGCCATGGTCCGCGAAGACGGGGAACTCGACCGGAGCCTGGGACGCCCCCACGACGCCAGTCGCCACCATGCCCTCGATGGTCTTGCCGATCAGCGCCTTCATGCTCGCCGGCGTGTCCTTGTCCGTGCCCACGGCGGTGAAGGAGAACATGTCCGACGTCATGTCCAGGTAGTCGAACCGCCCGATCTGCGCCGGCAGCGGGTAGACGGTGTAGTCGGCGGGCGCGGCGCCGGGGAGGGTGTTGCCGTACGAGGAGCCGACCTTGAGCGAGGGGTGGCGCACGATGCCGGCGTAGACGGTGGTGTAGCCGAGCTTACCCAATATCTCGGTCTCGGCGGGCTCCAGGTCGAAGGGGGCCATGTTGGCCGCCGTGGGCTCCATGGCGAGCAGCAGGCGTTTCGCGTGGATGGTGCAGTTCTTGTTGTCGACGCTGCTCTGGACAGTGACGGTGACGCCGTCGGCCGCCGTGCGGCTCGAGGCCACCGCCTGGCTCGAGTACTGCACGTCGTCGCCCAGGAAGTCCCCGATGCGCTCGTACAGCTCGTGCAGGCTGCCCGATGGCGGCACGGCGGCGGCGCCCTTGCCGAGGAGGGCGCGGACCATGGGCGCGGGCGAGGCCTGCATGATGTACATAGTGGGGACGTCCATGAAGTTGCCGACGCCCTGGACGGTGGACTGCCAAAGCTGCGGCACGGCGGCCGAGATGTTGTACTTGTCCACGAACTGGCCGAAGGGCATGAGGAGGTCATCGGGAATCTGCGCGGGTTCCGGGAACTTGAAGAAGCCCGGCAGCAGCATGTCCTCGTACTTCTCGCAGGCGTCGAGGTATACCTGCAGCGCGGCGAACTTGGCGGCGTCGGCGGGTGCCACGTAA
Organism: Apiospora koreana; assembly: GCA_017163955.1. NCBI lineage: Eukaryota > Fungi > Ascomycota > Sordariomycetes > Amphisphaeriales > Apiosporaceae > Apiospora > Apiospora koreana. Next base: position 182,223 of record JAFHKQ010000017.1, read on the forward strand.
CCGTCGACGAGTTTGCCCGTCTGGAAGTCGACGTACTGGTTTGTTAGTGAGGCGAAGTGCATCGAGCCGTTGGTCGAGACGCCCATGCGCCTCACAAAGTCGAACGTGTCCTTGTACTCCATCCACGCCTGCACGCCCACGTTTATTGGTGTGCCGGTGGCAGGGTCATGGTAAACCGCCGTGTGGCCGCCCTGTAGGTTGGGGTGCTACCCGTCAGCAGTGGTTTTCGATTCCATATCTCTCGCTGTTGTCAAGCAAAAGCTACTGGGCTGGTAGGGAGAAAACTTACCAGAGTATCCTGCTTTTCCACCAGCGCGACAGTCTTGCCGTGGTCGCGAAGCCAGACGGCGGCGTGCGCGCCGGCCGCACCACCGCCGATGACGACCACATCGCGCTCAGCACTGTCGGCTTGGCCACAAGGCCCCGCGGCAACCTCCTTGACGAGTACCGTCGCCAACAGGGCGATTGCCGATTGGATCTTGATGCTATGCATGATGACTACTTGGCGGGGAGGTCTGAAACACTTGATCTACAGAAAGAAGGATGCGGCTTGAGAGGAGGGGGCCTTCGTCCTACAGCCGATGAACTCTCTTGGTTTTATTCAAACGTATTGTCTGGAAAAGGGGGGATATCCAGTAGGGGTTGGCTCTTTGCCCGATGAACTTCTTGTCGAGGTAAGATTGGGAGGCAGAGAGCATGTCGTATCCAAAGTTGCGATAGCGACGAGTCGCTGGCGATCGCGTAGGAACTCGTCTCTTTGCTTTCCATGGCATGGGCTAGGATGACAGAAGAGGAAGATGCCGATCGGAGATTTGCATCATGCAGGGTAGAGGCAGAGCACGAAATACAGGCCCCTTGGGTTTCTATTTAATTGCTGCGGCGCAGTAGATATTCGGGCCCTGTCCAAACCATCACATTTGTAATAATCCTTTATTAATTTGAGGATACTGCGTATTCGTGTGGATTCTATCTGGCAAGTTGATAGCGGAATGAACCTAAGATGTCGTTGACCCGAGCTGCCAGAAATGGGTGATGTGCATGCGCACAGATTCAGCGTTGGGGTTCCTATTGTGCTAACCTACATGGAGAGAAGAAAAGGGGAGACTCTCGTTCCACCTCGTCCTTGTCCGGATCATCACCCGAGCCCCACGGAGCGGCCAAGAGTAGCTGCCAAGACGCGTAAGGCGCAGGGGGCCCGGCACACTCTGTGAGCGAAGCGCAAGGGTTCGGTCCCGCTCTTATACTGTATTCGGTCACGATCGCAACGAGGGACGGATCTGGAGTGCCAAGTACATTTCTGAGTTTTTCTTCTCTGATATATACCATTGTGTACGTTGGACAACCCATGATTGTTAATGAGGTACATGTCAAAGCCCATATACGACCCAATGGCTGCAAGGGTCGCTAAAAAGGGTTAGAGAGAAACAAGATGTCTGAGGTTTGGCTGTGTAGACCTGCGTCAAGTGCCTGAATGGTTTGCCGTCTGAGCCGTCCTCGGGCATCTCGGCCGCCGAAGGCGCGGAGGTCAACTGTTGTTGAAGTCGGAGTTTTGCAATGCAATGCAACCGCAAAAGCAACATCCAGATTTAGCTGATTCCGCGCGCACGCAAGTTCCCGGGCACGACTACTGTACAGGGCTCCCCCGTCCCCCCTTATTCTGGAACCCACCAATCAGCGGACCCCTTTGACAGGGAAAGATCGCCAAGAGCGGGATAGCCTTACGGGGCAGATACCACCTCCCAGGGTACTCTATGTCTTATCGCCGAAAATGAGAATGCGGTCCTTTTGTCCTTTCCGCGTCGCGTTCGGCTATCGCAGACTCGTTCATTTTTGCCAGTGCCCCCAATCTCACATTGATGGGAACGGCTTGGGTTGCATACATACAACACAAGTATGTATAGGATTCCAGCACTTCCAACATGTAGGAAGACTGTTACTTAATCAATTGTCATATGCGAGACAGACAGATCTCGAAACGCATGTACGAGACATGCCGGTGGTAGGTTTTTGTCCGGCATTACAACCCCCTAGCTGCGCCTCTTACGCAGAGCTATGTAAGCCGTCGCGGCACTCGCGGCAGGTTTGCTTCCTCATATCCACCCAAAGGAGGAAGAGGGAGTCAAGATGTCTGAACTGTTGCGGACTTAAGTTGCAGATTGTTCTGCTCCCTCCCACCTTCCTGATCTAACCAAGCAAGTGCCATAGTGCACGTATGTATGTAACCACCTTGCACTGCACCGCAGACCACGTTTGATCCAAGATACATCCCTGAAACCAAGAGGCTTGATCGTAGCAATGCATGGCCGGGGTCTGCCAAATTGTTGCGTGAGCTACGGGCCAAGCTTCGTACCGGTTTGGTGGGCGTCCTGCCGACGGTCCCTGTTACCAGGAGCCCAGCACATCGGGTTTAGGAGATAGTCTGCTCGTGGCCAGCCTCCCAACTGTGGCTTCTATGGCGACATTTTAGCTAGCCGTCGCCGGTCGACTATTGGATCCATCGTGGCAGTTGCGTTGCCCCCTGACTGCGCAGCACATGGTTAACTGGATTAGGAAAGGACCTCCTCGCGTTTGATTCATAGTACCTCCAAATACGTTCGGCATCATCCACGGCTTCGTTCATGGCGTCTTCATCATAGGTATTAACAACCCTGACTTATAACGAGCCCGAGCCCGAGCCCGTGTCGACGATGGCGACGATCCGAAGATTAACATTGACAACTACGTTGTGATAAGAGACGACGGTCCGAAGATGTAAATTACGGCGGTAACGCGGTACGGGCCGCGCTAGAACGCGGAAGACAATTTCCAGTTGTGGCGCATTGCCGGTTCTTCAAAGAGGATGTGTAGCACTCATGACCCTGGGGCGCTTCCACCCACCGTTCGCCCACCTTGGGGGAGAGACGGAGATCTGGCTCTGATTCCTGCGATTATTGAGCGCTCGGACACTGGCTTACAACCGGTTAGAGTTTACCTTGTCGGGCCTATCTATTGCAGTGTAAGATTGTTCGTTGCTTTAGTATTGGTGCTCAATGACAGAGTACATCGAGGCGAGATTCCGGTCCAACCAACTGGCACATCCGAATCAAGCATTCTTACTTAGTCATGCAAGATCGTGACTTGGGTATGGTTCTGTTTTAAAACACGACAGGGTTCCACCCAGCACGAGCGAACGGTTTCGGGTCACTATGAACGACTCCTCTCCATTCCTCTTCCGTGGGGAATTCCTCCATCTACGAAAACACACACCGCAAGATCTCTCCAAGAGAGAGGAAGACCATGACAAGTGATTCGACGAGAACATAGTATGTTACTAGCTTGAAGATCGAAAACCCGATGGATGCTTCTATGCCCGCTTCTCCTCCTCCTCCTCCGCAGATCGACCCCGATTCCGATTATGCCAAGGCGAGCAATGCCGCTCGGATCGTTGGCGTCGTGGCCGTCTTCCACTTCATCGCCTTCACCTTTGTGGCACTGCGCACCTATGTTCGCGCGTTCATGGTGAAGTCCTTCGGCTTTGACGATGGCTTCATTATCCTCTCTGTTGTGCGTTTTCCTACTCGACTACGTTTGCCATCCTTTGTTTGGGAATCCATGCAATACTGACATATGGCGACTAGGTTATTGCCCTTGGTTCTTGGATATGCCTCTGCCTTCAAGTGCCTTACGGCCTCGGTCGCCATGGATTGGTGATACCTCCGGAGCAGCGAGTCCACTTTGAGCACATCGGTTTCTGGAAGACTGTCATGACAGATGGCTTTGCCATGGGCTTCCTGAGGATCTCCATGGCACTGAGCTTGATGCGGCTCAATAAGGAGATCAAGTGGTATACGTACTCACTCTACGCCATCATGGTGTTCGTGGTTCTTTACACCATACAGGCGACGGTCGTCTTGTTCGCCTACTGCAAGCCGTACTCGGGCTGGTGGGAGTTTCAGTGGATGAACCCGTTCGACCCGCGATGCTTCGACTTCAACATATTCCTCGACCTCACCTATTGGAACATATGTAAGCTACTTTCCCCGATGGATTACTGGTTGATGTTCATACTGATGGTGTCTCCCGGGCAGCTTGCAACATCTTCACCGACATATGTCTGGCTGTCCTTCCTATTCCCGTAGTCTGGAACCTGAAGATGAAGTTGAGGCTGCGGCTCTACGTCATAGCGATTCTTAATCTCGGATACTTGTGAGTTCAGTTCTACCGCTTGACATGTGAGATACTTAAGCTGACTTGAACTGTCTCAGCTCAATCGTGGCCGGAATCTGCAAGGCAGTGTTCATGTTGACAACCGGTGGCAGCCCGGATAATACATTGTACGTCTCAACCCAACAATGGGTGCGGCGCATTCTCTAATATCGATATCTCTTAGCTACTATTGGGTGCACTTTTGGCAAAAGTAAGTTGTCTTCGCACCACCTTCTCCACCCGTTGCTTGCTAACGCACCCCAGCCTCCAACTGAACATCGGCATCATCGCCGCCTGCGCCCAGTTCCTCCGCCCCCTGCTCGGCCGCGTCCTCAAGCTCAACCCGACATCAACCAAGTCATCGTACCCGCAATACTACATCAAGGAGGGCCGGGGAAAGTACGCCCTGCAGACCATCGGCAGCAGCGCGCCGAAGCGGCGGACGCGGCTCGGGAGCCACAACCTCGACGAGTTCGAGCTGCAGACCAAGAACTTGGACAACCACAGCAGCTCCGACGTAGGAGGCGCGGGGGCCGGCAGCAGCAGCAACAAGACGGGTTCGCCCAAATCCGCGAAATTCCAACACCAGAGGCTGGAGGGCAATGAGGCCACGCACTCGGCGGCCGCGTACTACTCCGACGAGCAGCCTGTGGCCATGATATCGTCGCGAGACTCGAATAGCGACGAGTTCATACTGCACGGCACGGACAAAGAGATGGAGGGGATCACTTGCAGGAAAGAATATACTGTGAAATACAGCGAGAGATAGGCCAACAACTTACGTAGATATTACTATTACCCCCGACTTGCGCAGGTCAAGACGGTCACTTAATATAGATCTCAATATTAATCAAAACAGTATTGCAAGGTCCCCAAAGTTCTGTAGTCAGCAGGATAGAAACGCGCAAGCCAATAGTGTATGTTAGATATTAGTATATAGAGGGGGTTTAAAGGAAAAGTGGCATCAGTCCGAGCACTGCATAAGCAAGCATGAGGCGATGTCCGAAGAGACTAGACAGCGATACGCCAGAGTTGATGAACCCCGGGAAACTTGCAGGGTCCGCGACCAGCTCTGTCGGGGAGGCGAGCACATTGTTGTTATTATTGACGTCTTTTCTCTCCGTCGCTGACATCACCGGTGTTGCCGTCGCTTGATTCGCTGTGGTCGTCGAAATAGTGGTAGTGGTCGCGGGACTCGTAGTTGTGGAACTTGTAGTTGCGAGGCTTGGAGTCGTACTACTCGTACTTGTGGAATCTGAAGTTGCGAGGCTCTTGATCGTAGTCGAGGAGCTCTTCATCCTAGTTGCAGAGCTCTTGGTCGTGGCCACGGAGTTATTCATCGTGCGACTAATAGTCACAGAAGTCGTATTCGCAATAGGCGTCGTCATGGTAATAGAAGCCCTAGCCATACTCCTAGTCCTGGTGGTAGTGATGTTTTTCCGCGAAGGCGACGACGAAGACGACAGCGGCCACCCCATACGCTCAAACACGCTCGACTCGACGCCCGGGTCGACCGTAGCCCGACAAGGCCCCGGCGTAAACGTGGGCGACGCCGTGGCGGCGCACGCCACGGTCGTGGCCTCGAGTACCCGGGTGAATGCGGGCTCCCCGGCTCCGCCAGGCAAAGTCTGAGTCTGCGCGGGGCGGTCCCAGAACGCCGTGGACGCGTAGTTGATGACGCCCATGAGACGGGGGCAATCGCCGCCATTGGTGGTGGTAGTGTTTCCTCTTCCTCCATTGGCACCCTTTCTGGGCAATAGAGAGAGAGGCAGAGGGGGCGCGTCGTCTGCATTAGCGCCGACGATGGCGAATTGCAGGTCTCCCTTCGTCGCCCACCTCAAAAGCTCGTACTTGGCGGTATCCTCCTTCCCAAACTCGCAGTAGGGCGAGACACCCAAAGCCCACTGGAGCGTGTAGTTCCCCGGTCTCAAATGCGCCGTGGTCCTCACGCTGGTCGCCCAGTCGGGCTCGGTGGTGGTGTTCGTCGCGCTGGTACCATGCTCGAAGAGCCGTGCCGATGGATTCGGGCTCATACCGGGAAAAGCGAGAGAGCCGCCGCCGCCGACCGGGACCGAGACCTCGCCGCGGCGGTCCTGCACCTCCAGCAGCTGCCACCTTAGTTTGAAGCCGAAGCGGGCAGCTGCGACGGTGTTTTGGATGCCGATGACGACGGGGACGCCGTTGGCCGACTCGCGGTAGCGTCCACCTTGGTGCGGGAAGATGAGATCCGCTTCAATCGTGTTCCCCAGCGAAGGAGGAGAAGCGGCAGTGGCTCCGACATGGTGCAACAGTAGCAGTAGCCAAGCCCAAAGGGCAAAAACCAGCGTCATGGCTGAGTATGTAGACGACACCTAAGACTGACTTCCATGATGAAGGAATCAATGTCGGAGGTTCTGTTTATCCAATCTGTCGTTTGAGAATTGACTGAATTGACTGGGCTTTACGTTCAATCTTATTTTGCGGCGGAGTTGCTTCGGGGAAATGGCTTCAAGGGGCAAATGTATTTGTAAGTGATCCGCAATCAGCTGATGTTCACAGGGGGGTTGTTTGACACAATTCTCCGTTGCAAATCTTCTTCCGGTGAGTGGGTAAGGTGAATTCACCGTGCTTAAGCAACAGCCAGCGGCCAGCGCTTTGATCGCTTGGCAGGGATTTTCTCGTGTACGATGGATGGGTTGCCAGAATTTCGTCAATTCATGGCTGGAGTTCGAAGAGTATGGGAAATCACTCATGTATGGGCACGAGCAGAAACATGAACAACGAGACGCTCAGCCCTGGGCACAGTGGGGCGACGAAACCAATACAGATCGAAGAGGGGCAAGAAACTGGTAGAGAGAATGGGAATGCAGCGCGATCGACAATCGCAACAAGCAACTGACAATTCCTAGGAGGCGAGGGCTCTCATCTTCGAATTGACGTGCAGCGAGATAATGCCAGCAGCTTCTTAGAAGAAGATGAAGCGACGTCTCGACCAAGCCTGGATCGGCTTCTCCGTGTTCATCGATTTGGGCGCCAGGCACCGGGGTCTAGAAGGTGTCGCGAGCATCCCCATTTGCGTCTGTCGCTTGATAATGCGAGATTGGGAGATTGCCCCAGGGCATGTTGATTTCGTAAGGGATGCGCCGACTGGCGTCTGTATTCAATCTGATCTAATGCGGGCCATCCGCTCTGCCGCGTCATTTGCTCGTCGTAGTTGCGACGGTATGCCGAGCTACGGTTTAGAAGCGTCATTGGCGTCCGCCTCTCCATTTGTGCTTGTTGGCATTGGTATAGGGCCCCCGGGAGAGCTCGCCGTTCGCGCGGTCAAGATTTCAACTCCAGTTTCAGTCACGAGCAATGTGTGTTCTGGACGCAGGTCAGCATGGTATCATGGAAATGGCATTTTTTGAGCACGAACCGAATTGAGCGTTCAGCTTGCCATCGACCGTCGCATTGGTCCACTTGTCCGGCCAGTAGACCTCGCGCGGTTTCCCGACCGTGAGGATCGGCTCGATGGTGAAGGCCATTCCCGGCTTGCAAACACCCACGGCCTTGTTTTTGGCGTAATGCGGAATCCACGGCGGTGGGTGGAACTCGGTGTGTATGCCATGACCGCCCCAAGTCGCGACGACGCTGCAGCCCCGGGACTTGGCGTGCTCCTCGATCACGCGACCAAACTCTCGGATGGGCGTGCCGGGCTTGACGATGGCTATCGCCTTATCCAAGGCTTCCCGTGTCGTCTCAATCACCCGGACCGCGTCGGGGTTCGCCTTGGCCTTATCACCGACGTAGTATGTTTCGTTGAGATCGGCGTGGTAGCCCTCGTGGTACAGGGAAATATCGAGGTTAACAATATCGCCGTCGAGGAGAACTCGCTGATCGGGGATGCCGTGGCAGATAACTTCGTTTACCGAAATGCAAATCGACTTCGGGAAGTTGTTGTAGTTCAAGGGAGAAGGATATGACTGCACAAGTTAGAGGCGAACAAAAGCCACCGGGAAAGGGTCGCGCTCACATTCCGCTCGACGCATGCATTGTGGCAGATCTCGTCCAGGTAATCGGAAGACACTCCAGGCTTGATGGCCGCAGCGGTGATGTCCAAGACCTCGCGCGACAGCCTACAGACTTTGCGCATGGCATCCTGGGCCTTGGCATCGAGAAGGTCGATCTTGGTTCTGTGCAAGCGGTTTTCGGCTCTCGGTATGCCCGTCTCGGACCAATCGGGGTGCGGTATCGACTTGGGCACGATGCGCCTCGGCGACAGAGGGTAGACGGGGCGGACGGTGCCAGGCGGGAAGGAGAAGGTCGGGAAGGGGTTGAAGTGACCGGTAACTGGATCGGGGTCAGAGACGAGCCCGGGGGTTATGATTCTGTGAAGGAAAGCGTCTTGAGGCTTGCCTTGGGCGGACTTGTGAAGGGCCTTGTGTTGGCTCTTGGAGTATGCGACCCGTCAGCTCCGGAACTAAGTATGGCATGGCTATGGTGGTGCGTGGCAATCATACCCAGCTCTTCTTGAAGCAGTCTTGGTTGCAAAAGAAGCTGCCCTTGACGCCGAGCTTCAGACATGTCGGGCACTGCAGATCACCAGCATCCTTGTCGCAATCGACTCCCAGACATTTCTTGGCCGGTGAGGCGGCAGGTGCTTCGCTACTCATTGCGACGAAATATTTCCGCTGTCGGTCGCGTGTGGATTATGGTATCCGTGGAGGGTTTTCGGAGCGCAGTCGCGACTGAAGTGATGGGACAGTTGGAATTGATCAACATGCCACCATCAAGTAGGGCAGGCACTAAGCACTAAATAAAATCGAAATCCAGGGCGCAGTTGGCGGGCAGGCGGGGCACAGCACTTACTGGACCTTAAGGCCTAAGGCCTAAGGCGGGCAAGTGGGCTGTTTGGCTGTCAAGGCTGGCTGTGCCCCACACGCCCTTCAGACGACATGCGACAACCTGCAACCACTTTTCCGCGCATCTGATTGGTCACGACTTACAAGAAGTATTTGAACTAACACCACTTCATTATCATAGCCACCGCTGATGAAGATCTGAGCAATAGTGAGTTGCTAGACGCGATATTTCCTACTAGACGGTTCTGCGTACCGTTGGTGATATCTCATTCTGGTGCTACTGTGCTCTGGCTGCTTCCGTACTCTGGGGCGATGGCATACCCCATCAAACATGAAAATGTATTCATAAACACAAACAAGCCTCGATGAATGGTGATTTCCGAAAAGAAAAGCTGCTCAGTCATTAAGTAGAAGATGGAGCTTTCTCTCTGGTCCCAGATCTAGAACGCGATTGGCCCGATGACAGAGACGAATAAAGCTCCAAAAGTATAGTGCTAATGTGTTGACTGCCACAGGATGCCGACGGAAAGGCCATCACTGCCCTCGCCATCAACCCCGGCAACATGGTCAACTCCCGTGCCGTACGCACTAACACGCCGCGGAGGTTGATGCTTCTGTAGAAGAACCAGAGCTTGCCAAAGAACCGGGACACTCGGAGGCAGGAAAGGCTCTGGGCTAAGATAAATTAAGAGAGGACGAAGTTGCAGCTCTGACCCCGTAAGACTTGTCCGATTATGGCACGTACAGGTGTCTGGATGAACGGGGGCACTTCTCATTGTTTGCTGAGATGCAAGGAGTTGCTGCTAGACTCCTAATGGTCATTAGTAATTATGGCCATCTTGGCCCAACGAGATGGCAGAGTTCGGTCATGAAGTGTGCAGGGATTACGGTGTTATTTACGAGGTGTCTGTGTTGGTCAGCAGCATCGGTAAGGGAGAGCTGAATGGATGGTGGTTGGATGGGGACCAGATATTGCTGTCAGCCCCCTCACATGGCATGGCACCAGGGCCCCTGCATAGATGCAAGCAAGTTGGATCAATTGCCAAGTGCGGGGAGGCTTCAAGACTCCTCCCTTTCAGCGTTGGGTCTTGGGTTGACAGTGGAATTATTTAAATAGATGATGGACGTATGATGGAAGTCGGTGCATGCTTTTCCTTTAACATTTTTTCCTATCCCCTCATATATTGCGGGGTTGTTGTGCCCTACCGGCCGTCTTAACTTATTGTATTGCTCGGCTCTGATTACCAACATATAAGATGTTGATTCGCAGGTCTGCACCGCAAGCCATTCTGGTTCTTTGCCATGCGGCCATCGCTGCATGTTCCTCGAAACTGTTGAGTGGCGGCACCATCATTGCATTCGATCAAGACGTCGAAGAGCTGAAAGTGATACGCGGCGGCTCCGTCCTCATCGACGGCGACCGCATCGTCTCCATCTCCGACGTCGCATCCCCACTAGACACGCCGGCCGGCGTTGAGTTCGTCGACTGCACCAACAAAATAATTACGCCAGGCTTCATCGATACCCACCGGCACGGCTGGCAGACCGTCTTCAAGACCCTGGGTTCCAATACCACACTGGCCGAATACGCCTGGCGCTACAGTGCGCTCGTCGCGGGGCCCCTTTTCACCCCCGATGACTTGTATATCAGCCAGCTCGCCGGCATATACGAGGCCCTGGCGGCAGGCGTAACCACCATCGTCGACCACGCGCACCACACATGGACGCCCGACCACGCTGCCGCGGGCCTGCGTGCGTCGGTCGACAGCGGGGCGCGCATGATCTGGGCCTACGCCTTTCAGAACTCGTCGGCCAAGTTCGGAATCCCGGAGCAAATTATGCAGTGGAAGGAGATGGCCAATTCCATGACCAGCAATTTGACTCAGTTGGCCATAGCCTACGATGAGTTCACCATGAATCCCTATGGGGCTCACACGCAGGCTGTAGTGGATCTAATCAAGTACGTGGATGCTAGGAATGGGTCTTCAGGGGGTGCACATAGCTGACCAATCAATCACAGGGAGAGCAAATCGTTGTTGACCGTTCACCATGTGGAAGGTCCCTGGATGTGTAAGTTATCACTTACCCCCCGTTTCTCGTACGTTTCATACTGACCAACAATTACTCTCTGTCAGTGGGAAACTCGCCCCAAGACCTCCATCGTGCCGGTGTCCTAGACTCCAACACGCCAGTCGTGATCTCCCACGCCGCCCACCTGGATCAGCGCGGCGCCGCCCTGCTGCGCAGCACCAACCAGCACATCTCCATCACGGCCGAGAGCGAGATGCACTACGGCCACCTGCACCCGACGAGCCACCTGATCCTGGACCAGGCCTCGCTCGGCGTCGACACCCACATGACCTTCTCGACGGACATCCTGACGCAGGCGCGCCTCTGGCTGCAGTCGACCCGCTACCGCGTCTACCAGAACACCATCGACCGGTTCGAAGTGCCCGGGCAGAACCCCTTTTCCGTCAACCAGGCCTTCCTCCTAGCGACACGCAACGGCGGGCTGGCCGTGGGCCGCAAGGACCTCGGCGTCGTGGCCCCCGGGGCCAAGGCCGACCTCGTGGTGTGGGAGGGGCGGTCGCCGGCGATGCTGGGGTGGACGGACCCCGTCGCCGCCGTGATCCTGCACGCCAGCGTCGGCGACATCGCGCACGTGCTCGTTGACGGCGCTTTTCGGAAGCGCAACGGCCGCCTCGTCGACGACCGCTACTACGACGAGGTGCAGGACCGGTTCTTGGCTAGCGCCCGGCGGATCCAGGGGCTCCTCAAGGAGAAGCCGCTGCCGTCGCTGGAGGGCAACTTCTTGACAGGCGCCCCCTATGGCTACGTGATGCAGGTCGATGCCAAAAGGGGCGAGGGGACCGGCTACGGTCACAGTTTTGTTTAGCGCCGGTCGTAATATCGAAACACAGGGATTATGGTACAACAGTAGTAACTCAATTGTGGTATATGTCCAACGGTTTGTATATTCAGATGGAGTGTTTTTTTCATTCTCGGGCGACGTTGTTATTAGGCAATTAGTATGCTAAGACGACTTAACACCTAATTCCGGGTACCAGCTCCATTCTAGCAGGAAAATAAGACTTGGGGTCAGTAAGGTTCAGAATCGCAGTCTACATTGGAATCTAGGGACGTTGCTAACTCACCTTCTGGAGAGTCTTCCATGGCCTCCCGAAGCTTGGAGTTCAGTGCTCTAGTATTGCGTTAGTCTCCATGATTGCATGCAAATGTGATAAAAGGAATATGGAACGTGAGTACCTAGCTGCGTCCAAGCACTCCAAAAGCAAAGTAGAAGCCTCAACCTGACCCATCACGGGTATAGAGCGTATGACATCTAGACGAGCATCTAGGACCCCTAGGTCGACATCGGGTGCCGTAGCCGCCAAAAAGCCCTCCAGACCGACAACCTCGAGTCTTTCCGGTCCTAGAGGGGCCGTCGGCGGATCCTCGACCGAGATAGGCTGGCCGCGTGCACGCACGAAGGCGTAATGCTGAGGGTGTCGCTGACCGGATGGTGTTGGTGGATTTCCCCCCTGAGATACGAGGACCGTCCACCCGCCAGGATCCAGATCACGAGCTCGTGGGGAGCACCAAGGCTCCTGCTCCGTCGGGAAATTCCGAGGCAGAGACAGGTTTTCGCACAAGATGGGGCTCACCGGGGCCGACGATGCTGGATCGGCAGCTAATGATGCCGGGGCGCTAGCGAAGCCGAAGGACGATTCATTGCCCTCTGCAGAATAGTAACCGTCTCTTCCCCACTCCAGCCCTGGCAGCCACGCAAGAAGGCCGGCGGCGAAGCGCTCGGGCTTCAGGAGCCCGTCACCCAAATACTGGATATCGTACTTTGAGTTGGTGGACTCGTGCCGGATAAAGATTTGTTGGACGGGGAAAATATCGAGAGGGGTAGGATTGGAGCTTGTCGGTAGCCAAAACCTTTTGCGCAAAGCAGCCGAGTAGGCACCGGCAAACATGACGCTGATACGCGACAGAATTGGCGGCCGTGCGGCCAGCTCTATGAACACTTGAGCGCTGAGTGCACTAGTGTCGAGGGAGGGACTCTGTAGCAGACAGACTTCTCGCAAAGTGTCGGGAGCATGCAATAGGGAGTTGGCAAGCTGGGCGGGTGTGCCTCGAACACAGTCGAGACACAGGCTGAGCGACGTTATGGGCCCGTCTGTTTCGGGCAAACCTGTCAGGGGCCCATCATCCAGCGCTGCCGAGATACCTTGGGCGGGGACATTCTTCAATCCTTCCAAGCCGAGATGGCCGTGCAGGGCAAAAGCGAGTCGAAGAAGTCGGCCTGCTGCGCGGGTGTTGCCAATCATATCGGAGTTTTGTAGCAGATTCTGTCGGAGAGAGTCTATGAAACCAGGAAGATTACGGACTTCGTTCAAAATGGTAATATCGAGATCATCCATATGTTGGGTTTCCTGAATAAGCCTTCCGATGGCCTGGTACTTCAGGTCTCTCTGGTTTTGAGCGCTGACAGACGTGTCCCGTACCGGCGGATGGCTGTCGTCATCTTCCTTTGGCCATACCACATCCAAGGCTGCGTCCTCAACCAACGGGAGCGAGGCCAAAAGCGCCATATTGCTATTGTGAACTGTCAGGTCTTCGTCGGAAAGATAGACTTCATTGTGAACATCACCCCCCCAGTCGAACTTTGTTATGTAGTCCGCAGCTGACATAGCTCTCCGCGGTCGCACCCCCTCGAGAACTCTGATGGGATAACCGCTGGGGAGATCCCAACGTCCTGGATAAACATAATGACCTGGGAAGGTGTGCCACGAGCCAATCCACTTGGCCATGCCGACCTTGAAGCCGACGATGCCATACCTCAACACCCCGCTCAGAATGAGGTCTGTGACGTCCAAGACGACCATGCCCCATTCGACGTCGGGGTCGCGGTAGACGGTTGCCAGCGGTTCCGGGCGGTTTGCCCCTTCATAACCGCCCGGCGGGTCGTAGCCGACGCCAAGGAGGAGCGCGGCGGTGATGAAAGGGAACGGCGGGACGCTCTCGCGGTCCCACGGCCGACGGCGCGGGGTCTGGGTCTGGTCGGATCCTAACCGGCGGAGCTCTGGCAGCTGAACCGGCTCTGGATGACGAAGGTTTATGCCGCCGTGCCCGGCGCTGTTGTCGTCGTTCCCTCCCTCATCGTGACCAGCGGCAAGGTAAGTTGCCGCGAGGGCCATCTCGCTACCGATGGCCGTGCGATTGGCTGGGTCGGACAGGACGGTGACGATGCGCCGAAGGCAGGCCACCAGCCGGTCCGCATGTAGCGACTCCTCTTCGAAAATACTACCAGTGCTGGACACGGCGGCAAGGGGCCGGTGGCGACCATCAATCTTGGCCAGTACATAGAATATCCATGAGTTCGGGCCACGCCCGTGCTCGAGAGGCTTCCAATAGGGTTGGAATTCCGGATCTGCCATTAGGATTGTATTGCAGCCTGACCACTCTCTTTTCAATGATATATAGGCTTTCCTCCCGTTAAAGGCTCTGCCTTGGTGATTTTGATTGTTTCGAACGAAAAAGAGGTTGTAATAAACCGAGAGACGATTGCGGATATAAATGGCTGGCAGACGGGTGAGGGAAGAGGAGGGACCAGGCGACGTAACCTTGCTTACGTCATTGCTCATACGATCCTAATAGCTACTCCGATAAGGAAGGTGGGACACACGTAGTTCGTCTACATGGACTTAAGGGATACTTAATTTATAGGCATGTAACTAAACCACTACTATAGTATTTAATAATTGTATAAAATGTGGTATCGAGAGCGTCGGTGTATGGATTATCTTATAGTAGATTATAAGAGACGCCAGTGGTCTCTTTGAGTTGGTAGGCAAGAATAATGGGTTCAGATCCCAGTCGCATGTTGGTCGCGTTGAGTTTAGATATTCTGGAGATAGGTTATGTTTTGCCTCCAATCATTATATTAAGTATCAGGTTTCCATGTCATACCCATGCGCCTGACAGTCGTCCGTTTTCTAGCATTCATAAAGACATCCCGATCGGGTGACGCCATCCCAACCACCGTATCCTTGCGTTCCTTGGGTAACACGAACTCCTCTCCCGACAAAGGGCCTACATCAAGAGTGGAGAATAGCCGTATGGCGAGAGTCATGGCCATGTTGGTCGCCAGGAACCGCCCGGGGCAGACCGTGCCAAACAGTCCAAAGACGCGAAGGTTCTTCTTGGCATTAGGGTTGAATAACCCATCCTCCGTCAAGAACCGCTCCGGTGTGAACTCGTCTGCATCATCGCCCCATACTTTCCGGTCAAAGTGATGGGGCGTGAGTGGTGCCAAAGCGTACGACCCTTTCGGGAGATGGTACGTGCCGGCAAGCGTGGTGTCTTCGTGGACCCATCGGCCGAGGGTAAATGTCCCATGAAACCGCAGGACCTCGAGCCATGTGGCGTACAAGAGAGGGCAGATTTCGGATATGATCGACAAGTCGATAGCATCATCATCACCATCATGACCGTTGACTAGGCTATCGATCTCGTCGCGGATCGATTTCAATAGTTGCTGGTTGTTGAGAATGTGGTACACAAGCCACGTTGCTGCGCCCATGATGTTCGGTCCGAGGCCGGCAATGAGCAGGAGCTGGTAATCGATCCAGCCCTCAGGTGGCGCGTTATGGTCCCGGCACAGCGTGCGGAGCTTGTCCAACAACCCTTCGTCGTCCTTCTTCTCATCCTTCTCATGCGATTCACGTCCATCTTCTGCTTGGTCTTTTTCGAAAGACAATGATTGTGCTAGGCGTTCACGGACGATCCGCCTTGATTCCAGAAGGCTCTTGTCAATGAACCATGTTGCGGGATTATTGAGTTCCCGGACATTAAGTAGGAAATGGCTATCAAAATGTCAGCAATGAGGCCGCGGACATGTGAAAGAATATAAATACCGTAAATGGGATAAGAAATCCTCGTCGCCAAACGGGCCATCGCTACCGCCCCAGATGACCTTGCCAATTGCACCAACTAAACTTTTGAAGATCCAGTCTTCGACGTTGATCTCCTGGTCCGAGACCTTCTCCCTGTAACCTTTCGTTCAGCATAACATCTAGACAAGGGATACCAAGGAAACGTACAGATCGGATTGGATATAGCCATCTATACTTCCGGCATAGTGGCGAAGCCTCTGGCTAGGTATGAACTCTTCGCGAAACATACGCGAGGCATGACGCCCGACCTGCCGGCTTGCCTCATCCGCTTCCAGCAGCAGAGCCGAAGAGAACTTCCCGAACCCCAAACTCCGCTGGAACATGTCCAAAGCCAGAGGATTCAGAGCAACATTCTTCAGCTTTGGCAGATACCTCGCGAGCTCCGGTTGGATCAGAGTCACTTTCGCCGTGGCAATCTGAATAGTAAAGATGGATGCCTTTGTTGAGACGCTGTTGTCCATCAGTTGCCTGATTCTGATTAAGAGTTGGGCGCAGACTTACCATAGCCGGCTGAAGTAGCTGGGTCCATCTCTCAGATAGTGTATAAGGTGTCCCAGAACTGGGATCTGTGATGAAACCGACTCTGGCGTGATAGAGTAGAGGCGCTCCTCGGTAGCTGCCTTTTTGGCGGTGACGACCCGTGTGTGGCCATGAAGCACGAATAACACAGCCAACAGTATCAACGTAAGAGGCAGAAAACCGACGAAGTCGAACAGTATGGAAGACATCGGCGAAACCCTACAGGAGTTCCAAACAGAATTCCTGCAAGCCACATGTTGGGTGTTTACTGTTAAGGTTATTCTTGGAGGGGGGAAGAGATGGCAAAACTGCCCCTGGATTTAGAACAACAGAAGAGGTGCCATTGGGCCTAGGCCACCGTAGCTGAAGACCGGGGATCAACTCGACCTGACGCTAATCTGGAGAGCTGAAGTGTCGGACTCTAAATGGCGCTACAATTGAGAGCTGAGTGACTAGCTGCATAGATGAGCCTAATAGAGGGATGTTCTAGATTTGGCATTTTGCAAAGACTTGATTGGCTGCTTTAGCTCTAGACAGGTTTTGTGGCGCCGAGGGACCAGCCTATCCGCCAATAGCGCCTATGTAAACTGCACTAAACAAACGCGCTATGGTGAATTATGATAGACTGTTGGCATCTAGCCCTTGCATCTAGACACTTGCGATTTCAAGGGCGATGAACTAGGGTCACTGAAACCATTATTAGATCCTCGACAAGTTCGCGCAATTGACAATGTTCCCCAGACTCTTCCCCAGCTCAAACCGGACTTAAAAAAAAATAGGCACCGCAGCGATGAAGTTCTCTTGGTCTCAGGCATTGCCTGCCGCACTGCTCGTCCTTGAAGTGTCGGCCGGGAAGAAGTGCCAGCACCCACCTGCAAGTCTGTCATCGACCAGCTCGTCCACAACTTCTTCGGCGACGAGCTCCTCCAGCTCTGCGAGCAGTGCAGCCAGCACTTCCTCCACGAGCTCAAGTGCCTCTTTGACATCATCCTCCTCCACGGTATCATCTTCGGCATCACTGACACAGTCATCTGCCAGCGCCACAACACTGAGCTCTTCCGTCATCATAGACAAGTAAGTCACAACGAAGTCACATCCACATAGCAGTGGCTTGATCTATTAGTAGATAGAGGTGCTAACCAATTTTATAGATGCTCGGCCGGCCTGCTGGCCACTACCGGATCGCCGGACCGTTTGGCTCGTTTGTCTGACTGCTCGGCTTTGAACACGGTGACCGTGACGCCTCCTAAACAGTGAGTCCAATGATATTTTCAGAGTGACTCTTCTTCAAAATCCCGCCCCGCCGATTCACCGACTATACATGACATTCCCATGACTAACCCATGTTCCAACTCTTAGGGTAACAACTACATTCACTACTACCACGACGGACGCCTCCACTTCAACTACCCGCACCATCACCACCACCAGCCCGTCCCAGCTCGCCAAGCGAACCGGCGGCGTCACGGCCACGGGGCTGGATGGGACTGTGACGGTGAGGCCGACGGCGACGCCCGACTACGCCACGTACTGCGACTCGTACGAGCAGTACTTCAGCGCGTGCAGCGACGGTGGCGTCACGGCGACGACGACGACGGCGCCAGCAGAGACGTCGACGGCCACGTCCACCGTCATTATCACCTGCGTCGCCAGCTACTACTTCACCGAGTACCTCGGCATCCCCTTCCCGACCGTGCTGATCCCGCCCGGGCTCTCGGCCGCCCAGCCCACGACCATCATCGTCGGAGGCGATTCGATCACGACTACCATCGTGGGAGGGGACGCCGCGGCGGCTGCCCCTGAGGGATAACGGGGTCTTAGGCATGTGCCCGTAATTGGACCCCGGCCCTGCATACGAAAGTAGCTACGGAGCATTACAGTGAGCGAGGCGATGAGCGGTCTTGATTTACGAATGATGCACCAGCGTTCAAGTTTAGTATACATTATATATTTGATTCTCCATAAAGTAAATGAATAATTCATATCACACAGAGCAAGATGCACACCTCATATCAGAATCCCGCACCATCATACCACTCGTAATCCGATACACCTGATGTGTCGCCTTCAAGGACAACGACGAAGGCAACGTCGAAGCTCATCCCCGCTAGTACTTTGATCAGCTATCAAGTTTGGAGATATGAGCCAAAGGGTCTTACCATCCACTCTGTGCATTGGTATGGGCATGAGCTTGCATGCATTTGTCGTACTCAGCTGCACACTTCTCGTCGCATGGTAGGTGCGTTGGCTTTGGTGCCGATGCGGCATGAACAGTGCCCAGGAGGACAAAGGCTTGAAGGATTGAGATAATATGCATGGTTGGGTGCGAGGATAATCTTTGGTAACTATCGAAGGGGTTCGGGTTTGCCAGTCATGGAACCGTTTTTACTGTCGATGGAGACAAGAGGATCTTCGAAAGGGGGTAAAAGGTCACCTATTTATACACCAGTTCGAATTTGACGGACGAGGTATTTGCCACAATGCAGAAAGGTCACCAGGAGATATACAGGGGATATCGGATTGGAATCTTGTGCATCGACAAGAGCTGAAAATTATACGAGCTTGTCAGCATTGGACCTCCTTAATTGATATAGACTTCGGCTCTCTGGCCTATTACCATCCGAATTTGAAGCCATGGAAGCAACAAACCAAAACCTCTGGGAACGCCGAACCTGTGAAAGTCGAGTTTCAGCTGCTGATGATTTAGGGTGTCCCTCCTACACAGCTGTTCAGCCGAAGGACACACCTCTCAGATGTCATAGCTGCGCTATGTTGCCCAAAACGAACACCTAGTTACCTCTTACATGGTGAAGGGCTTTATAAAGTATTCCTGGCACGTTCCCCAGAGCCCAGAGATCAGCGGACTTGGGCCTTTTGTTCCGAGATGGTCAACAGTCAACAACTGACAGGGCTTCTGGCCTATGGCAAGCAAAGTGGGGTTCACCACCATGTTCTGGGCTATCTGCAACGAAATGATGTGTATCCAAGATCTGAAACATTTCCGTGGTTGATCCAGGTGGTGGCATCTGGCCTACCCAGCTGCCCATCTAGCCCCTGAAAAGGGCTGATGTTTTTGGGGCTGGGACATCAAAAACCCGTAGGAAGCTAAAAGGTACCTGAAACAATATTGTTTCACTACTATAAATCAATCATTGCTCATTGGTACATGCAGATTAAATTGAATTATCTTGTGGGCCGACGGAGAAGTGGGTGTCTCCAAGGTGCGCCGCGAGACTTCATCCCGCAATAGATATAACCATTACTGCCTTATTTAGCTGGCAGCCACCTGTACGATTACCCTGCGCCATGTGGCCAAAGCCGGCGTACCGTCATCCACAACGCGGAGCATGAGGTGGATATCCCTACCACCAGCGTCGGGCGGAGCCACAAAGCGTACATCTGGTGTCGAGGTTCCGCTCAAGGAGATAGATGCTGGCCACCCGGCCCCCGTAACACCCGTATCTTGCGACCACTCATAACTCAACACATCGCCGTCCAGATCTACGGTACCGCTCGCGCTCACCGTGACATCAGCCCCCGGAGCTGCAGTAATAATGACGACTTGCTGGGAGCTGTCGCCATTCACGACCACTACCGGATTGCGGTTCCCCTTACCACTGGCGGCCCACTCGATGCGAGAGACGAAGTCGTTCACTTGGTCCTGTACGGTACGGGCGATGGCAGCCTTGCACTGCGCGGCCGCATCGGTGCCTCGATCCATGTACGCCCGGGTCGTATTGTCCGGGGACAGCATGTCAACGAACCGACCACCGTAGCCCCACTGCGACGGATCCTCCGGGTCGTTCACGCCTGGCCACGCGTACACCCAGCTGGATGTGTCGCCCTCCACCACGTACTTGTAGTTCGGGTACAGCGAGCCCAGGGCCCCCTTTCCCTGAACCGAGTTCTTATACTGCGACCACCTGTCCCTCGTCTGCTGGCCAAGATAACGCCACGCCGTCTCGCTCCAGATGTAGAACAACTTCGAGCCGAAAGTTTTCCTCATCCAGGTTTGCGCCGTTACCGGGACCTCGGTAAAGTCGTTCTCTGGGTAGAAGGGCCGGTCCTGGTCAGTGACTGTATAGATACGGACTTTGGACAGAAGTGCGTCGAGGTCGTTGGCGGCGCGAGCTTTCTGGGCGTCCCAGAGCGACTGGGCGAGAGTGTTGCCACTACCCCAGAATGAGATCCACACCGGTCTGCTATACGGGTCGACCCGGTCGAGAATCGAGGTGACGAGCCGGCTACCATTCGTCGCTTTGCCATCGCCCACACCGCCCATGCCGCGTTTGGTCTGGCCCTCGGCAATTACTCCGCGCAGGTAGGCCGCGCTGGGCCAGTACCCAATGAGCTGATCTGTCTCGTCAGTCTGGAACCCGGTCTGCCCGCTCCGCTTCATCAGGTTGGGCAGGTCTTTCTCGTAGGCGTCAATGACGCTAAAGATGCGATTGATCTCCGTCGAGCCGTCGAGATTCCAGCCCGTAGTGGCGATGATGCCGTCGATCTGGAACGTGTCTGCGACGGAGAGCAGGTGGACGAGGGATTGCATGTCGTCCGGCTCGACGTCAGACCCGACGACATCCGTCATGGCGATCATTCGGGGCTTTGGCGTCGTTGCATTTGTAAAAGCTGCCGATCCAGTGCGAGTCATGGCGGCTGATCCTGCCAACGGGCTGGCGGTTGCCGCAGCCGTCAAGCTTAGGCACCACAAGCCCCAGGTTCTCCAAGATGCCTTCGTCATTGTGTTTGAAGTTTGAGGTGCTATCTGGGACTACCTAACCTTGGCTACAATGGGAAACAACAGCATACTATAAATTCGATCAGATTTGGTTGAAATGCCCGGCCGGTAAATGATGAACCTCGGCCCTCTTCTGCCCGTTGCCGACAAGATCCACAATCTGCAACACGAGCGGTTCCCCACGCGGGGTATCCCTCTATAGTCGTGTGTTTGTGGGCAAAGTGACGATCTTCCGCATATACTCCGCATACTCCGCAATAAGGAGGGGGGATTCCCACAAATCAGGGAGAGAACTTTAGCGTGACCCAGGAAACAGGTCTTGCAACTGCCGGTGAAGACAGATCTGGATAGTCACAAAAATAACTAACAACACCTGTTCTCGTAAGGGTTGTGGTTGGCAGAAAGTCCATCCCCATTCTACAAATCTTCAGCTTGATACATATACTAGGCGAGGGCATTCGGCGGTACCAAGGTCTGCATCGGACGATCCAAGTCGCATCATCAAAGCTTGGATGATATTCGGCTGCTGGAGTGAAGCACAGCACAACTGGAAAGTCGTGAAAGCAGACAGTCGCCAATGACGGTTTTATCAAGTAAATAGAATCTGAAGATGCACAGTCAAAATGGAGCAAGGAGGTGACTAGCCTGAATTTCTTTTGTGGCGGCATCTTGCTATGCGGTATCGATGATATTCTCTGCTGTCAGAGAGCACATGTCTTTACTTCAGAGTGCAGACTCATCAGTATCCTGGAATATCTGGACGGCCTGGAATTTGTTGCTGTTTCGAGCCCTGACTGCAATTGAACTGCCTCCGGTGAGTACACAGGATGCTGCTCGAAAGAGTAGTAGGGCGAAGCAGCAGTCCTCGTGGTGTCCGGCGTCAGTAGCTGCGATGGGTGCGCGTCGTGCGGTGGTGGTTTGGCTGTGGTGCAGAATTTTCAGCAACTGCGGGGTACCCCACCGTCGCACTCACACATCGTGAGCGAAGCCAACAAGCTGCAAGAGGGATACTTGGATAAGAAAACCACCCGACTCGGACAACACACCGAACAGAGATGCTACAGTGTACAGACACCCACAGGAGTAACTTGTCCTTTTACTTGGGTGGCAAGTCACCCTCAGACAATGAATTCTGGGCCCCAGACATGGAGGCCGTACGAGCGACGATACGATTTGCCATGGCGACAGGTCGGCTGGATAGGAACCAGTCTTCTCACTAACGCGACCACTACTAACAACCCGTGCCTCAGACTGCAGGCGCCGCTTCAGCTGCCGAGGATAGGATGCTGGACACTTGAAGAAGGGCCTTCAAGCTGGCCCGCCAGGAGACACTACTAACGCACGGGAAACCGAACAGGAACGTGCTGACAGTAATGGAGTGACTTATTGAAATAGAGTATGTAAGGGCTTTAGGTGATAACGAAGCGATGTAGGAATGTATAGTAGATTAGCGTTAGTTGCCCTTTCGGCTTCGCCGCCCGGGCGTTAATAAATTGTGTGTGTGTGTATTGAAGCCGAACTGTATGATGGCCAAAATGGAAGCGCAGTGTCATCAATCGTTCAGTTTCTTGTTCTTGTCTCTTCGCTTAGGGAAATATGATCCTGGTCCAGAAGAAACTGATCCTCCCTTTGCATCGGGTGCCTTTTACTTGCATACAGCATTGTAGAATACATAGGTTACACGGTAGGTAGATATAGACTTCGGGAAGTAAAGAGTTGCTAATCCGCCGTTCACAGTAGAACCGGGGCGGACGATAACACTATACAGGCGCCAGTTCTTCAGAAGCGTGGACTGGGGGACACATAACGTACGGCTTATCTGGTGCAGCCCATGCCCGCCTGTTCTGGTTCCCGGAAGTGCACCCAGAGGCAGCACACCTGAAGTGACAGTGAATAGAATCCAAAACAAGTAGTTGTTGATAGTCGGTCCCTTGGATCCCGTACGGCTTTGTATTTCCTTCGTTATTTCGATACGAGAAACCTGAGCCATGATCTCCAGAAAAGCCACAACTAAGTTTCTGCTAGAAAAATAAATGAAGAAGAAGACCAAGAGAACTTACCTCTGAAGCTGTGGATTAACATTCCCACAGCCAGTTCATGGAATACAGCAGAAACAAAACACACAGCAGTATGAAGTGATTCACTGGCTTATTCCATAGCCTCCAGTACTCCTGCAAACTAGCCGCGTTCCACCAATCTTGGTAGAAAACTCGATCCTCAAAACTTGTTGCTTCAGCCAGCACATTCATCACTGAATGAAACAACGCGAATGAACCGGCTATCCATATTACCATACAGGCCAACGATAGTTTCAGAACATTCCTCAATACTGCAACTGTCTCGCGAAGCCGGATGCTCTCTGCAGGCTTTCCAGAAGAGGGCTGGCGCAGTGGGTCCAGCAAATCCATATCAGGATGCACAGACAAACGACTTCACAGGCTTGCTGCAGAATGATGCGTAGTTGGTTTCTGTGAGCGAGGATAACTTGTCTGGTACACCAGTGTTGGACATACCCAGAAGTGAATCAGATTAGGAACAGTAGCTTTGAGCGGATATGCAGGCTGAGAGCGTATGCTCGATGCGTTGAGAAATTCGTATAGCCCCCAGTTCTATGATGTAGGCAGACCAGAGAGCCATGGGAATAATCGAATGCAGGAAGAGGCTCAGAATTACGTCCTTCCAGTTGAAGTGAATAGGCATCATCGTGTCTAACATTTTGGCCTGCGTATTGTAAGTGGCAGCCTCTATTCCGATGGGCCATGAAGTAACTCGCTCTACGGCTGTTCTCTAGAATAATTTCTATGTTCACCACAGCTGCTAAACATCAGTGATTGCATATAGGCTACTGAGGACTCAACGTACCGAGGACTATAACAAGCATATTCCATAACCCCATAATGGGGTTATGAGTATTTGCAGTGTGGCTAGTAGCCAAAGGTTGTTCGACGAGATGGACAACTATAGTGTGGCCCATCTTTCTGCTAAGGCGGGTCCTTTGCCGAGTCTTTCTGTTCCTGTTCTTTATTCTTGACATCGTTCTAGCGATAATAGTGATGACGATGATGATAACAGTGCACTACGATTAGTTTGGTTAGAAGGCAGTTCGTTGTAAGACAGTAAAATGATACGTGAAGATGGCGCAACTTCAGAGGCTTGGGGCAGAAGTTTTAG
Organism: Apiospora koreana; assembly: GCA_017163955.1. Lineage (NCBI taxonomy): Eukaryota > Fungi > Ascomycota > Sordariomycetes > Amphisphaeriales > Apiosporaceae > Apiospora > Apiospora koreana. The sequence goes on from JAFHKQ010000017.1 coordinate 206,621, forward strand.
GGTACCTATGTTAAGTAGTAATCTCACCATATGGCCACCTCGTCATTGAGTTATGAAATTGTCAGCATGTGTCTTGCTTAACCCACCTAATGACCTTGATTCTGTATCTAAACCCTATGTTGTCTCAACAACTGCTGGGCATACTGTTTCGACATTTGGAGCAACCTCGATAGCTTGCATAATTAGGCTTCCGAATACCACGCTATTTTACCAATGGAATACACGCCAGGCGCGTCATATCACGTATGTACTTGACACAGTCCGGTTACAGACTACAGCCAAAGGCCCTCGGCCTCTGCCCGCGCGAACGTCTCCCGATCGAGGGCACGGAAACACGATCATGAACATCCATCCGAGCAGGAAGACCAGAGTACCTTCCGGTTTGTGCCATCACAGTAGATGACCAAGAGCATGCAGCAGGCTATCCTGGACGCAGGGGACCGTGTGCCCGCGGACGAGCCGGACAGCGAGAAGCCAGACACCATGGACCCCGACGACTACGTGCTCTTGGATGCACAATCCCAAAGCGGTAGCAGAGCCAAGTCAGAGGCGTCAACAGAGATTGATGTTTGTGAAGCACCATCTTTTAGCCACCGCAGAGGCGCCGTCGTGAAGTATAAGGACAGTTTGGACGACCTTGAGCTACTCTAGACGACGATCACCGTCTCTACGAAAAGTTGGAAAGTGGATTGTGTATAGGAGGGCGGGGGAAAGAGATTATTGGCTGCATGGCTTGGTGTTTTGGCGTTTATATTGAAATTTGGACTTCATGTGGGGCACTGATACAATTCAGCATCGCGCCTCGGTTTGACTGCGTCTATGAGGAGCCCCTGAATACAATGTGTTACTCTCATGAGAAGTAAGAGACTTACGTGGCTAGGAAAACACGACTGACTCCTGTAGGCTTCTTTCTATCGCTGCGCTCGTGAAACCCCTAGCACCCCAATTGTTCATTCAACGCTACCACCGTTCTTTGTCGAATGTCTAGGAATCAGGGACTTTACGGCATGTACGCATCATGAAAAATGACGTATTGACCGGGCGAGAGTCTTGGGATTTCAACGCAAAGGCCGGGTGAATGAGTTACCGATTGATATGCAGCTCCGTCCGGGCCTCATGTACGTTGGTCAGGCTGTCCAATGAGGAGCGCGTGTAGATGCGCGTCAACTTGAGTTGCATCAACATGGAGACTGGGGATTCGGCCAATCATTTTCAGGCAGCGTCCGGGCCTCGTGGGGTAGTCTGAAGATTATGCCGATTCGACACAGCTCCTATGCTCATTGGTCAGCTTTAAAGACTTGAGAAAAGGGTAGGTAGCTTCCAGTTCGTCTATATAAAGAAGATATTCTGTCGACGAATATCATCCATCATTTGACGATTTGGCAGGATTAGTAGCCTTTCCACCTCGGTTACAAGATACAAGGTGAGTAGACCACACTGTTCACTTCTTCTGTTACATCCTGACACCGCGAATATACTTGACTTTCTCCTGAACTTCTTTTAGGGGACAAGGCCTACTCCAACGCTTGACAAGTAACTCTTACAAAAGCCTCCGAGGGAGGGCTAGCCTGGTCCTCCCTCAAATCCTATTCAACAACAATGTCCGAGTGAACAAGATTCTGAACCTGATAGGTATATCTTGCGCTGCAACGGGGACTCCAGTTCAGGTTGTACCCATCAGGTTCAGAATCTCTGTGGGTATCCCACCAATGGGGCACCCTTCTCCTTTCCTTTTGTTTCGGAACATTATGTGGGAGAGAGTCGTTTGGGCTCTTTAGATCCATTGGGAGGCCAAGCTCTTTCACAAGCTCAAGGTATGTTTTATAGACTTTTGGCATTGACAACAACTTGTCCTATGAGAGTACGTACTAATGCTTTGAGCAGATTATGGGAATTCACCTCTCCAACCCTCAAGTTGGGCACAGCTCTGGGACAATCGGTATCCACTAGCCGATGCCCTATATGGTCGACTGCAACAATCGCGGACAACATCTGCAGCTTTCTCCCTTCCCACGCCACATGATCAGATGTCGTTCAGTATGGAGCCAGCCAGCACGTATGATACTCCAAGCGACGAGACTACTGCATCATGGGTCCCAACATATGACACAACTCAAGGCCCCATGGTAACGATGTCAGGCGGTGCAAATTTCAAGTGCGAGATTTGCAACAAATCCTTTCGAAAACGGCACGACCTGAGGTGAGTTAATGGTCCTGGGTGTGAGATATGGTTACGTGGAAGTTAACAACGCGATATAGTAACCACAAGCTATTATGTAATAAGCCAAAGACGCGGCATTGCGAAGTTCCTAGCTGCGGCAAGTCGTTTCACAACTTGAAAGACTTGAGACGCCACCGAAAAGATGTGCACGAGAACCTCAAAATCAGCTGCCAGCAATGTGGCGCCAGTCTGAGCCATCGACCCGAGAGCTTAAGGCGACACCAACGCGAGTCTTGCAAGAAGACCAAAGCGTCACACACTAGGGTGTAGGCGCCAAAAAGGCTCCACCTCCCCGGACTCAGCGCAAGCAAATGCCGCGTTGGTGAACAATAATTCCCGAGCAGTAAAAGAGCAGAAAGAGCAGTACGGACGGCCCTATTCAAGTGGGTGATGGGTGTACAAGGCCGAGGTTGGTTGGTTGCTATTGCAAGAAAGAGTTTCAGAATGATCCGCGTGAGTACCACTTTCGTAACATATAAGTTTGGCGCCTCGAAAATGGAAGGGAATGGGGTGGTGTACGAACGGAACATGGGTATTGTCATTATGCATGCGACAGGCCACCAGGGGCGAATCCCCGATTCTTTACGAAAGTGGTACTTACGCGGAAGATCATTCTGAAACTCTTTCTTGCGATAGCAACCGGCCGCCCTGGGGACCTGTCGCCTCTTGGGGAGGAAGAGGAGGAGAGTATGAGGTATGGGAGGCGAGTGTTTGCTGCCTCCGTGCGTTCCTTACAGATGGATGGCTTCCCTTTGCACTCTTGGCTTGAGGCCTGCCCTCTCGCCACTGTGTACTATTACTCCTATCCGAGCTACACAGGACATTCAACTCCAGCCCGACGACCGCTCCAAGGTCGACTGAGGTGGCCGTTGGCATCTGATACTCTACATTATCCATAATATTTATCCTTGCTTCGTTCCAACCATGCAGCGTCGATCTGGTGATGCCTCTGTTCCCTGAAGCTGTGGCCGGTCTAGGACATGGTGCGCTAACTAATGATACGAGAAGGGTTTACCCAAACTCGACACTGTCGAGTCGTCCGAAAGTTGTCGCAGATGACTGCCTGCATAAGTGCTTATGTGCACAGACGTCTGGTATTCGTCGACCTAAAATACATAGATAGAATAAGCAGCCTTGGCACCCCCAAACTACGCGCACTATTGTCGTGTCTATGCGCGCTAAATATGCAGTGAAATGGGTGCTAGATGGGTGCTAGATGGGTGCTAAATCTCCGGTGCCCGTACCCTAATGACTATCAAGATGCGCGGGCTCATATCAAACTGAACTGGATTTTCTCTTGGGAAACCCCAATGACAGCAGTCGTGCAATTCTTTTCTGACGTGCAGCGCGGGCGTGTTATGGTGATTGAATTTGACCAAGCCGTCCTCCGGCCAGCGCCCAAACATAGGCAAGTGTCTGCGGTCAGGACGAAGAGGAAGCATAGTTGGGATCGGCTCGAGGGTTATTCTCGGAAGCGTGGCCTACTCTACAATCGTCTGCAGCCGGCGTAGATGGCGCAGAAGGAAGTATCGTGTAAGGGTTCAAGGGGTTTATTCAACGGACTTGATCCTGCTACATACAAGTATTCTAAACCTAAGTAAAGAAAGAAAAGGAAGCCCGTTCCGGGCTCCGGCTATGCTTGTGTAGAAATAGCTTCGTGATGGTCAGCCGCAACTATACCGATTTAGATCAGAGGCTAACAATACGGTACCTAGTCATGGCATGTCATCCATTAAACGACACACGATATTGAGGGAGGCCTCCATGAGAGAAAGATTATGGATGGTTGTATCCAGAATCAGGCTTTCAAGTCGACCAGCAGGAAGCTGCCTCTAAGTCGGATGTGAGTTTCCGCAGTCCTCGGCAGCACCTCATGATCGACCTGCCCGGTACAACTAGACACCATATAAATACGTACATCCTTCATTAGACAGGATCCCAATTTCCTCCTTTTCTTCACTTTTCGCAACCACAAGCCCTCCAGGACAATGTGCACCACCAAGAACATCACCATCGACACTGCTAACGAAGCACACGCCCTACCCATCATGGCCTTGCCGCAGAAAAACGATCGAGCCCACCAACTAAAGGCAGATTATCATCCCTTCTGCTTCGACTTCTCCTATCATAGTCTATCAGTCGAGCTTGAACAGCTAGGCAGTGAAGGTATCATGCCTATTCTCCCACCGCGGACAGAGGATCAGACAGCGGACTTTTTCTTCAAAAATTCCGTTGCCCCTGTAACACTATTACCACTTGAATGCCGCGATGGAAGCAGTTTGGAGGGATCAATAGTGAACGACATGCTATGCTTTTTTGGAACAAAATCCTGCAGAATGTGACGACAAGTGGCGGAGGGCTTGGGATGAGGTCTTGGAGGTTGGGCTTGGGAATGATGGAACGACGAATGACGATACAGTACAAGCTCGTTCCCTCAGCTTTGCACGATCACGCAGCCAATCCTTAGGCGGAGTCCGCCAGGTGAAGGGCTATCTTGCCGCGCAGGACGACCCGGAGAATTCAGTCTCCCTCGAAGCATCCCTTCCACGAGAGCACCGCGCGTGGTCCCGCCCAGATCCTGTTGCACTAGTTCCGATGGAGGAGGCCGCCTTAGAACTACCTGAAGCAGGACTTTCAAGAACCCCATGTCGAAAGCGGAAGGCAGGGCAAACAGGTAGCCCAAGTCCATGCAAACGTCCAAGAGGCCGATCTACCCGAAACAAAGTGTCTGTGCACCTCGTCGAGGTCATCTCCAAGATTACGCCGGATGACCAACACTTCTGTTGGGATCGACGACGTGCATTGTGGTGTGGTCACCTTGGGCAAGAAACATGGGGCAGTGAGGACCTTTCGACCTATGTGCTGGCGGGTATGCCTTTCCTGTCGTTGATTATGCGGCCGGGCGGCTATGGATTCCCCGTACCGCTTGTTTGGGACGGAAAGGCACAGAGGTTCAGCCATGAATCGAAAATGGGTGCGTATAACTGGTTGTGAGATGGCTAGAATGTTGGAGGACCCAAAAGTCGGGGTGATGGCTTCGGGATAGGAAGTGAGCAGATTACTGGCCCGCGGAGGGGTATACATTGGCAGGTGTTGAAACTCGTTGGCTACATTGAGACCAAAGTATGAAGATCCGAGAGTGGCCATGAGACAATGGATATATGTGACAACTTCCCAAGGCTCTTCTGCGATGTATTCTCTAAGCGGTTCCATTGACAAACCTACACTACGTTGCTCTCCTAGAGTTAATGAAAACGCAGGATGTCTGTGGTGAAGTGGATATCCAGATCTGCATGGACTTCTATGTACTTCGTAACGTTATGCTTTATCCCATCGAGGTTCTCCAGCCCCTCACGCATATCCCACGAGACGGATTTTCATGCTCAGCAAGGCGATACACTCGAGATGGTCCCCCACGTGGCCAGCATAGTGCGCTAAACTGTCAATCCTCAGATCGCAAAAGGGGCAACAATACATGTGGGACGAGATGTGGATGTGCTTTGCCCTTCTGATCAAATCCTCCACTTTACGCACCTCCTCCGCCAGCATAACGGGAGATTCGTTACCCCCCGAGAAAGGGGCCGACGACCGTTGCGTCGGTGGCAGATGACCAGAGTGTTCTTCTCTGAGATGCTTCATGAATCCTTGAACCCCTGAGACGGATTGTTGGTCCGGCTTGCATCCGATGACAGGGCAGAGCCAGGCGGACTCGCAGTGGGCTTCATACATGTGGCGCTCCCAGTCCGCACGGTTGACGTATGTCCGACACGGGACGCGACAGTCTTCCACCAGACACACGAATGGGCGGAGGTGCTCAAACACGTGCTTCCTGATGAATCTGTCAGCCAGAGTTTCTTTCGATCGTTGATCACTTTATTGTTTCAAGGGAAAGACGATGCATGCAACAAAAGGCATGGTAAAGAAAGAGACAACGTACCTCCAGGTGTCCTCTGTCCATTCCCCTTCCATCGGTGGATCGCAACAAAAGTGACACTTCCCTCCGCCCAGCATGTCCGGGAGACCTCGGTCCATGTTTCCAATGGCTCTTTCTAGAGTAGTGTCCACCTCTTCTATGCTCGATGGCGAATACAGCGAACCCGTGGCCAGCAGGAACCTGTGCCGCCGGATGATGACCTCCCGCAGCCGCCACAGAAGGATCGGCCACGGCTTCTGGAACTCTCCGCACCGTTCCGATGTGCCCATCAGGAAGGGCGGGTACGCCACCATAATAGTGCCGATGATCGAGGTGGCGCCGGGTACCGCGGCGGCGGCGGCGGCGATGGCGGATTCTTCATCTTTGTATTCCCACCACTTGAACTCGGGCACACCCTCGCTGAGTGCGAATCTTCCAACCTTCATGAGGCTTCCCCATGACATTTTTATGAGGCACCGGGCGTACGGGATCTGTTCTTCGAGGCGTTCCAAGGGATCCTGTTCCGGAGACTGATCTGGATCACTATGGGCCGGCTGGACTTGTCGGGCCCCTTCGACCAACCTTCCCACGATCCCCTGCTTTAACTGGGACAGACTTGTGACTAGAGAAAAGCAGCAACCCTTGTCAGCTTTGATCTGGTAATTAACAAAATATGACGTATCTTTTGTGGGACAAAAGAACAGTTGAAATGCAAACGGGCATACAGGATCAAAAGGGAAGCGAGAGAAGAGGTTGCACGAGGTAGGTGGCCCTTCTGCAGGTTGGTGCATTGACAGCGACATCACACGCATAACGTACCTTCTTCGCTCGTCAACATCTCGGAAGCCTTATCCATAGCCTGGATTAGTGAGAACCGCTTTAGTTCAAACTGGTCTCCCGTGAGGTGGTTCAGTGCCTGACTGCGAGGTATGCCCAGGTCCTCCCACTCATCACACCAGACCTTGACCCAGTGGAGGCATTCCTTGACCTTCTCCGGCAAAGCAAGATCGCGCAACACAGTTATGGTTCCTTGGAGAGTAGCATAGCTCTCTTGGAGATCAAATATTGTGCCACCTCTCGGTCGCTGGGGCATTGTTCGGTTCGGCATCGTGCAGAGGCGAGTGGACTGGGTTAGGTGGAAGGGGCGTTGCAGGAGTCAAAAGAGCTGGAAGGAATGGTTGAACAAGTCGAATATGGAGGATGAAAGGGAACGAAAGGGAACGAAAGGAAAGGAAATATTTATTCTCAAATAACGAGTAGGCATTTGAATGAAGCTGATGTGCGTTGAATTGTTTGGTGTTATTTGCGAGTTTGTAGTCCTCGTTGGTTTGCCCGATAACTGCAATCAACATGCATAGTATTGGCAAACGCGTGGGGGATGTGCGTTAACCCAGGCGTAATCCTGGCAGCAGTAACATGCCACTGCTTGTAAATCCTAGAAGGCCGAAACAAACTTTTCCCAAGTCACAGTGGATGTAAGCAGCAGGATGGCAAGTTCCAGATCGCGTTCAGCGTGTCGCAGTTGGTATGGTCAATAAGGCGTGCCAACGCGCCGAGAAGCAGCCGGGCAACAAATATTTCCTGGCTACCGGAGCTGGAAGTACTGGTTTTCTTTTTGAATTTGTCAAATATGAGAGATCATGAGGATAATATAAATGATCTGGAATAAGGATACTAAACATGGCATATAGTGAATGCCCGCGCCTTCGAAACTCTCCAGTTGACAACGAAGCAACAAACTCATACTGGCTACCGTATAATACTCAGAATCGCGATACTCTCGAGGTGGTCCCCGACATGACTGCAGTAGTTATTTACTGTCTGCAATTTCACAGAACAGAAAGGACAGGAGTACATATGGTGCAACATGAGCCTGTGAAAGCCCCTGTTGATCAGCACACCCACCGCTTCCTGATTCCAGTGTAGGCTCTGAGTTGATTGCACGCCGTGAGCGCCACTGTGTTTGTCCCCGCGTTGGTGCGATGGTATGGTTGAAGTTGTGGTGCAGACGATCAGGTTTTGGTAGTGGTGGGCTTGATGCCCTGTCCAGATGTGCCTCTTCAGATCATCACACTGTTTAAAGGACTTCTGTTTCGCATTGCAACCGATTAGCGGGCATATGAAACTCTTTTCAGTATGAGCGTCCTGAAGGTGAATTTTCCACGACCTGCGATCCTCAAAGGTACAGTTCCGTGTGCGACAGTTTTCAACCAGACACACAAATGGGCGGAGGTCTTCGAATATGTGTTTCCTAAAGTATCAAAAAGGTTATCAGCGGGACCTTTAATCTGTCTACTCAGGCTGTTTATCCCCCGACATGATTGGGGGTGAAAATTATATATGAAGTGGGTGTCATAGTTGCCTGATGTTGAGGGTTCACAATGAAGATAAAACAAATCTCCTACCGCCAACCTTTCTTCGTCACATCCTCTGAACCAAGTACTTCTCTGTATAGTTGGCATGTCTTCCCTGCAGCGTTATGTAACAGCTCTTTTGGCAAATCACGGTTCCGTTTTTTCAACGCACGATACATATCCTCGACGTCATGGTCGGATGAACCAGCCGACGGCGGCAGGTGCTGCAGCACTTGCGAGCGCCCTTCGTGGTTCAGGAAGCCCTGTCTGCGGATGACAGTGTCCATCAACCGGTCCCGTACGCCACCCATTATCTCTTGCTTCGGCGCTTCGTGTGTTTTGATGATAGCGATGGCTATCGTTTTAGCCTTGGGTTCCGCTGCATTGTACGTGAAATCCTGCCATTTGAAGTAGGGGGCGAACTCGTCTAGTATATCTCGTCCTGCCTGTAATAGGTCCTTCCACGCCAGCTTTAATCGTTTTGTGGACTCTTCCCTTTTCTTTTCTCTCGGGTCTAGACCGATTTGTGCTCCAGGCTCCTCATCCCCATCTACGGCTCGGGAGTGATGATCCAAGTCTTGACGGACTTGTTTGATACGTTGTCTGATTTCCTTGGTCAAATCCAGGTCGATGTTCTGATCATCCTTAAGCTTGAGCGAAAGTTCGGCTGGAATAAATATCCCAGGTCAGCATTATGAGGCCTGTGATGTTGTAGGGATAAGGCAATTGAGAAAGAGACGAGGCAACATGCCGTAGCGTATACGTACCTTGTGAGTCTAACATAGTCCTACTGGTTGTGTCCATAGCTTTTATCAACCGGAGTTCCTGCTCCGTCCTATTTTCCTCGATATTCCAATAATACCCCCATTTCAGGATCAGATCATTCCATTCGTCACACCAGGTCTGGATCTGCCGTACAAGATTGTTGCCTGCCTCTGGTGACTTGTCTTTTTGGAAGATAGACAGGGTCCTTTTGAGCCTATCAAAGCTCGTCGAGACTGGATGGGCATTACTGTCACCAGACTGGGCCATTATTGAGCTTGAAAAGATGTATGAGGTATGATGGAGGCCAGAAGCAGTCAGAATCCAGTTCAGAGTTGAGCAGGAGGCAGGCTTATGAGGTGAGTCGTATTCTTTGTTCTTCAATCTCATGTGTGTCGCATCTTCGTTGGTTTGCCTTATCCATACGAACCAACATGCAAACTACGCAAAGAAAGAGATCAGCTGCACATGTCAAACCCACCGTGGAGCTGTTGGGATCAAGTCAACGCAATCGGCAGGATGCGCCTTCGCGATTTGGCGGACATGCACACACAATTGAACGGTTTCCGATCATGTAATTGCTCACATCGCCCGGCAGCCGATGGAAATTCACTTGCAAGAATGTACAGTCACGGAAAGTCAATCTGAAAATGTTGGTTTCCAAGTTATTTCTGAGCACCTAGTAATCGTCTCCACGGCTGATGACCTCCTTGACAGTGGGGCGCAGCAGGATGGTGTGCTCCCATTGAGCAGAGTATGAACCCTTCTTGTCCACCAGTGGGGGGTAGTCCTCGACAATTCCTTGTTGTACGAGGCTGTTGAGCTGTAGAAGACAAGTGTTAGCATCAAAATGGTTCCTTAGTGAAATTTGGTGAAACCTAGAATCACTTACACCTAATAAGTACTTCTCCTGACCGATACGGTCGAGATACCGCCGGCAGAAGGGGAGAGTGCTGAAGTTGTTCTTGATGACCCGGAGCAGCGTCTTGGCCGAGTTCAGGCGCAGATCCACCTTGGGCGCATCCTGGCGAAGGGCGTAATGCGAAACCTCGCCCGAGTCCGTAACGTGGCCGGTTCCGGTGGTGCCGAAAGTCTCGATAGCAAAGACGTCGCCCTCCTCCATCTTGGTGGTGTCGGACGTCTTGACGATGGGCACGCTCTTGGTGCCGTGGATGCTGTAGGGGTGAATGGTGTGACCGGCCAGTCCGCGGATGGACTTGACCGGGTACGAGGTGCCATTGATCTCGCACTCGTAGCTCTCCATGGCCTCCTGGATGAGGCCGCCGAGCTCGCCTAGGCGGACGTCGATGCCGGCGTTCTTGACGCCCGTGTTGGTGGCATCCTTGACGGCGGCAAGAAGGTTGTCGTACATGGGGTCGAAGGCCATGGTGAAGGCACTGTCGACGATGCAGCCGTTGACGTGGACGCCAATGTCGACCTTCATGACGTTGTTCTGCTGCAGGATGGTCTTGTTACCGGCATTGGGGCTGAAGTGGGCGGCAATGTGGTCGAGGTTGAGTCCGGTAGGGAAGCCCATGCCGGCTTTGATGGCGTCACCCTCGGCGAGACCGTCATGGCCGACGAGGCGTCGCACGCTGTCCTCGATGCCGTTGGCGATCTCAGTCAGGCTCTGGCCGGGCTTGATGCTCTTCTGGGCCCACTGGCGGACCTGGCGATGGGTCTCGGCGGCGTGGCGGTAGTCGGCGAGCCACTCGGTGTTGAGGGTCTCAAGGTGACGCTTCTCCTCGTTCGTGGTGCGGTAGCTGTTCTCGTCGATGTACTCCTCCACTTGGCCGGCGGGGTAGCTGTTGTTGGGGAACAGGGTCGAGATCAGGACGCTCGGCGGGTCGGACTGGACGGTAGGAGCCTTCTTCTTCTTCCGGGGCTTGCGCTTCTTGTTCTTCTTCTTCTTGGCGCCATCGGCGGCGCCACCGGCTGCGGCGTCGTCACCATCATCGTCGGAGTCCTCGCCTCCCGAGTGCTCTTCGGCGGCAGCAGCTGCGCCAGCCTTCGCGTCGGCTCCGTCGGTGCCGTTGCTGACTGCGCAAACATTGACATGCAATTAGACCCGATGATTCATTGAAAGGGCAAATGACAACAAGTGACAAGGCTTACCACTGAGCTTCTTGAGCTCGTCTACCGGAGCTTGCGCAGCCATTTTTGGGAAATTTGTGCGGAGAGACTGGGAATAACGATCCTCGAGTTTTGGAAGCTCGCAACCTTGTACCCCGCCAACTTTTGTAGTGCCCGTCTGCGATAAGATAACGGGATTACAGGATTACACCTAAAGGGCGTCAGGTCAGCCCACCACTAGGTTAACTGTCGCAAATAACCAACAGCCAAGCGTCTTGTCGGGCTACATTCAGTGGATGTCAACCGGTGCAAATGTTCATGCCTCGGCCCTACTAATCGCAAAATGGTCGCCTGAGCGAATAATAGGACCGGTTGTCATTGATGGCTTACTTGACGAATTTTGCTGATGGCTTTACGGTGAATTGCCGAATAAAAGGCTGCAGTGATCATTGTGTAATACACCCAACTTGTGAAAGTCTGAACATTAACCTAAGAAGACATCAGAACAGTAATATGCCGTAACCTAATAACCACGCTGAAAAGCAAGCTATTTTGTGTCTAAAAGTCCCATGAAAGTTCGCCATGTGCCTTCTCAGGTGTATTGCTGAATTGAATTCATAAGATCATTATTAGTATACAATAGAGCATCCGCATCATCACATTGCACACGCTCGCGCAGCCTACAAACCCCAACACCTAGCCACCTCGTACCTTGTTCAAGCCCTTGCCAGACTTGGGCACATACTACTAGAGTCTCATTTGGTATGTCCTGAGCTTCGTGCACATGGTCCGCCGCTTGCCGACCGAGTCGAGCTACCCGCTCCCCGGATCCAGTACTCGCCCTTGGTGTGGATTGATTGGTACTTAGTAGCACTGAGGACGTTGCTAACGATGACAGTTCTTGAGCTTGGTCCGGCTGCCGGTCTACTCTGGTGGGACGATCTCGGTCTTAAGGACCACCGTGATTCGGGGCTCCATCTGGGCGCTTGCCTCTATTTCCAAAGAGTCGATCCCACTTTATTCCGAAAGGAGTGCACTCCCATGCAAAAATCCGAATACTCACATCATGCCACATGCTGGCTGCGGATGGCCCAGTAGGGGGTTGAATGATACATTGCACACACGCGAGACCAGTTTCCAATTATCTTCCTAAACAAGACTATAATATGTGTCATTAACCAAACTCAAGTTGATTCCATTCTGGTATTTCCTACCATTGCAATCGATCTCAACGTATAGTTTAGCGCCCGGTAGATGTACGTAGCACGGATGGTGCGTGTTGTAAGAGGCACCTCCTACATCTGGACGGCCGATGGCTGCCGGCGGCGGGGCACAAGACTCGATGCAGATCCATCCCCGCAACAACCAGAAACGTTACAATGCCGAGGACATCACAACAAGGAATCCTCGGCCCAAGTAGCCTAGCAAGGGTCTATTACATCCTCGTTTCTGTATCTACCGACCGACGGGGCATTGTTTCTTGCATTGCCACCAATCATACGTCCCAAAGATGATGCGCTGCAACAGGCTCCAGAAGAAGGGCGCGTGGTACAAAATGGCCGGGTAGATCCTGATCTGCCCCCGCCTGGGCTCATGACCCTTTAGCATGCTCACTCATTTATCGATCTTCATCTCGGAAAGAAACAATCGCGATGCGTTTTCTCGATAGTATGCAAGCGGCATTGGCCTGTGGGCTGGTCCTTCTTGAAGGCGCAGTAGCCGCCGCACCCAAGAGCGTGTTCTTGTTCAAGGACGTGCTGCAGTCCAACACGACGGGCCTGACCACCTCGGGCTTCAACACGTTGCTCATCTTCCGCATCGGCCTGACCAACGCCGGCGACCTGGTGTACTACTCGACGGGCGACGCGGGCGAAGCCGTCGACGCCCCCGTCGTGAGCAACGGCGTCTACAACGGCGGAGCCGCCCTGTCAGACAAGATCCGCTCGTTTAAGACGTCCCCTTCTACCCAAATAGACCGCGTGGAGGTCTCGCTGGTCTCGCACGACACCACCTTCCAGATCATCCGCGACCTGGTCGCGTCCGAGGGCACTGGCGCGGCGTCGACGCTGTACCGCAACTTCCAGGCGCTGCAGACCGCGTGGGGCTTCGACGCCCTTAACAACGACGACGAGGGCGTCTACGACATGACCAGCACCGTCGCCTTCGCCCAGATGCTCGGCGGCCTGGGCCTGCAATACACCATCGCGCCCTACACCAACCGCGGCTTCTGGGCCGACGCCCTGAAGCGCATCAACACCAACGCCGATAAAAAACTGTTGGACCGGGTCTACCTGCAGGTCTACGACGGCGGCGCGGGCAACGACCCGGCTTCCTGGCAGAGCGCCCTCGGCGGCATGAAGATCGCGCCCGTGGAGTGGGTCATCAACGACGCCAAGCCTAGCGAGGGCACCAGTCCCGAGGCGGCCAAGGCCGAGTTCGCGAGGTGGTTCGCCGCCGGGTCCATCGAGGGCGCAGGCTACTGGAACGATTACGACATCGAGAAGATGGGGTCCTCCTACGCTGCGTACGGCAAGGTGCTGACCGATGTCTTCGGCTAGAGATCATCTACTTACGTGATAACGCCAATTTACCACCACTCCATAGAACCCTGTCTCCTTCATTTCTTGACACACATGTTCTTTACCCATACATAGATACGGAACTCATGCGACAAAGCAGCCACCCGGGAAGATAGCCACCACGGTGTTGGACATCTGACAACAGCAAAAAGACAAAAACATACAACACCGAGGATTCCCAGGTCGTCACCGACCCTAGTACTAATTCGGCTCTCTGCTGCTTATATATGGGAGAGCGGACGGGATCCCTAGTATTCAGCAGGATGTGGTCGTATGTGGAAGAATGACGCTTTGTAGTAGTATATGTAGCGTGTATAGCTAATAGGACGGTCCTGAGATTCAGATGTTTCCAACCGATTATGCGTAGTGTTTTAAGTGGATACGGATTTTGTTACAGACTAACTCGACACCCGAAGCGCGACCATGTTCCTGGCTTCTCAGATCTTGCTCTGGGTAGATTTGATTATCTGCTTGGGCTGCTTTCCGCCAGAGGTTCCCTCTTGAACACACGTAGCCACCAGATTCCCTTGTTTGTCCCAGAACTGCTGTTCGACCAGACATCGTCCCTGCCCGACCCAGCTGCTCTTCTTCTTGACCAAGATCCAGTCGTCCAGGCGGACGAAGGGGTCGTGAAACCAGATGGTGTGGTTCAGCGTGGCCATGAAGGGGATGTCAGTGTTGGTGTTACCACCGTTTAGGCCACCAGATGAGGCCGATCTGGGGCTAGTTATCATCTCGGAAAGCCTGGTTAGGACCCATGTATCGGTGATGCAGCCAAGGACGGCCAAATGGCTAGTCCTCGAGTTTGACATGTTACCACGTGAGCGGACCCAAGAGTACAGTGCGTTGGTAGTGGAGGCAGATGTCTCTTCGGTTTGTTCCGGAGTTGGTGGGTAGTCATGCCAGAGGAAAGGGTCGACATCATCTTTTGTTGTCTTCACCCCTTTCCAAGTGAGGAACCCTGGGGAAACCTATATTGAAGCCCGATATTCAGTAAAAACCCTCGTTTAAATCCCAAGTGCGCCCCAACTGGAAGACACAAGAGGTGGTGATGCGACTTGTAATAGTATGAGTTCATATATTGGCTTACAATATGTTCTGCTAAGGTCCTTTCGTTGTTGTCCGGTATTTTGGGCGCAGGCGGGGCCTCAACGGCTTGGTTATTCAATCGAAGTGGTGCCTTTGATTGATGAGTGACAGGGCTTGGACTTCCGGTTGCCAGTGAGAAACTGCATTCTGCCGAGAAGAAAACGACTCCAGACTGCTCGACTTTAACCTCCCTCAAAGCGCCAGATCTCCTGTCGCTAGCGCGAGACACGCGGTAGAAGAGCGGCTTGGTGGCATCGGGCGCGGCCCGGAAGGTGCAGCTCATGTGGTGGATGTAGAAATCAGGGGCCACCGTCTGCTGTGCCGCGCTGATGGCGGCGCCGATCAGGATTCCTCCGAATAAAGACCGGCCCGGAGGGGGCTGCCATGAGGGGCTAGAAACAAAACGAGATTAGCATAAGCACGGGGATGAGGAATCATGACTGAGGGTTGGCCGCACTAAGTATTGGTGAAGAGATCTTGGTCTTCGAGAAGGATTCGAATCGGTATCATGGGAGTCAGCAATAACGGGTGTTCTATGGGGGCGCGCGAAGAGTCTACGGGAGGAGGCTGGTACAGCGTCGGGCTGGCAGTTGATGGAGGCATGTTGATTGAGCGGTCCGTATGACGCAATTCCTGTCGCACAAAAATATGTGGTATTGTTTTGAGAGAGTTGTCACAATGATAGTGGCCAGAAGTAGCGTATAAATATGAACGGCAGTTTGGTGATGGGGAGATGTCGCCAATGGAATGACAATTGCGGGGGGTCGTCAAGTCATTCTTCCCGACCAGCCGACGCGGCATAATGTACCTAGGAAGCACATGCAAATGTCCGCTTACGTCAGCATTGCTGCATGCCAACCACCTCATATATCAACATGCCCTATTGGATCCCTTGACTTTAATGTCCGATTTCGATATGTTTAGATTATTACGTGCATCGAAGGCATATGGAGGGTCGGTAGACCATAGCGAGCGACGATGACTTCTCACTACCTATATAGACTAGCCCCAGAGCATGATCAGAGGCATATAAGTATCTTTAAATTTCACCGATATGATGACAATAAACCTATCTGGGTATGTCAATAGATCGTTCTTGTTACTATACGCAATCCTAGACTTGTCAACAAAACAATAATATGGTCTGTCCCAGTCCTTTCCCTTACTTCTTTCCACTCAACGCCGGGACTCGGCAATCCGTAAGAACTCCTTTTCTCAGAGTCAGCCCATACCGCTTGTCTCCAGGTAGATGACAACTTCTGACCTGTCGTCACCGTACCTGCGATGACGATGCTGGACAAAAGTAGCAACGCCATCCGCTTCGTCATCGGGATCGGGGAAACCCTCGAGGCAAGCCCCAAGCCCCGACACAGTCGGCCGCATAAATGGGCACGGCGGGTCAGGTCGTGGCCACAATGTCCAGGCCACCCGGTACATTCCATAGTTTCCCAGTACCTAATTTGTCATGACACCACCGCTAGAGAAATTCCGAGTTTGGATCCTATTGCTATCAAATTTAGAACCTTTATCTGACCCCTTTTGGTGATAACTGTGGATCAGTATTGATATAGATATAGTCAACAGAACATGAGTTAGTTTTGGCGGTACACCCGTAATGTTACCACCAATCCATGGGAGAATCCACGTTGTGTGCCAACACTTGACTCAGATTCCCATATCTAGGAGAAAGGGTCGTTACGTTATAGATTTGAGCAGGTAGGAAAAGGGGCACCCAACATCTGTTTTCCACTCTCTTTTGAGGACAGGGAAGCACATGGTCCAATGGGTGTAGTAAAAGTTGGAGTTATCAAATTCGATGGATTTGGCTTCTGCTGCGCTAGCGATGGATACAGTGAGTGTTGCGCCGGCGTTACGACGTTTTTCGGCTCTTTTCTTTTCCCTTTGAGTGCTTTTTGGTATTCAATGAGAGCACAAAGTTCAAGGCTGACGGCGCGTTTTTCGGCTTGATTATGGCCTGTTGTCTAACGATCATATGTGTATGAGATCAAGTATTCTTCAGCTGAAACTGATCTGTACGAGAAAAGGTGAAGTGGGAATGAGCCAAATGATACTGACGGGACTGAGGCCTCTAAAGAACGTTAAAGACTAAACAATGGGCTGATATCGAGGAATAGGGGGCATCCAACCATACACCGTGCGGGGTTACCTCGAAGCAAACAAACAATGCCAGGCTTTCTTCCGGACCTGTGCTAGAAGGGCGCAATTGATTTCCCGTACCTTTGCAACCAAAAATACAGAAAACGAATCGCAGTATTTGATATCTGCCGGGTAGATACGCCTTCGGGCTAGGAAAAACAAGCAAGTGTCGAAATGTGCAGGCGGCTGATCTTCTGGCTCTTGGAGACGCTAGTACTTGCATGTGATGTGATTGAATGCTACCAAAGGATGTTCGCCTTGAATTCGCCATGTTGGTTATTTAAACTTCGTGTAGTACATGTATTCACGGATGGGTGCCACTGCTAAGCCAGCAGATGAGCACAAAACGAATGATGGTAGGGAGCACTTGTACGACTAGTTCAGCAAGCCCCTACATACAAACGTACTCGTAAGGGACTCCCAAAGCATGAAATCTGTCATCGGATTATCTACAGCATATTGGACAAGTTACTGAGAAGTGGATACTTCGCTGGGTAACTACATACTCGCCCAACATATTCTTCGTTGGCGTTCCTCGCCACTGCGACACCTGTCCTTCTCATGTCGAACTCTCTTCGAATGGATATCCCAGCCTTCAACTCGACAAACCGGCGTCGCTGCATGCGGCATATCTATGTCGTCCTCATGGGGCGGAACCGCTCGATTATGATCATCTTGGTTCTATGCTTTTTGGCGGTTTGGACATCCCTCTACTGGAACCCGCCTTTATTCATCAATGCTCAACCTCCCGACCCGCATCACTGGTCGCAAACGACACCGATTCCTCGGAAAATCTGGCAGATCCAGCTTCCCATGCCAGAGTCGGTCCGCGCGGCCGGAACCCGCCGCGAATCGCACGCGCAGTCCTGGCTCCGCCACAACCCGCACCACACCTACACCCGCCTCGGCCCCGAGGGCGCCCGCGAGTTCCTCCAACTGCACTACCCGGACCGGCCCGAGTACCTCGTCGCCTACGAGGCCCTGCAGAACCCGGCCCTCAAGTCGGACCTGCTGCGGTACCTCGTGCTCGCCGCGGCGGGCGGCGTATACAGCGACCTCGACACCCGCGCCCTCCAGCCCGTCGACCGCTGGGTCCCGGACCACTACAAGGCGCACGCCCGGCTCCTGATCGGCTTCGAATGGGACCGGCGCAACGCGGACGCGGCCGACGTCCCGGAATGGTTCCCGTACCCCATCCAGTTCCAGCAGTGGACCATCGCGGCGGCCTCGGGCCACCCCTTGCTGCACGATATGTTGGACTACGTCTTGGCGCAGCTGCGGAATCTGACGTCGTACCACAACACCACCCTCGACGCGCTTCAATTCACCGACGACGAGATCTGGACATCGACGGGGCCGCGGGCGTGGACCGAGATTATCTGGCGATATCTTCGGGACCATGAAAACTTGGCGCACCTGACGGACCTCTCCAGTTTGCAGGAGCCGGTACTGCTCGGCGATGTCTTGGTGTACCCCATCAACGCTTTCGGATCCGGCCAGGCGCACTCGGGCAGCGCACGCTACCTCACGCCTAAAGACGGTCTGGTGAAGCATTACTTTCATGGGTCATGGCGCGTTCGAGCGTCATGGTGGCCCTGGGCATAGACGAAAATGTTAATTGCTTTGCTTAGGTGCTAGAGCTTCATGAAGGAACGAAAACTGGCGGAAGGCTGGGAGATAATTCAGCAGCCGTATCATGGGGTTGAATAATACACATAATCAAGTCGCTCATATTAGTTTGTTTCCTCTTCGGGTAGCTCGGTGCTTCCATGTAAATTACTACTGTTTTACTGTTGGTCTATCCTCTGGGTGACTTAAAAGACGGGAGATATGTCAAGTCCGAAACGACCCCACTGGCTGGCAATCTCTCGGGGGTGCGGTTGTACCCCTGTCGTATCTATGACCATGGCCCGGAAAAGGCTCCATCCAATGAGCGTTTCACTTCGACCGCTGAGAATTGCCATATGGTCAGATAGAAAGCAGCCATTGGTGCGCTTCTTGGGAACCTTGAAACAACTTATTCAACTTCTATAACTAATTCCCACTATTGTGTAAGCAGTGAGGCAATGAAGTCTATCCACCATCATCCTTATCACCACCCCTGTTCTCAGTCTGAATATGTCATGTTTCCTTTTCCTCTTTACTGCGTCAGCATCTCGCTCGTTATTTCACCAAAGCCCCTTCGCTGTTCATATACTTTGTGCCACTTCGTTGCCGTATTTGGCATGGGACAGCTTTCTATGCCAGCACCGCAGTCCCATTTCCCGAACCCGTTCGCAGGACCATACGACGCCATGGCTTCTAGAAACGATATCCCATATTCGTCATTATCTGTCGACAAAGACTCAACAAATCAGATGGTAAAAGCCCACGACTCGAAACACGACGTGCCCACCCCCGTTTTCTGGAACGTTGCATGGGAGGAGCCTATCACTATGCTCTTCCTTTTTGTCTCTGGGCTATCTTTATGTATTGGGCACCATTTCTTCAACTCTTTCTACTCCGGAAAAGAGGCCGACGATGCAGGGTCTAACCAATTCACTGAACAAAGCGAATTCGGTTTCGACCATCAATGTTATCATTGCTGCCACCCACGACTTCCTGGCCTTGCTGAGTCCTAGGCTGGCTGCGAGAGCCACCACATCTGCCTTAATGGCGTTGGTTATCTGGGAAGCATCCTTCAATACGTCAAGGTGACAACACAAGCTAACATGGCAATGAAAAACAGGTGTCTCCCCCTGGCAGCAGTCATAACACCTTCGACATTTCTCGTCGTTCCAGACTATCGGATCGAAACGTCGACTCGGGGCGTGCCTACACTCAACTTGACCGATCCACAACTTTACGATGACATTGACAGCTGGAGAGGTGAATTGGTTCAATTGGCGCCACTCCCCCACCACTACATAGGTATATGTCATTCGTTAAAACAAGAGCCTCCATTACCGTTTGCTGATTTCTGTGTTCCCTACACACTCATTAGTGCACGCCACTCACATCATTCTGTATGTTGGTCCTAGATCATATCGTGATGAACAATTGATGTTCTATTTCGTCAATTACATCCTTAGCATTGCTACGTCAAATCCCTGCATCCCTTGTAACACTTGACTATGGTCGAAGCGAGAACAACAATACCAGCGCCTCGGTGCCTTTGCAACGTGTTGCCACAACCGTAACAGCAAAGCAAGAATAATACCACAAAGGACACTTCCAAATTTGCCACTCCGCTGTAGCAGCCAATCTGAGCCTTTTGGAAGAAAGCATATCATTTCCATCATTTCCATGCTTGAGCTAGATCACGCCATTTGCTTCTCGAAAAAGCTATGTGTCTTCTCCTGACTAGATCCCAGCCGAAAGATAGTGACACATCCTAGAGAAGGTGCTAATTCCAAGAAAGAAAGAAAAAGACAAAGGAAAAGTGTCCATGGTGGAGCGCCACAAACACCCTATTCCTACGCCACAGTTGCCATGCAAAAGTCACGGCATCCTTCCACGACTTCCTCTGTTGTCCAACATCTCAAGATAGGCCAGATGGCGTACTCGATTTTGGCTTGTCACTTGGGAACATGAGTGAAGTGTTACGCTGTCCAGCATTTTGGAACAGACCAGATGACGTACTCGATTCTGGCTTGGCACTTGAGAACAGGTGTGAAGTGCTAGGCTGCTGTGCGTGTGGTGCAGGCGGCGAAATTAGCGGGCTTGATTGTTGCTCAGCAGATTGGGTTGCTGTCTTGACCACAAAATCAGTCTTTCCGCGTAGTGCGAAATCGAAGAGGACAGGAGGCGACTTTTCCTCCAAGTTTCCAAAGATACTAGGGGATCTGGTGTACTTCGGCTGTATTTTCTCTCTGTTTGGTGTTTTTGAAGGCGCATCTGGCGTTGTTGATTTCGTTGTTGCTGTCGATGGAGACCGGATGATCCCAACAGCCCTAGGTTGTGGTGGCGAATCATCCGACTGCACGACGGTAGGAACTATGACTGCCGGATAGTCGTCAGTGGTAGCTCTATATCACGGCGGGGCACAATGTTGGTGCTTTGGGGGGAAGAGAGGGGGGGAGGGGGGGGGGGGGGGGGGACTAACAGCATAAGCCCCTCTCACGGTACTTGTTACATAGAGTCAGACCTTCTTTCAGGGCGTCATGTTCCTTCTGCAATTGGGCGCGCTCTTCCCTAACCTCCTGTGGCTCTGCAGCGAGCCGCACAAGCTCATCAAGTTCCATCTGATTCACCATCTGGGTGGTGAAGATAAGAGGAATCTCTTGAATGAGACAATTTTCGATGGCGAGAATTATAACATTGTCGGTGAATGTGCGCAAAGCCATCTACAGATGTAAAGTCAGTTCATGGTTCGATACCATTGACGGAGTACCTGGGGATGGCTGGTATTGGAGATTGTGGAATGTTTTAGAGAAGAATCATCAGGTGAACATACCTCATAGTACGCTTGGGACTTTTCAATAAGTCCTTCTACTCCAAATTCGCTGATAACAACCTCAGCCTGCTCCTTCGGATTCTTGCGGCACCGAGTTGTGAGCAGCTTTCTGAACTCGGCATCAAGTGGCTGTGGATGGCCATAGTGGTAATGGCGAAGGAGCTCACGCAGTTTCTCCTTGAGAATCAGGGACTTTTCCTCGAAGAACGGATCCACCTTCTCCGTAAGAATCGCACTCCGAGTCCTTCCATCCGGGGTAGTGATATAGCTCAGTAATAAACCAACGAAGTAGCGGGACATTTCGAGTATGAGCTGAATGTGACGTTGGGCGATCCCTTCCCAAGGCTGGCATTGATCACGGAAGAGTTTCGCAGCGAGTTGATCGTTTGGTGTACCAGGAAACTCATTACCCTGGTTTGCTGAGGAGCGAATCTGCAGCTCAGCAACAATGGCTTCGAAGCTCACGTCTTCCGGCTTTTCGACCTGATAAACACCTTCCAAGGCATTGAAAAGCCTAGGAATCTCAGGCATTTGGCCATCAACATCATCGTCATAGTTATCACCCTTTTCAGGTACTCCATCCAATTTGTCAATGTGTCTGGGAAGGATGTTGCGACGAGAGCCCCTGGTGGCTAACAAATGAGTAAAGACTCGGTTCATGTCTCGTACCAAGGCCCTGAACTTCTTTGTTCTTCTCTCCCATTCTAGAGTCCATTCGTACGGTGTCCGGTACAAGCCTCCAAAGAACTCATCAATATAGTTCCCATCCATGGCATGTGACGACAACATGTGAAATTGAGAGGCGATCTTGTCTAAATGGGAGCGAAGTTCCTTTGGCGTAGATCGAGGCTCACCGAGACGCTTGATTTCGCCATAGCGATTGTCGATTTCTAATTCGATCTTCTGAATGAGATGGGGAAGGCTCTCCTTCATGTGCTTAAGTAAGATCTTACTCAGCTTGTCTCTGAGGTGATCAACGCCGCGATTCTTTTGGGTAACGGTCGGCCATTGGCTAGACTGGAAGTATTCGGATTCCTTCCTGTCCCTCTCATCGTCGGAATGGCCGTACTCCGACTCTGTGCGATTTCGAAGAACATGCCATCCTAGTGGCAGCCAATGTGGCTCGTCCTGATTCTTCGCTAGGCGAATGTAGGTTTCCTCATCCTGAGAGTAGGGTGATAATGTATCTGGCTTGGTGATTATGCCCAGGGTTCGTTCCTTTCCCTTGTCGTAGACCTCTAACTTGGATAGAACATTTTGCCACTCCAGCGGACGTCCTGCCGAGATGATAGCGAGGAAAATGCTGTTGTTATTGCTCGTATATCGCTCTACGAGACGATTCATAATCACACGGCCAGCCGCTGATTGCTTCCTGTCCTCGGCGTGATCGAAGCCAGGCAAGTCCACCATAGTGAGAGACGGTACGTCAGGCCCAGTAATTTCCACACGAACGATGTCTTGGGAGAATTCAGATTTATAATCGGGAAGCACCAGGTGGCTAGCCCTCTTGATGAGGCTTGGTAGAGACGTCTTGTCAAATGCCGTAACGTCGAGGCTGAGGGGTTCTGAAGACTGGCGCTGAATCTGGACGTCGATCCTTGTCTTCGCATCAGTCCTGAGAACCAGCTCCGTCGTAAAACGCGTGAAAAGCCCTTCCTGGACAGGAAAGCGGATTCCCGAGATAGATTCCAAGACCGAGCTCTTGCCAGAAGATTGGTCGCCGACTACAACGATCTGCGGAATATCGACAAGGCGTTTGATGCCATGCTTTCGTAGTCCATCTATAGTGTCGAGGAGAGGTTTCTGTTCTTTTTGCAGCTGGTCCAGCGCATCGGTATCGAGAGATATTTCGGCCATTGGCGGTCAGAAATGGTGCGGGCTAGGAATGCACGGAGGACAATGACGTAAAACGCGAGTGACCTTGGTTGTCTTAGGGTTATGGAGAAACGAGTTGTTGAGATAGTTCACCAGAGTCAGGTTGAATGTTCAGTAATGCGAATATATTTGAATAGAAGCTTAACACACTGACCGATCACCCGTTGTCCAGACTGGGTTATCTTCAAAAGACGGTTGTCCCCAATTAATGTCATTAAGCGTTTCATGAGAACCAACTGCAGCCGAGCTGACGGTTCGGGATGCCCTGTGATTGGCTAGCTTGATCGCGTATATGCAGCACGGAGTCTCAGCAACCCAGCCGGTCAGGGGTCTTCATCCTTCCGGAAAAGCCGATCAGACAAAAACCTAGAAACTAATCAGCTCCGCCCTTAACTCCTCACCTATTCGCCAAAGCTCAAGCATCTCAACACTTGGTGGAGCATATCATAGGGGTAAAACGAGCTTTCAGGAGGAAGAGCGACCAGGGACCTGTTTCTGCTACGGGTGGCTGATTAAGACCCTAGCAGGAATCTAGTACAAGGCTGCTGCAGCCGCATGTAGCTAGTGTGCTGCAGCCAAACCAACGGCTCGTAACAATTTACCCTACTTCGAAGAAATGTCGCATCGCAGAGCGTCGGATTTCTTGGCGAACAGGCAATGAGCAGAGCGGATTGCCCTGGAGCAACTTTTTCCGCCGTTAGGAAATTTCGGCTTCTCCTTTAACTTGCAAGGACCACGCAAATCCAACCTGCCACATCTTCGCGAAGGGTTCAGAACCGTCTTTATAGGAGAAAGAAGAAGAAATGAAAAGGAAAACATTGGCAGAGTGCACAGCGGCGGGATCCCACGTTAGGACGGGTGCTAAACACGAGAGGTGTGACAGCGCTTTCTCGGTTACAGCTTCAAAGGCCTTGGCTCAGCTGGTGCATCTCCGCTAGTCACCCGTATCACAATTTCAACTGCCTCCAATATGGAAATCCTGCCGATGCCCGCAGTCGACTCCAACATTGCCTATAATCACGAGTTTTCTGGTCGATCTCTAAAATGTGAGCCTGCCACTGGCACAGGACTTTCAAACATGAACGAAGTCTATGGCGCCCTCAGAGACGGGTTATCTACTACATGGCTTATACATTGGATGAGACATCGGAAGGTGATCCAATTCACCACAACATGACCGAATATGTTTCTACATGCCTCCTAGGTGATTTCAATAGTACTTGTATTGATAATAACCATGGCCCTGCGATAACTGCTAAACTGTCTAACAATTCAGTGTCTGAGCCGACCAAATTTCCCGTCGAATCAGTTGTTTGTTTTGTACATAACATTACATTCAACGTGGACTTCACCGCTCCCGGAAGCACACAAGTCATTAGCAGTTATACCTTTGATCACCACGAGTTTGTGTACGAAGAAGTGTCCCGAGCCCTATCTCGAGCCATTGGTACCCTTCTCAACGGCTTCACTGGTATACAGTCGGATGGCCCAAACTGGTTGAAGTGTTCCGGAGTCTCGAACCTTGTGACTCGTAAGACCCGAATAATGGAAACCGCACTTATCGGACTCATTTCTACCGCCAGTGGGGGTCGTTTCGGAAAGACGCCGGTTCAAGATCCGGACAGAGACGACAAACTCCTAGCACGCAACAGAACCCTGGCCGAGATAATTGAAGAGCTCTCGAGGAACCAGGATCTTAGTCTATTCAGCAGCACACGTCTCTAGTGAATTCCAAAGCCCCCGATTCGCTCAATGAAGATGGAAAGTATATCTTCTTCACTTCCTAACATGCAACACACAACAGGTCGGACCAAAACGTACTAATAGACATAAGTTGCCACACCTTCCGCACCAAATACGAGTACCGGCCACGAAACCTGGTCCTCCCGTACGGCATCGCCGTCGCTGCAGCCGCGGCGTGCGTGCTCCTGGGCCTCCGGGCGCTGTGGGTTAACGGCGTGAGCCACGACACGAGCTTCTCCACGGTCGTGGCGACGACCCGGAACACCTTCCTGGATCGGCTCGTGCTGGGCTACTCACTGGGCGCCGAGCCCGCGCCCGACTCGGTCTTGAAGACCCGGCTACGGTTTGGCGTGCTTTCCCAGCAGAGCAGCGTTCCTGGGGAGACGGGTCCCACTTCGGAGCTGTCGGCGTGGGCAGGTTTCGGGTTGGAGGATGAGGTGCAGCCGCTGAGAAAAGATCAGGTGGTTTACTAAGGGGTATGGGCTGCGTCAACGGACGGTGATTATCAATGTAAAATTCAAATCTACGGAAAATAGCACTATGAGAATTCGAGTTCCTCCCTTTCTAAAGCCGGCGAAGAACGGGTGCACACATAACATCTGTCTTTGTCCATCCTCCTAAAGTACAAATGCAGAGCTATACCATACCATGTTACTATCAAATACAGACAAGATCAGTGAACTTCAACATCAAGGCACATCCCCACGCTAACTAACTTTATCTCTGTTAGCCATACAGAATTGCCTCGTGGGGTGAAGCTGATGCTACCCCGATCCACACCCCCAGGCGGCACAGCTAGCGCCAACCTACTCAAGGAACCGGCAATACCGCAAGCCCATACCTTGGAACATCGAAGATACCCGAGGATCCCGCTTCTTCCAACTTCTCACTCACTCATCATTAGTTCGAGACAATTGCTCGTCCCTTCTAAAACAACTAGCTCACCGATAGTAGTCGAGGAAGTCATAAGCGCAATGCCCAACGGAAAAACAATCCTCGTGACAGGTTGCTCCGCCGGCGGAATCGGCGCCGCCATAGCCAGCGCCTTGGCGGCGCACCCCGACCGCCACCACGTCTTCGCCACGGCCCGCGACCCCTCCAAGGTCCCCGCGAGCCTGTCGAGCCTCCCCAACGTCACCGTTTTCCCGCTGGACGTGTGCGACCCGTCCTCCCTCGGCGAGGCGGTCAAGTTCGTCGCCGATAGCGGCCGCCAACTCGACGTGCTGGTCAACAATGCCGGCGCCGGCTACGCCGTGCCCGTGCTGGATATCGATATTGAGCGGGCCAAGAGGCTCTACGACGTCAATGTCTGGGGGCCTGTCCGCACCATCCAGGCCTTCTCCAAGGTCTTGATCGCCAGCCGCGGTCGGGTCGTCAATATCAGTTCGAGTGGAGCCGTGGTAAACTGCCCGTGGATAGGTGAGACATTCCACTGTCTGCACCGTTCCCACTAGACTCATCAGACTAACCATGGACATTATCTGATATACAGGGGCGTATTCCTCGTCCAAAGCCGCCCTGACCAGCCTCTCCGAGACGCTACGTCTGGAACTGGCCCCCTTTGGTGTCAGTGTGGTCACCATCATGATTGGTACCATCGACAGCCACTTCCACGAAAACGACGAGTTTCAGCTGCCGCCGGGGTCCGTGTACATGCCCATCGAGAAGACGATCGCGGGCTGGGCCAGCGGCGAGCTGAAGCCCAAGGGAGAGCCGGCGGAGACGTTTGCCGAGACGGTCGTCGGCGATGTCGTTGGGACTTCTGCGAAAGGTGGTGGTCTGGTTTGGAAGGGGGTCAATGCGGGGAGCATGAAGATCCTTGGGCACACGGCGCCGCAGTCTTTCATGGTGAGTCTTTCTCTCGCTGCTTACACACGCAACCTCTTCTTCTTCTTCATCTCTTCATTGGCTTACCAGCGCTCTTCGCTGCTGTTAGGATTATGCAATGAGCGAGGGTCAGGGATTGAAGGAACTCAGTGCTCATAATGAAGGAAAGGAAGAGGCGTAGAAGGACGTTTTTGATTGGAGGTACAGGGGACCGCAGCCTTTGTTGGGAAAACTGCTGCCAGGTCCCGGGGGAGACGAGTATATTTATCTATCCGCTACAACCAGCAAATCTGATACTTTGGGAGTGTTCGGGGGTTGATTCCGAGGAGGGTCGGGGAATAGGGGAATCCCAACTCCAGGCAGGTCTTTATCTTCATTATAGGTATGTATGCATAGAGGGTCGTGTAAACTTAGAATCTGGCTCAAATATGACATGTCCCAAACTCTGAGCAATGGCATCAAGATGGTTCTAGGTTTATTATGACATCTTCTGATTACTGGGAATGGGTTTGTAGCCAGCACGCGGACATGGTGGTTACATCGATCCACTTTACTTCTTTCAGCTACGCGGACACAATATCCAGTATGTTGGTGATATATATGCAATGGATTGAATTTGATTTCTATCTTCTTTGTTTTCTTTGAGACAAGCATTCGTGAGTTAAAGCTGAAGCCTCGTTGTTGCCTGCCTGGGGTGGAGAGACGCGGCAGACCAGACAACCACCCACACGCCCATTGTGGTGGTGCAGCAGCAGCAGTTCCAGGGACGCGCATATAAAAGTCAAATTGCCTGTTTTGGGATTTAATCTCTCTCACTCCCTCCCTCTCACAACCTTCCCCTTCCAGGTTTTCCTTGCCAATACTTCCTGGTAGTTCAGCTTCAACTACTTGACTTGAGCCCATGTCCAGCAGTTGACTGCCTGTACAAATGACCAACTGATTGATGTCCACCATACTTCTGGATCTTGTTCTCATGTCATTTCTTTAAGTTACCCATACCAATGTTCTTTGGAGAGTTCCTATCACCGCAAGACAAGATGTCGGGCTCAAACTCTGTCGTCAATGGTCAGTACTTTTTGAGTTATTTGATACATACATATGCTGCGTCCCAGGCCCTGCGTCACCGACACATATACACTGACGGCGCCATCCCAAATCGTCCCATATGACAGACCAACTAACCAAGCTCTCATCTCTACAGACTTCGCCAAGCGGGCCGCCATGAACGGCATCCGTCTCGGCCCAGCTACCACGAAGACCACCACCACCACCACCACGCGCGTTTCGTCGGAGACTCCCGCCCGCAAGCCCGAGAAGAAGCCGGCTCCTTCCTCGGGTAGTCTCCAGGATCTGCAGGATCTCATCGGCTTCGACAACATCACAAAGACAGAGCGCATCACCATGGAGCTAGAGGCCTTGCTTCGGGCCCGTAAACTCAAGCACTTAGATGAATGTGCCGAAATGTACAAGAACGGCGAGTTTCGTGGTGGAGATGGACGTGCCCACTACGTTCCCACGGAGGGTATCCCCAAGTCCGGCGCAAACGAGGAGAAGGGCCGCAACAACAGCTACAACGGCAACTACAGCTGCAATGGCCCCAGCAACTACAACTACAATGGTCCCAGTCTCCTCGACTAGGTTTGATCGAGATCAGCGCACCACCAACTGATCAGGTTGCCCACGCTGTCCCTGGTCTTCGTCAGTCTGTAGTCTCTGGCCTCCGTATGGGTTGTTAGTATGTACTACTTAGTCACTTCATGTTTTGCACGATGACGCTCTGTCTGTCGCTCATGCGAGCCTACATAGGAGCAAGTTTACGATAGGCATACAGTTGTCAGAATGAATGACCAGAATGAGGAAGACAGCTGATCAGAGAGAATTCGGCTTTTTGGTATCTCTACTCTACATTCCTCTCGACCCCGCAATCGTAACTTCGTCCATGTTCCACGTTCGTTAATTAGTTTGGCGCGCTTTAGCTCACCCATCTTTTATTTCTTCCCCTCTACAACTTCTCCTCGTTGGCGGCGCCATCCACCTCGCAGAACGCCTTGAACGTAATGAACTCGTCCTCCTTGCCGCCCTCGGACTCGAGCACCAGCTCCGCCGTGGCGCCGACGAAGTAGACGTAGCCCGCCTTGACCTCCTTGGTCGTGGGCCCCACCGAGATCTTGCCCCGGCCGCTCGTGCAGATGACGATGCTGGGCCCGTCGATGGGTTCGAACGTGGCCTTGGCGGCGTCGCCGCGCAGGAGCGTGCGAATGACGCTGAACTCGTCGATGGGCGGATCGTAGAGCGTTGCCTCGGAGCTCGAGCTGTAGGCGGCGCGGTTGAGCACGACGTAGGGGTACTCGCGGGGCGCCATCTTCTGCTCCTCGATGGGCGCGTAGTCGTACGTCAGCAAATCCACCAGGGTCTGGACGTCCTTGAACTTGGGCGTGAAGCCGGCGCGCACCACGTTGTCGCTGGCGGCCATGCACTCGATGATGTCGCCCGAAAGGTAGGCGTGGATGTCGTCGGCCTTGAGGAACATGGCCTCGCCGGGCGAGAGCTGGACGTAGTTGAGGAAGAACAGCACGAACAGGCCGACGTCCTCGGGGAACTGCGTGTTCGTCCGCGTCACCAGCTCGGCCAGCACGGCGCCGCTCGTCGACTCGACGCCGCCGTTGGCAAAGTCGGCGCCCTTGGTCTCGGCGTCAGCGACCAGGCTCTTAGAGGCGGCGGCGATCTCTTGGGGCGTCGACTTCATGAGGGCGGCAAAGGCCGACCGAAGCGCGCGCTTGTTCTGGGTGGTGGATTCGGAAGAGTCGTCGGACTCTTGGCCGCGGACGGTGGCGATGAAGGCCTTGGCGTCGTCCTCGCCGACGAGCTGGCGCAGGGCGGGCACGGCGGCCAGGAAGTGGGCGATCTCGGCGAGGGGGCGGAAGCCGCACAGGCCCTCGAAGTCGGTGATGGCAATGGTCATCTCGGGCTTGTGGTTGTCGTCGGGGTAGTTCTTGGGGTCCTTGGCGTGCAGCTGCTCGGCCAGCTTCTTGTTGGGGTGGGCCTGGATGGAGAGGGCCTTGTTGATGGACAGGACCTTGAATAGGAAGGGCAGCTTGGCGCCGTAGCGGGCCTTGATGGTCGAGGACAGCAGGGCCTCGTTGGTGTCAACCATGTCCAGCAGCGTCCGGCCCGTCTCCAAGTCCTTGGACGGGTTGGAGGGGTGCGTGCCCATCCATAGCTACAATGGGTGGTCTTCCGTCAGCTAACCAAGAAGATGGACAGAGAAGTGGCAGGCAAGCCGAGGAGAGTTGAAGCAAGACTTACCTCGGCGTAGGGCTTCTCCGACTGAACAGTAAAGTCGTCGGCTGGTGTGGCGGCAGCAAATCTAGCAGCGGCAGAGTCGGATCCGATCTTGCCCCAGTCATAGGAGTTGACGCCGCATTGGAGACGGAACAGAGGGACCTGCATGGTGATGACAATGGTGGGTATGGGGGTCGATCAAGCAGTATGTATTTACTGAGGTGGGTGTTCTTGACTCGGCAATCGTGTCTTGAGGTGGTTACTCTGTTAACGCCGGACGATGTAACAATCTGTCGTCAATATTTACCAAGGATGGCGTTTAGAGTTGTTGGGAGTCCGGTGAAGCTTGAATTGCATACGACTACTTGGGTAGCTCGTCGACTTCATTTACTGCATATGTCCTACCAAATGGAAATGGAATCAACCCCGCTATCAGCAGAGCTACTGCCTGCCTGCCTGCCTACTGCTTGCTTGCTTGACCTGCCACTTCCTAAGGTTCTGCCGCCACCTACCTTGACGTCTCCCTACTTATGTTAGGTTAGGCAGGTTATGTCGTGCAGCCCCTCGTTTCCCCACGTGAAGCTATGTCCTTGTCGATCTTCTTATCGCTCTCACCGCCTGCTTCTTCCAGACCGATAAGGCCTTCTTTCGGGAGCATGCGATCTTCTCGCTTCACCTTGTCCAGTCCAAGATCCGCTTTCGCCATGTTTGTCCATAGTCTGGGTTTTAGTCGCGACTCCAGTCCACACTTCCCAGTCCACCTTCATCTCGTCTCGTCTCCCAACGCCCCAAAGAGGGCAGTCAGTCAGTCAGTCAGCAGTCAGCAGTCAAGCAGCAGTCGTGGTCGTGGTCGTCCAGTCTTTTACTACTAGTCCAGTCGTCTAGTCGTATCAGTCAGTATCAATTACTTGCTTGCTTGCTCGCGGGCGCATTCAGAAGCTACGCTATTACTTCCCATAATTGCTCGCGATATACACTCATTTGGCAAAGAGCTCAATCGCATGTCAATTGCCTCTCGCTCTATCTATTCTATCTATATAACTCCCCGGTCTACCTACACACTTGCCTACTTACTTAGCCTCCATTTTCCGAACAACATCGTCATTAGCACCTTATCCTCCATTGCGACCACCTCTTGTCGCTAGGTACATGGATACTTCATACTAACCTTCCATATCCTTGCCATCATCATTTCTACGTGCCTGCACCATTGCTCGGGGTTTTTGGTGTGTCCATCACGACTGCATCTGCTTCAAGTTTTTGGTTTATTTGTCAACTATTGATTCTTTGCTGCGGATCAGCTTTGACTTCTTTCGGATAGTGAGTTGAGTGCATGAGCGATTTCCTCTTTCCTCCGTCTTTCCCATCCATCAACCCATTCCCACATAGGCGCATTTCTCTACCACCACCACCCAATCCCCCCAGTCAAGCACCCACTGTATTTTCAAAACAAACAACCTTTCAAGGCCCCCCCTTCTTCCCCCTTCCTTAGCTCTACCCGAGCCCGTGAACCATGGCTTCTAACAATTCACGAGCCCGCAGAACCGCCAGGCAGCTCAACGAGCTCTCCAGCGAACTTAGTAAGCATTGGGAAGAACCTCTCGGGCCCCGGAGACCAACTCCTTTCTCCGCATCCCGCTCTCCCTCCGCATCCGCGGCCCACTCGCCGCGCAAGAACTCGGTCTCCAACCTGCCGACCCTGCACCACTCGCATTCTCGCTCCCAATCCTACTCCCAACCCCAAACTCGCGACGACACGCCTTCGGCCACCCAACCGCCCTCGCGCCCCAAGTCCAAATCGCGCAGCCAGTCTCGCACCGAGCTCTCCCAACCCACGCCCGCCGCAACAGGGCCGTCACGTCCGCCGGAGCCGTCATCCATATCGCAACCCGAAGAAGCCTCGCCGCCATTTCAGTACAGGGGGACTGCTGCAGTCGCTACCACTACCGAGAAAGAGACGCCTCCCAGGAAGGCGCACGCTGGTGGTCCTCGGCCCCGGAGCACATCTCACCGGGCCACCAAGTCGGGGAATTTGTCCCAGTCCGAAAGCGAAATGTCTCAGCGGAATCGCCCGCGAGGCCCGAGCCGAAACAACGAGGCCGTGGGTCGTGGCGAGGAGTTTCAGCTGTGGCAGAACACCAGGGAACGGATGGCGGCCGTATTGAAGTCTATAAACGAGACGAGCCGCTTGACCCGGGATGTCGCCGCGAATGACAAGAATGCGGCCGCCAAGGTCAAAGCTGGAGGTGAGTTGGAGCGTTCTACGTATTATACCAGCTCCTTTTGCTGACATTGAAAATTTAGAATCGCCTGCCCAATTCCTCAAGGAGATGGACAAGCTTCTTCGAGCTGGCGTCAAGGTGACGGACGCCACCGCGCAGGAAATCAAGGCGATCATAGAGCAGCTTAAGATTCTGAAGGCGGTGAAAGAGGCTAACGAAATGGAAACTACCAATCAGCTGACATCTTCTTCGCGGTCCGCCACGCAACGAGCCAAGGAGTCGGCTACGGCGTCGTCATCCGTCTATGACTTTGACGGTGCCGGTGATTCGCCGGTGCCGTCTCCGAATCCGAGTGCCTCGCGTCGAAGTGCCGGTGGGGCAGGAAGCAGCAAAGGGGACCGCGACTCGGTTCCCCCCAAGCTGGACCGGTCAACGCCGGCGGCCAAGGCTGGTAGTGTCGAGCCGCAAGGTGCTGCCTCGGCCGCAGCGAGCGCCGCACGGTCCAAGGTGTCCTTCTCGAAAGGGGACCACGTCGCCTTCAAGCCCAAAGGCGCCAACAACGAACCAACCGATTGGATCCTCGGCTACGTCCAGGAGGTAAGAGGCGAGGGCAAGTCACGGCGGTACAAGGTGATCGACGCCGACCCGGACGAGGCGGGCAACCGCAGCGAGTTCCGGACCAGCGCCAGCAACATGATTGCCATCTCCAAGGAGAAGGACCCGCTGCCCCCGCTCGATACGGGCAAGGTGGTGCTGGCTCTGTATCCTAATACGACTACATTCTACAAGGCCGAGGTGATGGGCATGACGGAGGACGGCAACGTCAATCTGAAGTTTGAAGGGGAAGAGAGCAGCAATACGATGCAATCTGTGACCCGTCATTACGTCTTGGAGTACCGGGGTTGATATTAGCGCATCATTATTATGGCTATGGGGATTCATTTTAGGTCTTCTTCTCATTGAGATTCTGGAGGGCAAGCGAATGGCGCAAATTGGAAGGGAAGGACATTATGGTGCAATGGAGTTTTTACTCAGACCAGAAGGGCTACTGGTTCGTTTTAGAGAGGGTTTGGGGTCAGACAGTTTGTCGTTCCCCATGCCCGTTTGAAGGCACAGCGATTTCGTTGCTAGAATATAGCGATTCAATCAAGACACGATTCTGCTTCTTCGTTGATGAAGCAGGACAATGCCAATCTGTCTTACCATTGAGGTCTTCTTATTCCAGCATACTCTACTCAGATCTTGTGGGGGTAGGTATCAGTCATTCGTTCAGTGTGCGTTTGGAATCCCGCGTTTCCAGCTCCTGTCTAAAGTAGAGTTGAGCTCTGAGACATAGTGGGCATCTTCCGGGGACATTCTTTCATGACATGGACGGTGAAAGAGCGGGAAACCCACTTGGGAGTCTGCCAGAAGGAGGCGCAAACGAGGAACCGCTGTCGGGCTGTTCGTCGTGGTCTGTCTATATATACAGCCCACGTAACGACTGATTCCTGTTCACTCTCTCACCCTCGGGCTCATTAGTTTACATACATTATCTATCATCATCATCATCGACAACAATCAATCTTATCAAGGCAACATCGAATCAAGAACCAATCACGTAACTGCTGATCCCCCCATCCCTCCACACCATTACAAGATCACTCAAAGAGTCCACCACCTATTCCATCAGAAGACTGTCCTGTTTGACTGCGCATTCCATCGGCCGACCGAACACCACCCATCACCATGGCCTCCACCGTCCGCACCCACCTAACCACCTGGCTCCCCCTCCCCATCCCCGCCTTCCTCAAGTCCACCACCCACAACCGCGGCTCCTGGATCCTCGCCGGCTACCCCTGCTGCTCCCTCTGGCAGGCCGTCTACCTCGCCGGCCTCGTCCTCGCCTTCGCCGCGGGCGTCGCCGCCGGTCACCTCTACTGGCGCCGCCTGCGCATCTGGCAGCGCCGCGCCCACGCCCGCGCCCACGGCTGGCTGCGCGCCGGGCGGGAGGAGCTCGCCGTCTGCTGGGACGAGGCCGTTGCGCGCGTGGGCGGGGCCGTTGCGGGGTGGAACAATGGCATGGGACGCGGCTACAGCAACAACAAGGCCAAGACGCAGGGCGGCGCTGGAAACCAGGACGCTGAGGTCCCGTCGTCGTCTCAGACTGGTGGCGCTGGTAGCAGTAAGAGAAAGCGAAGACAGAATTTCTAGCATGGGCAGGGAGCAGAACTAAACTCTTCGAGTAGTGCGAAGGATCGGAGGTGAGCGGTTAGAAGACGGTAGATGTCGGCCATTTGGGTGGTTTTTGTTGTGGGGAAATTGGGAGACATTCAAGGCGAACAATTTGCAAAAAGGAAAAAGGGGGAAAGAGAGAGAGAGAGAGAAACGGATAGATAGACTTGGACATGCTATCTAGGCTAAGTAGGCTACTGCTATGCATTTGCAGGCAAAACTGTGTCTCTCCAGTCTGTGGTTTACAATACACGCTAGGAAGTTTTTCAATCAAGAACCAAACTCCTATCATCGCCTCCAGCTAATCAGTAACGACGCCCATCTCTCTTCCTGTGACACCCCCAAAGCCCCCAAGCTGGATAAAATGCAGTAAAAGCGTCGCTGGTAAGAGCACCCTTCAGGGCAGGTAACGTCAACGACTGGTACGCCCATGGGCACGCTCCTAGTCCACGTCAGACTCGATCTTGATCTGAGGGGTGGAAGCCTGCTTGCGGCCACGACGACCGCGGCCGAAACCGCCCCGGCGTGTTCGTTTGCGTCCTGGCCAATCTGTACGGGAGATGCCCTCGACGGTACCGCCAGACCCAGTTCCCCAGTCGGATCCACCATCACTCACGGCAGTGGCAGAGGAACGGGGGACCTGGTTGCGCCTCGAACGTCGAGGCCGACGGCGTCGAGGTGATGAGTTGCCCTGTCCCTGTCTGAGCCCGGACATGGCCATGTTGCTGAGCTCGCGACGGGCTCGGATCAGCTTGGCCTGCAGTCTGTCGACGCCCTCAATGCATTCCAGGACGTTTCGGAGCTTCTTAGGGGACATCCCATGGCGTTTCAGGGCTATGCGAAGGTCGGCCGTGTCTCTAGCGGGGGAGTAATGGTCCGGGTAGATCACACCTTTGTCTTGGGGGGCAGGACGGTAGCTTTGCGGGTAGTGAACACTGCCGCCGGCACTGGACTGTGATTCCTGGCTGGCGCTTACGGCTACTACCGATGGCTTGAAGAAGGGATTGTCGTTGGCAGATGGTGGCGGGTGTGATAGAAAGGGGTTCTTGGGGGGTGTAGGAGGGGGCTTTGCCGCGAAAGGGCTGGCGGGGATCGCTGGAGGAGCAGCAGTGACAGTTGTCGGATTGGCCTTGCTTTTGTCACCCGCGAACCAGCTATTCCCGGCCAGAGCGGTGGTAGGACTCGTGGTGACCGCTGCGGGTTTCAAGACAAAGGGCTTGAAGGGTGTGGCGGCCGGTGCGCTGAAGAGCGATGACGAATTCGTTCTTGGGGGATCGAAGAACTAGCTAGATCCGCCGTTGTTGAATGAGGGCTGGCCGAAGACGGTCGGGGCCCGTTGGCGCGGCATGGTGATGAATCGGAACGGCTCATGGCCCGGCTGTGCCTCCTCGGAGAAGCCCATCGCTGCTGAGCGACGGTAGTCGTCGTTGGCGAGAGAAGTAGTGGTGGACATAATCGCGTGACGAGTGGCGGAAAGAAGGGGGTTTTCAATCAATTCAATTCGATGGAGTATATACTGAAAGATATACAGTCCAAAAAAGAGATTGAGAGTGGTGGTATCGGGAGGTGTCTACGCGTATGATGATGTTTTGATAATGGTGAGTGAAGCCAACTGAAGATGAAGATGCGCTGCAGGTTCAAGTCAGTTGGGTCTTATGGTGGGATTACCAACACGTGCGAGCGACGGGACGAAAGCTAGACCTGTCGTGCTTTCTCTTTTAGGGCCACCTTTTAATTATCAATAGGTGCTGAGTGCGATTTCTCATTATGAACCGCAGCGTCAACCCACTGCTCATCCAGCAAGTCCGTCACACCGATTCAAAGAGAATATCAGTTGGTCACAACCCGTAGCAATCAATAACCAACACAGGTTATCCGACTCTAGGTTATACGAGGAAGGGGTTATGTAGTCGTATATCCGTGGTGGGAGGGCGCTGGCGCTGGCGCCGGTAAGGGAAAAAGAGAATTATGACCCAACGTCCAAGTGACATTGCAGCCATCCGCAAATCAATCTCCTCATACCTGCGAATTATAGAGATTGGTTCGGCTTGCGCAAATGCTCATTGGTTCGGCTTCCCCGTCACGCGACTGACATGGCGCTCTTTTCCCCGATGGGAATCGTGCACAGCTGTCACCCTGCTCACCGGCGCCTACTTGGTAGATTGGAGGGAACACAAACATCCTAACGTAGTAGGGAAACCACCAACACCAACTCCGCAGCCAACTCACAAACAATTGCAGTAGTCAAGCCAACGCATGACATCATGTTTGGCTGATCAGATATATCTAGCTGGCCCCCCTATCACTACAAGATCATAACATCATGATCAGCCTACACTATTCTTTATAAACATAAACATACGTCGACCATATCAACATTACTGCATCCTGAAAATATACATTACTGAATTGGACCTTGCTTTTCGCGCATCGTCAACCTGTCAGCCATTGAAGCTATCAAGCCCTGAACAGCCGCCCGGCACTTCACTGCAAGCGAGGCCCAACTACCGTCCCCGCAGGAACCCCCCCCAGCAAACCCACCACGCTAGGAGGTTTGCCCGCCGCTGAAGAAAGACCTACCCCACCAACCGACACTCACTGCAGCATAACCTACCTTCGTCCTGAACTGTGAACCGATCTCCAACCTCAGCCATGACGTCCTCCTCTAATAAGACGGAACGCCCGCTGGAGCCCTGGAGCTATACCAGGAAACCCGCCGTCGTGCCGCACACCTGGGGCAAGAACGGCACGCCCCCCGACCCCCGCCTGCTCGAGGACGCGCGCCAGCACCGCCGCGACGCCGAGGCCCGCGGCGAGGACCCCTATGCCCAGTACCGGCTGATGGCCCGCGCGGCCCCCAGCGGCTCCGGCGTCGAGCGCGTGTATCGCTGGGCTGAGAGCAAATTGAAGAAGTGATGTTTTGTTTTCTTCTTCTTCTTGATGAAGTGGAGGGTTGAACTGACTAAGTACCGAATGACGTGTGACTGCGGATTTGCTTTTCTGGCTTAGCAATTCTTTGTTTCAACGACGACGGAGTTGGCGTTGGGGGTTTGTCATGGTGGGGGTATGGTTTTTGTTTTGCTGCGACATGCATGTGGACGGGACAGTGCTGTAAAGTCAATTCAGTGTTCTGCCTTTCTGTATAAGTTCAGCTGTATGGTATGACTTCTATGGAATGAGTCCTATACCCATTTGAATTTGTCTAAATGCCTGTAGCCCAATTGAGTCTAACTGCTGTACTGTTTGATCCCCCCTTATGTCGTGCCAACATCCTTCACCATCCCCTTAAACGCCAGCCGGCGCCCCTCCTCCATCTTTATCAGTCCCTCCCGCCTGGGCCCCACCGGGATCTCCTCATCGCCCCGCGTCAAGCCAGCCCAAGCCTCGTCGGTAAACTCCTGGAGCGTGATGCCGATGTCCCCCAGACCCCGCGCCACCAGGTCCGGCTGCTGCGAGTGCAGCTCCGTCTGCACGGCGGGCGGCAGGATCTCGACGACCCGGATGTGGCTGCTCGAAGGGTCGGCCGCCAGCTGCGCCCGCACCGACCACAGCAGCGAGTGCAGCGCCGCTTTCGTCGCGCAGTAGTTGCCGCACCGCGGCATCGGCACCACCGCCAGGCCCGACGTCACGGCGACGACGGCGGCGGGGCCGCCGCCCTGGGAGCCCCGCGACTGCAGGTGCGGCAGGAAGTGCGTCAGCAGCGAGACGTACGAGGTGTAGTTGGTCGTGATCTCCTGGTGCACCCGGCTCAGGTCGATCGCCCGGGGCTTGGTGAAGTCCAGGGTCCGCTGGATGCCCGAGTTGAGCACGACGGCGTCGACGTTGGGGTGCTGCTTGAGGAGGCTGCGTGGCCGCTTGTTAGCATGTGCCCGCCTCGGCCCAGCTCCAGAATACTGCGGGGTAGAACTTACCCCTCGACCCAGGGCTTGATGCCGTCCAGATTGGTGATGTCAAACTGCGACGCGGCGCATTTGTCGACGCCGTGCTTGGACACGAACTCGTCGAGGCGCTCCTGGCGCCGGCCGACGCCAATGACGAAGACCCCATTCTCGATCATGCGCTCCGCCAGCGCCAGGCCGATGCCAGAGGTGGCGCCGATCATGACGACATTCTTATAAGGGAAGGAAGACATGATGCGATGATTGACCGGCACTAAACTACACTGATTGCTGGTTGAAGTCGTGGTGATACGTTCTACCGACACAACGAATCTCTAAATTGATCTTACAACACCCAATCTTGTATCAAAGGCGCGGGATCACTGGCCTTTATATACCAAGCTTTCTCGACTCCATTATTTCCCCCCGCGTGCAATATCCATGATCCTAACACATGCTGTTTCGTCCGATGATTGGAGCATCTGGGGCGGGCGGACCGTTGGCTTGAACTGTGGGTTTCGGCTCGATCCTTTAGGGGCGCTACTTTTAACGCCGGCGGTGGCTGATTCAACTACATCCATCCGAATAACACATAATAATGGGTCCTCCTCCTCCCGCCTGTCAGATACTGCGATCCTGGCTAACGATGATGCGAAGATATGGAAGTTGAATTGAGGAGCATTGTGTATTAGGAAAAGAAGAAAAAGAAAAGAAAACAGTACGCCACGCCAGATCCCTGTAATGTGACTTGGTCGTGGGCAAATCGGCCCAACTGGCCAGACCGACCCGGTGGAACGCGGGAGACGTGATCCCTACAACCGAGAACACCACCACGTAAGTCAACTTACTAAAGCATGACACCAGACCTGAAGCAAACCTTTCGTTGGGAAAATATCCCCGCCGCCATGTCTGCTCTTTGATCAGATGGCCGTACTGGTAACCGTCTCTGAGTACCCCCCCCTCCCACGCTACTATGAATATTAACCAACCCTGAAAAGTCTCCCTGTATCAAGCTCTATTGACAAACGGGTCTCGGACCTCCCCCAACTTCACGTATGAGTATTTAGGCTGGACGGTGGTTAGCTCGACCGTCTCATACGAGCCAAGGACCCCGTCAAGAGCCGCAAACTCGAAATTCCAAACGAGGAGACTGAGGACTGTCCGTATCTGCAGGTAGCCCAGCCTCTTGCCAAAACATTGCCGGGGCCCGAACCCAAAACTCATCATCGGGCCCGCCGACGCATTGTATACCTCTTCACCAGCGTCGTCCACCTCGAGCCACCTCTCAGGCTTAAACAAGTGGACGTCCTCGGGTGTCCAAGGCCGCCGTACACCGTCCTTGGGGAACTTTTCCGAGCGCAGATGTTTGGGGATGGGGAAGCCTGGCGTCAGGAGGCTGGGCCCGATAATGGGCATGAGGATGGTTGTGCCCTTGGGGACCGGGCAGCCGAGCACGACCACGTCGGCGTTGGAGGCCCGGAACGAGGGCTGCAGGGGAGCCCGGTGTCGCAGCGTCTCGTCGATGACGGCATTGAGATAGGGTACGTTGGCCCGCGTGATTTCTTCCATTGTCGGGTTCCGGTTCTGCTGCAAGGCTATCGCATGGCTCTGCTGCAGTGCAGCCCGCAGCCGGCTCTGGCATTGGGGGTGGGACGTGAGGAACTTGATAGCCCAGCTGAGGCTAGTTGCACTGGTCTCGTGACCTGCCGTATAATACCCACTCATCTGGGAGGTGGTTTCATCGTCAGTATTTGCTTCTTCGGAGGGGAGTGGGCGCTGTTTTCACAACTTACGCCGTCGTAGAATCCCGGCCTGTGGTAGACTGGCTCCCTGTTCTCGCCGGCAGCTGCCTGTTGCTCTCGGAACACCATATTGTCCAGGGCGCAAGTTATCGTCTCATCATTTTTCAGACGCATCACCGCCTTGTCGATCTCTGCTGCTTCGAACTGCTTGATGATCTTGTATACTGCGCGCAGCTTAGGCCGGAGGAGCATGGAAAAATAATGCTGCAGAAGGGGAAATGGGGCCTTCACCTGGTCGCTCTGGTGGTCCGAGAGGAGCTCGAAAGCTGTGTAATACGACAGCGGAGGCAACTCGGGGAAACGAATGCCCCCA
This sequence comes from Apiospora koreana, assembly GCA_017163955.1. Classification (NCBI taxonomy): domain Eukaryota; kingdom Fungi; phylum Ascomycota; class Sordariomycetes; order Amphisphaeriales; family Apiosporaceae; genus Apiospora; species Apiospora koreana. Next base: position 247,360 of record JAFHKQ010000017.1, read on the forward strand.
TGGTCCTCCTGATCTGTGTGTAGGTCTTGGGCCAACGACTCAAGATACCTTAGTTGCTGCCGCGTGGTGCCCATCTCTGGGTTGGCGGCGAAGAGTGAAGCCAATATCATATCCGAAACGGCGCCGAAGATGTCTTCCCGGGCATGGAAAGGCCGCTCACCGGCAGCTGCCAACTTGAACCTCCAAAGATCGACTAAGTCCAGGGCGCAAGCGTATACACGGGGCCCAGTCACCTGGCGATCGGTTAATAACCATGGGACCTGGATAATCCTCAAGGACAGGCAGATTGCGTTCACTTACCTGGTCTAATACAGCCGGTGACATAGAGTCCTTCACGAGTGACTTGTTCGCCTTGTATCTTGGGTCTTCCTGTTGCAGGGCAACGTGAAACTCGGGCGCCGTGAACCTGAAAATCCTCGTGATGTTCTCTCCCCGGCCGAACTCCCGAGCCCTCCGTAGTTGAATGTCTTGGACCTCCCAGAAGTCCATCAGTAACAAAGTGGGTTTCGCGAAGGGGGCTGGGAAGAACTGCGTCAGGGGCGCCCCGACTCTGCCCTGGTATTGTTCATACCAAGGGATGATCCGATTCCCATTTTTCGCGCGGAAGTCGATCATCTCTTTCATATGACCGAATACGTTCTTCGCTGCGGCCTTGTCGTAGGGAATGCCGGGCAGGGGTTTTGGCAGAGCCAGACGATACAATACGCCGAGTACCAACGTAGACAGTGCCAAGAGAAGGCCCACATAGCCTGGCAGCGGGCCAGCGACCGCCGGTGAACTGATCAGGGTAACAGGCATCTTCGGCTGACGAGTCACGTACAAGAACAAAGAACTAAGTCAGGAACACAGGACTTCCTGGACGAGGCTATAAGTAAGTAGAGGGCGGGTTCGAAGTTTTGAAATATATGAATTGGAAATGTGCGCCTTACGGAATATGGAAGTTATATTCAGGAAGCCCGTAAGTGACTATTCTTTTTCGGTGCCGTACTACAGCCCGAGAAGTGGACAACGGGCTGTTAGGCGACTCCGAACCTGTGTCAGTATTCCTATGGCTTCGATGGAGTTTCAATACCATGTGGTGGGATAGTGACCCTAGCTATACGAAACCTTATACGTCTATCCTACGTCTTACTCGGGACCTCGGGGCCTATGTCGGATAATAGTATATAGTTAGGGATACTTTTACTAGAACCCACTTAATGATTTAGGACAGGATAAGAGTAGCGCCCGAGATCCCGCCCTTTCTTGCCTATCAGTGCCCGTGCGCCCTATTTCCGGGGGTTGCATTGCCTTAAACGCGAGGGCGAGATGCGGGGTTTTCGTCGAGCAGATACAGTCGGGAGCCGTGACTTGCGCCTCCTGGCCCGGTGCAAATGGATGAGCACCCAAAGCCAAGTTCGATCGAGAGGGGCGAAAGGTCCAAGGTGTAGGTACGCGTCCAAATCAGATCCCCGCTGTTTCAGATAAGACGTCGTGCATTGGAAATTGGAAGTAGCTCCCTCGGAAGCCGGTAAAATCCTTCCTTCGGTTGTTGCCGCTTATCAAGATCCCAGCGTCGCCCGCTCCTCTGACCTGGTAGCGATTGCGGCGAGTATTGACAAGCTATGTTCTCCGCTGTCGCCGTCCTTCTGGTCGTCCCACTCCTCAATCACGGTTGTCGCACCCTGCTGAAAATGGAGTCTCTCCGGTGCGATGGGCCACGTCCCTGTATAGATCTCTACGACTTGGTAGCACTAGGCCAGCAGGCGGTGCTCGCTTGCGAAGTGTTGCGCAGCTCGTCGGGTAGGATGATGTGTGGAACAGGGCTATAATATAGTGTTTAACCACTGGCAAGTCTCCTTTTAACAGCCGTCCCCTTTATTGGCGATTTCGTTCGGAGGGGGGCGGGAAGAACTTAGTAAGTAGTTCTTCCGCTTATTCCATATAGTTAGATGTGGTCGTCCTATCTGCTCGAGCGAGCTAGATGACTTTCCTAAATACTGTGTTATAGCCCGCTTTAAGGTACTTTACTGTATAGAAAAAGAGGTAAAGGTCGAGTTATTTATAAGCGAGCAACTCGACGACGCAGTTAATCCGTCCTGGGTCTACAATTGAAGCTAGCAGACAGGACCGTACGCTAATAACAAGATACAGGAGTACCCATCTACCATAGTCCGGGGCAAGATTAGCCTATTCTCAATAACGTGCAATACGTACTACGGTAAGCGTATCTGAATAGCAACCCTCTGTCATAGGCAATTTGGCTTCGGCACCTTTTTTAGCATGTCTTCATTTGATATACGATGCCTAAAGGATGCCTAAAGGATGCCTAAAGGATGCCCAAAGGATGCCTTACGAGGCATCCGCTCCGCCCCATGTCTTGTAGGTAGGCGCAGCTGCAGCTCACTGCTGCAATAAGTCAACATGCAGCCGGCCGTGCTACACAAGCTGCCGACTGTAAGCAGTGACTGCTGCATCCCTTTAAAGTGGCATTCAAGACTGGGCTTTACCATTCACGGCTCTCAATCACTTCCGAGGCTTCAACATCATCTTTTTGACTTCTTCACAGCAAATGCTTTCCATTCGGTTACTCCAGGTTTGCTCTCAGTGCCATGGCCGAGGCTGCTGGACTCGCATTGGGCGCGCTAGGAGTCGCTGGCCTCTTCACGACTTGTATTGAGAGCTTTGACATCATCGTGCGAGCGAAGGACTTTGGCGAGACCTTCGATCTTTTGTGTACCCAGGTGAGTTTGTGATTCTAATACTCATTCCAAGACCTCGCTCACACGAGACCAACAGCTTTCGTTGCAAAGAATCCGCTTGGCGTTATGGGGTGAAACATTGGGTCTACTGCCTTCGTCGCCTGAGCAGCCGAGGAGTGTACCGTATAATCGTGCGATTGATCGAGAAGATATCAAACCGTCCATTCTCGCGTCATTGCACCAGCTGTTGGACCTACTCACCAAAGCCGACGTCATTACAGAACGTTATGCGCTGGAATGCACAGCTTCCTCTGCGCAGGCCTACGCGCAAGAGATAACACAGACGCCGAGGGGCATGCTTGTACTCCGCGACTCGTTCCAGAAGTTCAAGGAGCGCATCCGAAAGAATCAAAAGCAAAAGTCGGTATGGAAGGTGACTCGCTGGTCCGTCTACGACTGCGCCCAGTTCGAAGCTCTTGTCGACAAAGTTCGCAAGCTGCTGGACGGGCTAGAGAGCATCACCAATGCACTAGGGGTCCTCCAAATGCAACACAAACGTCTCTTGGAGGAGGTCGACACGGTTTCGGATGCTCAAAGCTTGTCTCTCCTACAGGATGTTGGCTCGTCAGACTCTGCACCTGCAGCACTCAGAGCAGTCTCTGAGACAGCCAGTGCCAGGCTCACAATGTTGAGTGATGATTCGCAGACCTATTACACTGCGAATACAGGCCAAGCAGGTAGCCAACATGTTATTATGAGTATTAGACAAAGAGATCCAGCATCAAGAGTCCCGCGGAAGGAAGAGTTCGTCGCTGATAAGATACGCAAAAACGAGCCGACGGATGAATCGATACCGCAGCATCAACGATGTATGAGCGCTCTTCTAGCTAGTCGGCCCAATGTCAAGCACATGCCAGTGTTTTCCCCTGACGATGTCCACTACGGCGAAGCATTAGGCTGTTTCAAGAGCGCAGACGACCAAACCTACATGAAAATGTCTGGCCAATTGGCGGTGCAGGCTAACACGGGACTTGGTCTAGCGCAGCGAATGTTTATTGAGCTCCGAAACATACACCGCGCGGCGATACCTTTCATCAGCGCCGTCCCTGTTGGTGATGCCCTTGACAAGCTACTCGCCTGTATCGAAGGTCCACCAGGTACACCATACGAAGGGGGCATTTTCTGGATCACCGTCCAGATCACAGAGGCACACCCGCCGACTATGCGATTCCACACTCGCATCTATCATCCCAATGTTGATCATGCCGGCAAGATCTGTGCTGATTACGCAGGTTGGTGGCAGGCCGCTAAAGTCCTTAACAGAGGACCAAGTGGCGGCTCTCTGCGTCGCGACCTGCCCTGGTTCTCGGAGCACGCCACGAATCACTACTCGTTGGGGGCTCTGTTGGTCGCTCTGTGCGGTCTTTTGGCCAACCCTAATATCGAAGATCCGCTCGTGCCCGAGATTGCTGAGAAATATGTTACCGACTATGATGGATATGGCGAGGCTGCTCGTCTGTATACCCAGCGGTACGCAGGCGCTCCGCGGCCGGCCGACGAAGACCTCGTCTTCTCCGATATCAGCTACACAAAGGATGAAGCTACGCATTACGAGGCGCCGGACTTCGAGTCCAAAGCGAAAACAGTAACTTCGTCCATCAGGCACAAAGACACGGAAAGTTCTACGCATAGCGTCAAGAGCGGCTTCACATCGACTCAACACGTACCCGAACGTTGGCTTGAAGCTGGAGAAGGGTACCTGGGTATCTTTGAAGACCATTCTGTTGAGCAAGCTCAAAGGGAGATGAATCTTGAGTCGGGAGTGGAGCCTGAAGACTTGTTCAATGAAATTGACCGCGAATATCGCGCTGGAGCTGATCTTTCCGATCCGGATGAGCCTCCGTAAGACCACTTTACCTCCCAAATCGGAACTTCAAATAAAGTTGACACGACATCTTTAGGTCCATCGGCTTCGGAATACCACGCCGCATGATGTATCATCCACACGATATGCGACGTCACCTTGCGGATATAAAGGAAGTTCCATATGCTGACCCCTCATATTGGGATTCGATTAGTCACATGTGGCAGTGAAATAATGCAGGTCAGGTGGTGATTTCGAGCTCAGGGTGTCGTTATCACACCGCCCGAATGGTTGTCGTCATCTTCCCAACCTAACACCACGGATTCTTTATACTCGGCAACTTGGGTGTTAAGCAAAGAACAAATTGTCAAGTTTGGCAGCCTTGTTTGCCTCGAGTATGATGAAAGTCTCAATCTATCCACTCCAGGAGGGTTAGCAATCATCGGTCAGTGTGCCCTACCACCCTTCCGATGCTTGTCCCAAATGGCGAGGCGTCATTCTCCGGGCGGTGCTTTATAACATATCCTGTATCACGCTGGCAAAGCATGGTAACGGTCCGAGAGCGGGATCGGGAGTCAACTCGCCCGTACTCCTTAACGAGTACAGTTCCAATAGACATTCTCAACGACAACGGATACTCCTATTGGAGAAGTTCGGCCATGGTATGTGCTTGCTAGTGGGGCCAAATCCGTCGCGGCGTGTTGGTCTTTGTTCTCCTCCGGCTGAGTGGTACGTGGCAGGTGAATAGGACGTTGAATCACTTCGGGGTATTCGGAATGATAGTGGCGGTTGCGGATACATGGTCTTTAGTACACTGAGTTTGTGACCATCTACGGAGGCGATTGCGGTTTCTATGTCCGTCTAACCTATGATCACTGCGGAACAGGGGTGCCGAGAGGAAGGTAAAACTCAGAGGGCAGGCACTCTTGCCCCGGGGCTAAGTTATCTAGCGCCGGAGAGTACTGTTTACAAGTTACATATGCATCCATGCTAAGTGCGAGTTCTTCCCACATATATGTATTCGGGATATTCCACGGTTTTAGTAGAAACACATCGATTCTGGTAAGTCTCCCGGAGGCTCGAGTCAAGCAAGCTGGCAGAAACGGTCAAAGTCAACAACAACTGGTCCTACTCGGATTCGTCTTCTTCCTCATCGTCATCGTCATCGTCATCGTCATCGTCGTCTCCCCACTGGTTGAGCGGGTTACCGCTCTTGACATCTAAGAGGGCCAAGGGCAGCTTCGAGGCCACATGTCTTTGAACAATACATCCCTTCTTGTTGCAATTCTCCCCACAGCAATCCCAGATGAATCCGTCGGGAAAGCTCTCACGACGCCAGTCAGTCTCCACGTCGATAGAATTGGGATCATACTCGACTTGGTCGTCGTCTGGGAAACACTCGGGGTCCAACTCGAGACCACCTGGTCGTCCCATCAGTAAGGGGCATATACACCTGGCGGGGGACAAGACGAGGATTCCCTTTGGACAAGGACTTACCTTAATGGTATCGGCAGGATTTCTTTGTGTTCATAGTGACATCATAGACCTGCTTACAGTGCACGCAAGGCTCAAACCTTGACTGGGCCGAATTCACCTCCTCTTGTTTCTGCCTCTTGTTCGGGGCAGTAGTGTCTTGGGGGTCGCTGTCAGCGACATACTTGGCGGCAGGCCGTGTCACCACGAGACGATCCGTCGCTTGCTGGCGAAAGTCTGGTGAGGCGTTGCACATGTCTTTGAAAACATGGCGCAGCGTCGGGAGGTCCAGCTTGTTGATGGCCTCCGCCAAGAGCGTTCTGCTCGTATCCTCGATCACGTCAGACATAGTAGTGTTGGGGTTGGCGATAGTTTGGTGGTGGTTGAGACAAAGATCGCGCTCGGGGACTTGGAGACGCGTTGCGGTGATATCATCGGAAAATTGTAGGGCGGGACGGCCCCTGTCCAGATCAAACAGGGGTCTTCCACGTTAGCGCAATCTATGGAGACCCCTCAGTCACAACCCCCTGAACTCTCCTCTTCTACTGTACCCTTGGCGCCGCTACTCCAGCATCATATTAGCGACAGTAGATGTGACTCTGGTCGTTGTAGTCTGCGAGAGGTATTGAAATGAGATCTCTGCCCTCTGAATTTTGGGGCGAAATACGAACATACTCGGTCGTACGTACTCTGCACTGCCCTCGCGATATGCGCTGGGTGGTGGGCCGGTCCTAGTGCAACATGTGATTGATTCGCTAGGTAGAATGATGACTGCAGCTTCAATGCCTGCTGACTGCAGAAGCGGCGCAGTTCTTTCTTTTTCACCGCATACAGAGAGCCCTTGCTTTTTTAGCCCTCGAGTTACCAGTTTTACACACAGAGCTATCGGCAAACTATCCCCTCAATGCCCAACTCGCGCTCGTCGGGGGAAAAAACGGCGCATCACGATACCATACATATGGGTACTCAAATGCTCAAATATATTCTAGCATCATTCTAGAACTTGAACTCCTTTGGGTATTTTTAGGAATCAGAGATCTGTTCCGTCCTGTTTCGACATGGAGGGCAGTAACCCTGTCGTCGCTAGTTGGGCCTCGGAAATCAGACCTCTGACCGAAGAACAGCGGGAACGCTTTCTGAAAGAGATGCCAGATGGCGACCTTCATAAATTCGCAAATTCGATTGAGGAAGTCATAATACAGCGAATCAAGTCAAGTCGAACTCTTCAAGTCGGAAAACGCATGGTGCCACTCGGCCAGCTGGTAGATATGACCAAGCCATTCGCCGAAACCATACAGTCGGCGTTCCCGCCTGCCGCCCTTATCCTGGGGGGAATCTCGGTACTGCTTTCGGCAACCAAACGGTTCGTGGATTACCAAGAATCGGTTATTCTCTTCCTGCAGAAGGTCTTGACGAATCTCAACGTTATCGAGCGTTTCAAAACGACCATTCCCACTACAGATGAGATACAACGGATTCTGGTTACTATATACGGGGATCTTGTCAAGTTCCTCGCCCAGGCAGTGAAGCCGTTCCTTGACAAAAAGGGCCGAGATAGAATGACTCTAGTTCCGTTCGCAAAGTCCATGTGGAAGTCATTCGACGTTGAATTCGGGAACCTGGAGAAACACCTCGATGGGCACTTGATTGCCTTTGACCGAGCGCTGGCACTTCATTTGCAGAAGGAGCAAACCGTCAGTTCAGAACTACAGAGCCGCACCTTCCAAGTAATCCAAGGCGCTGAGCAGCGACGAACGATAATTGAAAAGGAGAATGGAGTTAAGGAAACTTCAAAAGAAAGAGAGGAATCACGAAGAGATATACTGGACTGGATACCGTACAGTTCATTCGATCATATCCAAGACGACAAGCACAACAACAGCTTAGCAAGCACAGGACGCTGGTTCTTTAACCATGATGTTTTCCGGTCCTGGAAAGATGGTGGACCTTCAAATCTTCTCTGGGTTACTGGCAAGGCTGGCAGTGGCAAATCCCATCTAGCTGCCCATACCATCCACAACATTCGAGAGAGCCGCGGCCATGCCTCCCACCCTACCAATGGTCAAGGTATTATGGCCCATGCTCTCGCATTTATATACTGCAGTTCGAACATAAGCGCCGACGCATCTTCTTCTCCTGTTCCAGCCATATCAACCTTGTTGGGTTCCATTCTGAGACAACTCTATGCTCAACTACCAAAAGATGAAAACGTCGAGATTATTTGGAGGCGCTACAAGGAGAGCAGCTTCGATAACCTTCGAAGAGCCGAAATTAAGGACGGCATCCGGGGTGTAGTCCGGAAATTCATGCAAGCCTATATTATCGTCGATGGGCTCGATGAATGTATCGGGCTTCCCGGTGATGACTTTAAAGATTTATGTCAGTTTCTCGGGTCTTTAGCGACAAAGGACTCGGTCAAACCCCCCCGTGTGGCCATCTTTAGCCGACCTGGTTATCCCGCTATAAGCAGCGCTCTTTCAAGCGCTATTGTGCTTCAGGTCGACGATGGATCTAATATCACCGATATCAAGATGTTCGTCGAAGAGAAGACTGTGGATCTAGCAAAAAAGCCCGCGGCGTTGCAGAAAATCCAAGACGGCCTTATTGGTGGCGCAGAGGGTGTTTTCCTCTGGGTTTCGCTGAGCATCAAACTCATCGAGATGGAAACGTCTGATAGAGCTAAGGTGACAGCAGCGCTGAGCACGCTGAGGGGCCTTGAAGGTTTGTACTCGGAGCTGCTGCAAAGAGTATTGACCCAGCCAAGATCTCGACGTGATCTGGCATTGAAGGCCCTATTATGGGTCGCCAACTCGCAGGAGCCATTGTCGAGATATGAACTTGTACATGCGCTTAGTTTTGAGTCAGACATGACGTCACTTGACAGCGACGATATTATCGACGAGAAGATCATACTGCCCATCTGTGCTGATCTATTGGTTGTTAAACATGATCGGTATGAACTCCTCCACTTCTCACTGGCGGAGTTCTTGAGAACTGAATACGCCCTGAATCTCATGGACTCGGGGCACCCAAGATGCGAAGAGGATGAACCTAATGCGGTACTTGCCACATCTTGCATGGGCTACCTTCTGCTAGACGAGTTTAAAAGGGGGCCTGTTGAAACGCTAGAGGCATTCGAGTCCTCAGTGAAGAGATTCCCACTGCTCCGTTATGCGGCTTTGCATTGGGGTGCCTACCTTCGACTCTCTATGAGCCCAAAAAGCATACATATGGCATGCCAAATACTACAATCCCCGGGACATCGCAACTTTGTGATGCAAGCCAAGGACTTCTATCTTCGCCGAGGGAAAGACTATATATTCCCATGGCCTGGAAAGGTACAGCCCCTTCACGTCATTGCCGGATTCGGGCTTGAAGGAATTCTACCCATGTTCCCTCAAGCAATATCACAAATCAACATGCCTGATGGATTCTCCTGGTATCCAGTTGACTACGCCGCCCAGAAAAAGCGAAAGTCTATGTTCGAGTGGATACTGTCCCAGAAAGGAATATTCAGCCTAGAAAGGATGAGAAATGCCATGGATGACAACGTCACGGTCACTCAACCATTGAGCTCCCACCTCGCGCTAGTGGTAGAAGCTGCAAGAAATGGCTGGGCGGACATGGTCTCTACTCTTATAGCAGCTGGGTTTGACAAGGATGGGCGAGATTACTATTCCTCGACAGCTTGGCACCTGGCTACGTACCATGGCGACATAAATACTGCTGAAGTTCTGATCAAGACGGGTGCAGATCTCAACCCACGAGACAGAATCGGGGATACTCCACTGGTACTTGCAGTAATTCGGAGCCAGATAAAAATGGCAAAACTGCTTCTGGAACATGACGCAGATGTCAATGCGCAAAACACAAGCGGTTTAGCAGCTTTGCACTTTTTGGCATTCTCTGATCAGGAAGACGCGGTAGACGAGTTGATTCCCCTCCTCTGTGACCACGGCGCAGACACAGAGATACAGGATGAAGATGGCTACACCCCATTGCTCCTAGCTGCGGTTACGAACAATTCAACTGCGCTAAAACATTTGTTGTCAAAAGGGGCAGACTTAACCGCAGCCGTTCAAGGACGCACAGTTCTTCACCTAGCGAGTTATCATAACAGTGATCAGATCTTAAAGGTCCTTTTGAGCAAACTAGAAGGAACCAAGGCTTCATCGAATACGTTAGTCAACGATAAAGACGAACCACGGACAATGTCAGTGGCCCCTTCGGCAGCCTTTAAGGATCATCAGCGACTGGCAGATATCTCGTTACTGAATGTCGGTGACGATTATGGAGAATGGCCCATCCACCGAGCTGCCAAAAACGGTCACGGCGATTGCGTGGTGTATCTGTGCAATTTTGATCCGTCCCAGGTCAATAAAAAATCCACTGCTGGTGTAACACCTCTTCACTTTGCAGCCGAGGGAGGATACGGGCTGCTAGTCGATTTTCTACTCCATCGAGGGGCTGACATTAATGCCGGGCGTGGCCCAGAGGATTTGATGGTGACCCCCTTGCATCAGGCAATGCGAAACAATAAACGGAAAGTTGCAGCTACCCTACTCAAGAATGGGGCAGATCCTTCCTTGGAAACTCTACACGGTCTTACAGTATGGGACTATGCTACCATTTACGGCGATCCTGAGACTACTCGTTACGTTCTGGGCCACGTTCCAGCATTACGCGATGACGATGATTGTCTGCTGCAAGCAATGCGGAGTGCTATTCGTCATCAAAATATCGACGTTGTTTCTATCCTGCTCTCTACATATAAGAGTTCGAGCTTCCTAGCCAAAATGGAGAAATCTAACTTTGGCTTGCTTGCCATAGAGATTGGCAGCTTTGAAATTTGGAAAATGTTGATTTCCTGCCACAGTCCACTGACGCACGGGGCTGACGCGGACGGATCCAATGCGCTTCATTATGCAACCATGTACGGACGTACCAATATCCTCGGTCATCTTTGCGAACAGGGATTTAACATCAACCAGACAAGTCGGCATGGTCGCTCACCACTCATACTGGCGGCAAGATGCTATATGACCGGTTGCATCAAGACTCTTTGCGACAAAGGCGCCAACGTCAACCAGTTGGATGCCTATGGGCGCACGGTATTGCATTATTCAGCCAAGTCTGGTTGCAGAGAAGCAACAAAGCTACTACTGCAAGCAGGTTCGGATATACATATCCGAGATTTTGCAGGATTTTGCGCGGCCGACTATGCAACCAACAACATTCTGAGTCTTTTGAAACCCTGGGAAGAGCCACTCTATTTCTCTAAGCCTCCGAGTGGTACCAACGAACCAAGAGAAGCCATCCTATCACTCATCCAAAAACTACAGGATACCCACGTCCGGGGTCTGGAACGACGCCTCTATCTTGATGTCCTTTGTGATCTACTGTGGAAGCTTCGGGCATATCGAGAATCCAGCCTAGTGTTCGGGTATGGAGCCAGGAGAGCTTGCGATGTCTGCAGAGACACTGTGGAGTTCCCATTTTACCATTGCACAGAGTGTCTCGATGTCGACGTTTGTTCTTCCTGTCACACAGTCTACATTCACGGAAATCGAGGTGGTCTGCCTCAGCTAGAATCCCTTGAGCTTGTGCTACAGCCAGTCCGAAGGGCGCTCCAACACGCAAGTCAGTTCGGCGCGACGACTCTACTGCAAGTCATTGATAGCGTTGAGGGCATTTGTGGCTATTTTCAGGGTATGAGTGCACGATACTTTCATTGGGCAACTCACTACAAAGAAAAAGGGCAGCTCCAAGCGTGGTTGTTCCCAGGCTGGCTGTTGATACTCATCATCTATAAGCTGAAAGGCCCCGGCAAGAGCCTCACGAATGCGGAAAACACTGATTATATGGGCACAATGGACCCAGGATCATTTGTCCTAGGAGATGAAAGCCTCAGCTATCATTTGCGTGATCTATGTGAAAATCATAGCCCGGCATGTGAGATTGTTGGGTTTGGCTGCCACTCTCACACCTTCTTCAAGATTCGCGGTGCTGAAGAACTCTCGGGCGAGGATCTAGCCTTTTTCGGGGAAAACGGTGCGTTATCCAAGTTCTTCTTCGACATGCTCGCGGAGAACATTGCCAATTTGGACACTGGTCGAGCATCCGCAGCCACGTGGGATAGGTTGTTATCGCCGCTGGCTGGAAACATGACGGGCATGATTAATCCCGACGAAGGTTTGGATAAGAACGTTGATCAGCAGCTTCCCAGCACCCTGACCCCGGTACTGGCGACACCTTCTCAAGATACAAGATCCCTATCCGAATACCAATGCCAAACTAGCCTGGGTGGGGAGAAACGCGACGAGACTTTAGAGCCGACAGAAGGCTATTGCAGCTCAAGCATCTCCAAGATAGATATTGACGACGCACGGAAGACTCTTTTGCAGAAGATGCGCGATCTGAAGCCTGACGAGGCCAGTCTGGCAAGTGGAGAGGGAATGGTGCTGGAGACAGCATGGTCATTGGTGCAGGCAATAGTGTACGGTGACGAGGCTCATTTCCCGTCGTTGGTCGAATTGATGAAGGAGTCGGGAGAATGACAAGTGAATTGCAATTGTTGTACACATATATACGATCTCGTTGCTTTCTATATATTGGCCAGGTTGACTGAATTCGTGCAGTCGCTGAGGTTATCGAGCCTGTCAGCGTGACACTTCTTGAGTGTACATGGAAGATAGGGGTAACTGCCCACACTCCTCTCACCTGACTCAAAATAAATCATGTATATGCACCTTATTGGAGGTCTACAAAATTTTGGCAAGAAAGTAAACGCTCCCCTTCTTCCACTTCTATTATCCTACGTAGCTGTAACAATTAGCGGACTTTCTTTGCCCCCCAACCCGGAAGCAAGAACGCTCTTCGAATCACCACGTCCGCTCGTTCTTCCAATCCTCTTTCTCAAAGCCCCTGAACCACAGTCTTCAAGATGCACCTTCTTGGGGTCTTCTATTTCCTCACCTTCCTCTACACCTTCATCAACACTACCGTTGCGTATAACGCCGTCCCCAAGCCCAACGACATATGGGCGAGATCCGGCGTCGCCGATGCCCCTGCCGCCGTCGAGACCGCGCCGCCGGGTGTCATGCACAGCAACGACCACCCCATCACGCTGAACCCGGTCATCACGTTCGAACGGATAGCGCCGACGGTCCCGCAGAGAAACTGCGACACGGCCAACAGCAACTACGAGAACCTGACGGGGATCCGGGGTGAGGGCGACGCCGGGGTGCGCGAGTGCCAGGACCTCTCGGGCTGGCTGCGCAACACGGCCAACTACGGCCGCTTCAGCATCGGCGGCGGCGACTGGGACAAGACGGGCGAGGACTACCTCATCCTCCTCTCGTCGGACCTCTGCGCCTTTGGCGCCTTCCGCACCGACTTCCAGCCCGAGGACCTCAAGATCGGCGGGCTCGACATCGCGGACCTCATTGACACGAGCGTCAAGTACTTCAGCAGCCCCTATCTCAACCCGCCCAGGGTCGAGGCCGACGGTTACATGAACTGCCAGATAGATGTCCCTGTGGGATGGGGTCTCTTCAACAACTGGGCCAACGAGCAACACCAGGTCGATGTTGATTAAGGTCGAGGATGGGGGGGTTTTGTTGTTGTTGCTATTGATGTTATGTTCAGGTGATTTCTGCTAGACATTGACGCATCATTGATAGCTGTGTGTAGCTATATTGAGGTAAAATTAATCAATGGCAGTGTCTTATTTTACTAATTTATGATGGCGTTCTGACATGCTGTGTATGTGTGGCTATATGAAGAAAGAGAAGCGGAATGGGAATTGAGAACAACAATTTGGTAAAGCTCATAGACATGCAACTTTCGGTCTTGATGAAAGGATTCGCATTCAGTAGGTCTTGGTTCCATCTAGTATTAAGCATTACATGTGGTGATCACCAATCACAACGTCTTAGTTCACGAGCAACAACCCGGTCCCCTTTTCCTTCAGGCCTCTTGTATGCTTCAGCCGGAACTGTGGCACGCGACTCCCGTGCGGTCCCCGTCGCAGAGATCGCCCGTCGAGCAGTTGGACCGGAAGTAGCCCTTGAGCCAGGCGCCCTTGTACCACAAGCCTGTCGTGACGGTCGGGTCGCCCGAGCTGCCCGACCCCTGCTGGGGACAGACGAGGTCGAGCGATTGCCAGGCGTTGTCGAGCTCGTCACCGCGGCAGGGGTTCCAGAAGCCCCAGTTGCAGATGGCGAGGCGCACGCTGCCGTGGTCGTAGTACCGGTGGTGGAAGGGCGATACTTGGCCATCGTCGCTGTCGCACCTATTCGTCCCCGCACGACATATCAGAGACAAGTTGATATACTTACCGAAAGGACCGGAATTTACAATATTGCACAAACATCGATATCGTTTTGGGGATATAGACAAACAAACAAAATACCAAATCAAGGAGGATCGTAAAGAGAGATTAGCAATATTTACCATTGCTTGAAGACCTCATGTGCCGTTTCAAACTCCTTCTTGTTCATCTGGGGTTTGTCGCGGCAGTAGACGATGTCTTTAGCTTCGGTGGCATTGCGGGGGATAGTGGCATTCTTGGTCCTCTCTGACAAACCTCTGGCGATTTGGTCGGCCGCCTCTTGGTATCTCTTGTTGACGATCTCGTTGGCTCTGGCAATGCGCTCAGGGGTGCCTATGTTCAGGTACTGCACAGAGGGGTTGCCGGCTTTGGTGAGAGGAGAGGCAATAGCAAGGGATATCAGCGTCCAGAAGACGGTCAGAGCAATGACGGCAGCACGCATCTTGGAAGAGCTGGGAGGATTGGAAGAAGACAGTATGGAAGTTCTTGATTAGGAATTAGGGGACCCGAGGGAATTACGAGGTGGCCGAGAGTTTCTGACCTTTTTTCTGGTTGGATATTTCGAAGAGACGTTCTACTTCGCAATTCTTCTCCCTAGGGGTTTCTATTTATACACAGCCAGTGTTGTGCCTCTTATTTAGATATTGTCATATTAACTAAAGGGCAGCTACCCTCTGCCTTATATTCACCCTCACATGGCATTGAATGAGTTCATATCACTCTAGGGCTGCACGCATGACGCGAATGCTGTTGCATTCTGATCCAGGGGTACACCATTAGCGTTACACCATAGCATAGTCCACAACAGTCAATTGAATACTTCTTTCTTTTGCTGACTTCGCAGTAGTTACGGCGTACCTGGCTTGACAGACTACAATGCTATTTGGCTGTTGGTTGTCCATGGCTAGAGGTGGCTTTTCCTCGAGGAGCGATTTGCAAACCATATATGTAGTCCCTTGTTCCTGCTCGAGGTATAATCCTTCTTCTGATGCTTGAACATTGTAGGAGCTTCAACCTTCATTTTTGCACGCTATATTGGTCCGATCACCGTGGCACATGTCCCCCGTCGTGCAGTTGGATCGCCAATAGCCCTTGCGCCAGGACGACTCGTACCACAGGCCGGTGGAGATTTGCGCGTCGTCCCCGGTCCCCGAGCCAGGGCAGCTGCTGCTGATCTTATCCCAAGCGTTTTCGACCTCGTCGCTTCTGCACGGGTTCCAGAGGCCCCAGTTGCAGATAGCGATGCGAGTGTCGCCAAAGTCTAGCCAGTAGTGGGTGAAGGGATCCGCATAACCGTCGTCGCTGTCGCACCTGTACAATGCCCTATTAGTCAGATAGTCTGCAAAAGAAAAGACAGCAATGGTCGCTTACCATTCCTTAAACAGTCTAAGGCCTATATCAAAGGGCTTCTTGTCAAAGAGATCATCCTTATCGCACTTGACTTCCCATTTTCCACTGTCATTTAGGGGGCGAGTGAAATTCTTTCTCTTTGACAGCTCCCGGGCGAAGCGGTCGGCATCCTCTTGGTATCTCTTGTTAACGAACTCGGTAGCCTTTGCGATGCGCTCAGGGGTAGCAATGTCCAAGTGCTGGGTTCGTTGTCGAGAATAATGAGAGGATCCGAGAACAGCGGAGAGTAATGTCCACAGAACCGACAAGACAATGAGGTATCTCATCTTAGGCGAGTATGGGAGAATGTTGAGTGTGCAAGTTTTGTGTTTGGGAGATCGGTTTGTGCAGACCACTCAACCTTTTTTCTCTCTCGATGATGATGCAGAGGAAAGGTTTGCTAGATTTCTTCTCGGCGTAGTAAGTTCACGAATTATATAGAAAGAGTACCTGTATTCAATGTCTTTCACTAATTCGTAGCATATCATAATGACTCTGAAGTAACCAAACCTCCTGATATTCAACATGTTGAAGCCACCACTTAACTCATACCGCGTTATCATGATGTGAAGAAGTTACTATGATATAGTTCAGTCTACGAAATACTGGCTCTAGCATAACGTCGCCTATCAATCCAGCTTATCCCCGATGCCCCTTTCCCACAACCTGCCCCAGAACGACTGTCGATGGTACACATAGTCCCCGCTACGAATAGCGGTAGCTATCCCCGCGATACCCGGAAGTGGCCATAGACACGAAAACCACTGTGACCAAGACTTTTCTGCATAGAGCCTGGGTGGATCGACCACGACTTTCTCGTAGATAGACGGCAGTGTCGTGGCTCTATACTTCTCCCTCAGCCTCTCGTACCATGGTTTGTCGTACAGATCCCAAAACTCCTGCTCCTTATAGTAAGTGTGTGAATACAGGACCTTGCGTCCCCCCAGCTCCCGAAGGCGCCGCTCCAGATCGCGGTTCTGCTTGACAGAAGCTTCCAGGTCCTGTGATGCTCTGCCCCAGAGCCCTATGTTGAGCATGGGCTCGGGCGCCCCCTTCCCGGTCGACGAACTCGGGTGGAAAGTCGGAGGTTGCGTTTCCCGCAGCGGACAAAGCCACAGGGGCCATATATTGAGTGTCTCAGCAGCATAGTCCACGAAGTGCTCAGCTTTCCCAAAGGGCAGCGCAAGGTCCTGGATCATGAATCCGAACGAACTGTTGGCGCCGTGCAGCGCTTGGTACAGCATCCGCGCGTGCAGGAAGTCGTCCAGGAACCATCGGGTCAGCCCAGTGAAGGGAACGAAGCCGAAGTACTTAAAGCACTCGCGACCTACCCAAAAACCACCCCGGTCGTAGCGAAAGAGATAGTCGTTCAGGGGTATGTAATCGACCATCGGATCGCCACCAGCTTCCTCCGGGCAGCTCTGAATCCGCTCCTGCGCGTGCATGTAGAACCATGGGTCCCATGGACCACTGAATCTCTGCACGTCCACTGAGGGGGGCTTGTCGTCGGTCAAGGCCCCTGTCATTACAACGCCCGAATTCCTCGAGTAAAGGATTCCGTCCACGTAGTCATTGATGGAACTCTTCGTTTCCCTCGCAGTCGATTCCACAGCTTCTCCTACGCTGGAGATAGGGTAGTACGTAAGCTTCACATACATCTTCGCCGGTATAAGCCGCAGCTCGAGGAGCGTGATGATTCCCAGTGTACCTGCGGCTCCAGCGGCGCCATGGAACAGGTCCTCGTTCTCGGACCTCGACGCACGAACGACCTCGCCATCGGCAAGGACCATCTCGACCCAGTTTACCGTTTGGCTGAAGTAGCCGTGATTGAAGGAACTGCTCTCGCCAGCCGAGCCCGCGAACCCTCCTCCCACGGTGATGCCGGGGAACTCCATGACGACCGGGGGTACGAGGCCGTCCTTCAACGTCGCCTCGACCAACTCGTCCATGGGGACGTTGGGTTCGACCAGGACCGTCTTGGCTTCGGAGTCTATCTGAGGGATGCGGCGAAGGCAGCTGATGTCGACTACGCGTTCGTGATGGTATGGACGGGTGCTGTTCGTCGAGCCATGGGAGATTCGGAAGGCCTGTTTGCGCTGGTACAAGTCTCGCACTTCCGCTTGGATCCTCTCCAGATCAGACTCATGGGCTTCGCGATCTTTAATGAAGAACTCCATGGTGGCCAAGGGGAAAGTAGAGATACGTGTAGTCTAGGTTGCTTGAAATATGAAGAACAGAAAGAGAATAACCAATACCTTGCCTTGAAGTGAAATTATGGGAGTGGGTGTGCTTTATTACCCGCGTCCCGGCTGGCTGGCTCTGTTGATTTTGGTCACGATTACAGGATTTCGGTCACAATTACAGGCCCTGCAAGAATGTAGTTGGTTCCTTACAAATTCCTGTAAGCGCCCATCAATTGGCATGCTACTTCCGTGTTGGTAGCACCCTAGATGCCCCTTGAGGGATCCCATGCATGCGGCAAAGAAACAAACTTGTCACCCCAATCTTCTCTGTCGTGTCACTCTCGAGAGGGGATGCCATATTTCATCAACAATTATTCTCGGGACTTTTCAGTCAACATCAACAGCTATGTCGAGTATCGAGATCCATATCTAGCAGACTGCGGAGCAGTTGACATAGATCCGCTTCTCAATGGATCTTATCGTTCTAGAAGTAACTTGCTATACTCAACTGATACTCCTCAGCTCTCGGAATCTGCAATCGCACTTGTTCGCCTCGCTGTCAGCCCGAGACAGTGAGTAATGGTATGCTTCGCGTGACGATACCTATGTATGACTGCGACGTCACCAGAGCCAGATGTCCAAACCACAGTAATCAGCAATTTGTTGCTTTGCCACCTAACTAAGTTAGCATGGCAACTAGTAACTTCTGCAGCTATTCGATCTTCCGATTAGGATCGCTTTCGCATCCACCCTCTTCCCCCTCCCCCATTGAATGCAGCAACTGATGTATCAAAAATAACACTACGGACTTGTCACGTTATAAAAGGAAACACGGCAGTTTTTGAGCATCAGATGAAGCGCAAGTACCAGGCCTGTTTAGCTTAACGGAAAAGTACCTTCCCTTGGAAACAAGGAGAGGCGGATGTTGGTTCGAGTCCAGTGATAGGCAAACTCTTTCCTTTTTACTCTTCATTTAACGACAATTCAATAGTGAAAAAGACCTCGGTTTCCGGCCAAGGAAAAGAAGACAGAAGGACAGGGAAACCCGGAGAAGTGGCATCTCGGTTTCGACCTCATCAGCAGTAATACCACTACGCCTTCAGTCACGAGAACTTCGACTACTCCGGAATCTCAATGAGCTTCTTGTCGCCGTCCAGGAAGTACCACCACCCATACTTCTCGGGCTTCGCAGCCGGCGGCTGGGTTCGAGGTCTGGTTGTAGTTGATCTCGTGGGCGACGTCGACGGCGTCGCCCCGCGCCAGCTCCGCCCACCACGCGTGGCCCTGCGCCAGCACGGACACGACGTGCGAGACGGTCTGGTACGACCCGCCGGCGCCCGCGATGGGGATCACGTCGTCGCCGCGCGGCACCTTGTAGTAGGCGAACCAGTCCCGGAAGGCGGCGGCGAGGCCGGGGCGGTACTTTTCTAGGTCTTCGTGCGCTGCGGGGTGGTGATACGTAATGCCAGATCCGAGATGACTGCCGGTGTGGATAGATGAGGAGAAAATGGGCAAGTGGGCTGATTCACTCACCATTGACAATAGATGCAAGGGGGTCTTTCATGTCGATGCCAATCATCTTCCAATCCGTTTCGTCTCCCTGTGATATTTTGGTACGCAGGCGCGCGGTAAAGGGGCGTTTCTAGAAAGTAACAACATACATCCGCGATAGCCAGCCCTCCGAGGATCTTGACTTGCTTGACCTGACCGACGTAACCAATGCTGGAATGGGGTACGAGGATCAGCATGTGTGATTTGACAAGGTCACGTTCAGTTTGAATGGGGTTGACTTACTCTTGACCAATGTCGAACAGGTCAATCGGATCGTTATCCCCAGGAAACCCGGTGAAGCTGTGGTTGATGTTTGGGTTCACCCACGTCTGCGGGATGGAGCCGTATAGGAAGGGGTACGGCTTGTGAGGCCAGACGCTCTCGACGAATCTGGGTTCCTTCTTCTTGGTGTCGTGGAAGATGGGGTCTAAAGGGGTATCTAAGCATCAGCTAGCTTCCAAGGTCTGTGCAGGATATGTGCAGCACCGAAAATGAAGACGTACTCATTGGCTCGTCGCGCCTGATCTCCAGCTTCGCGTCCGTCCACCGCGGGATCTCGACCACGAAGTTGACGACCTGCTTGTCGGCCTCGCCGGGCCAGAGCGGGACGTCGTGCCAGAAGGAGATGGGCTGCCCCTTCTTCTTGAGCCAGACGCGCCATGCCTAGAAAACAGCCGCCCGATCCTCCCTGTTAGCCATTGAGCCCTGTAGATGGCAAACAAGAGCGGATGAACATCACTCGTGGTGTTGTGTAGTCATGTCTTGCGGGCGGAGCGACGAACCTTCGTGTTGCGCGCGCCGACCTCGCGCAGGGTGAGGTCGTCGTAGCTGAAGCCCGAGACAGCGGCGGCATCTGCGTTCTTCGGCTGCAGCTCTAAAGTGGTGGCGAGCGCGAGGGGGCATTGCAGAAAGACTGCGATCAGTGCGGCGTTCACCAACATCTCAAGGCACTTGTCACGAAGATCGAAGACGTAGAAGCAAGGGCGAAGAACATAACATCGTGTCTAATACGAAATCCTCATTTACTGCTTGAAATAGTCTTCCCAAGTCGTCGACCGTGCCATCGGCACACACTGATGCGATAAGAACTCTCAATCCCCCGTCAGTTGCCGGTGGTGTTTGAAGAAGCCAAGACGCATCGGTGCTCTTGGCGAACCGACCGTGCCGGTCGAAGCCCGCACATGTGGGGAACACTCTCCCGGTGATTGATGAAGCTCATTCATTTGGACCGCGGCATCCCGATTCTGGTGGACCTACTCGGTGCTGTTCCTCAAGCTGGATGGATGCTAAGAAGCCCTTCCGTGGACCACATCTCCGGCCCAGGTGAGAAGACCTGCCGTGAACAGGTACAGACGGGGCCAAGTGTTCCTGCTGGATCGACAGCCCGCTCTTGCGATCCTTCTACTTGGCAAACAGTGGGAAGTGCGCATAGTTGCATTTGATACTACGGGCAAAACAAGAGGCGTATGTGAATGCCGAAATCCAAAAGGAGCCTTGCTTACTACTACTCACCGTTTTCCTACGACCCCAACACCTCCACCCCCAATCCATCGTTTCCTGGGCGGCGTGTATTTCGATAAACGGCCAGGCTGGATATGTTTCAGGCAGTCTCTTTCTTCTCTGGGTAGATTTGCATACTGCATCGATACGAGAAGTCACACAACGTCGGTGGAGATGACGAATGCGTTCCTTCCTGCATTTACGAATGAGGCTCGCCTTGACCAACATGTATACATATGCTTTCACCGAATCCCATGCTGACTCATACGCCAGGATGCCCAAGCGGGTAACGATGAGGCACCCAATTGCTTGCCGTACTGGCCGAGACTTGGGTGTTTTACAGCAAGCTTTTGGATCCAATCTAGAGAGGTTGGCATTTGGTTGGTGGGTATCCAACATGCAGCCATCATGCAGCATGTCAATACATACATACAGATGCGTTGGCAGCCGCTGAGCGTGTTTTGTCCCCCCGAATCCCGGAGCATGCAGTAACGTTCAAATTCCCCGGCGTATGCTGCGGCAAAGTGCAACCACCTGAATTCCATCAGGCAGAATTGAGTAAAGGCGGGTAGGGAACTCAAAGTGTATGCCTGGCCTATTGCACGACTTTCGTCGGACCCTTCTTGAGCTGCCAAGTGTTGTCTCATCAGTCTCGCATGCTTTTTGTGTTGCGGTGCACGCACTTGCACTCGTACAAGTACACGTGGATGAGATAAGCATATGTTGAGTTCAGGGGTTAGGCAGCATTTGGGCCCTCCAGTAACTGAGTTCGAACCCCCAAGGAAAAAACGAATGAACGCGTCTGTGACCTGATTGAATATGTTTGCCAATATGGCACCTCCCTGTAGAACAGTGTCTCGGGTGGTGGGGGGGTTGGGTGGACTACTCGTGGGCAATGATTGCGGACATTCCAGCCATCAACGTCAAGTCCTAGACAGCAACCATCATGATTGATTGATTGCCTTTTGACAGACAGGCTGTCACACACTCTAGCTTGTCTAGCTAGAGCTGACCGAAAGTGGGATGGCGCAGTTGTTTTGCAAACCGACGGGCGTGTCGAAGGTGTGAAAAAGGGCCAAGATCAATTTGGCCGCGACGTTTGATCAAAATAGATAGCTCGGCTCGTACAAGAACGAGCGGTAGATTGCTGACCTTATTTGTTCTTGTCTACCGCAATTAGTGCCACCGCAAGCACAACAGCTCGGCGCATAGTAAGTAGCTGGTAGTACATAAATTATGCGGAAAGGAAGGTGGTTGTTTTTAGCGACTTGGCATTCTCTGTCGACGGGGGGAGGGGAGCTGGAGGTTTTTGTATTTACGCGCGTCCCAAATTCCCGATTGAGTGCCGCGGGCTGTTGGTGTTGGATGCTTGCTTCGTGGTTCTACATATTGCCTTCATTTCTGTGTACCGTTCTCGGCCCAAAAAAGATAATGGATTTTATTTTATTGTTTTTGGAAAAGAGCAAAAAGCTCAGCCTGGAGCCGCTCACGCGGGGGCTCGAACAGGCCTACGAAAACCCTTTGGGTTTTGCTCAGAGGATTGGATCCTTGGGTTTGCGACGACTCTAACCGACTCGGCATCGGTAGAGTTTGTTGTTGTGACGAGAGATACTATACATTTCAACTATTGGGGTTTATAAGGCCTGATGCGAAAGTTTCGATAATTGATAGGAATTGATAGGCAGCCACCTAACCAAGATAGCCGGATGCTTTTGCGAGCCACAGGAAACCGTGAATAATTGTGTCGCTGTGGTAGGTATTCGCAATGTCAACATTAGAGCACAGCAACAGGGCATCATCACCTCAAAAGCACTAGTACCT
The DNA here is from genome assembly GCA_017163955.1 of Apiospora koreana. Lineage (NCBI taxonomy): Eukaryota > Fungi > Ascomycota > Sordariomycetes > Amphisphaeriales > Apiosporaceae > Apiospora > Apiospora koreana. The sequence continues at coordinate 270,154 of JAFHKQ010000017.1, forward strand.
TCGGAGATTAGCGCTGGTGTGTTTCAACAAGCCCCCGACAGACGCGCTGCGGTTCGCTGTCAGGTACCCGTCCGAGCCGTCCAGCTAGCAGCTAAGCAGTTCTTGCAGCAGCCAGCAGGCATTGCCCTTTCACTGAGATTTACTGGATTGAACTGCTTTTACTGGCTGCCAATCTGCCAATCTGCCAATCTACTTGACGAGGGGGGGGGTGGGGTCCGCTGGGTATCACTGGCAATCACTGGCAATCACTGGTACATAATCACTGGGGGGTCTCTGATCATCGTCATTTGGCCACTCACTACTGCTTGGCGCCCTCCCTTTTCCCTCCAACCAAAATAAACGATCATCTCATCTTTCAACCCTTCTTGGTAGAAGCTTAAACTCAAACGGACCCCTGCCGACCCCTTTCATCTCATTTTTGGGGTGTCTCTCTCTGGAGTCTTTCGTTTGTTGCTGTCTCTGTCAATCTCCTTATCCACTTCCCACTTTTGGCTCTTTTGGTGCGCGCTCTCCATTAGCCATCCGCCATTAGCCAGCCTGTAGCCTGAAGAGAGCCGATTGCCGTAACTAGCTGCTAGGCTGCTGCTACCTACAGTACTAGAGGCTCTGAAAGGCTCTGAAAAAAGGCACGCACCAAAAGTCTCGAGATGAGGCGGAGTCAAGCGGGCGCATAATGTTGCAGGGGAAATGGGCATCATCAAAATCATCTTTTCGTGACCGTTGCGGCGCCGTTGCAACATATTGGGAATGATGGGACACCCTATCAAAATCCAGCTTCACCATTCATGCGTACACTCTCTATCGTCTGCCAAGCCTCCGAATCCAGAGCCGAGATCTTCACCAGTTTACCGTCATTCAGCCTCTTCCCGCCTTGGTCGCAAGCAAGGTCGCAGACTTGCATATTGACGATCTCAATGGGTATGTCATATCTTGGCATCCCAAGTGGACTCTTTCTCTCTTCTTTTGAGCAGCCAAGCAGCCAGCCGCCCCTCCTGCAGGGATTCCCGAATGGATACCCTTCGCTCTTCTGTCTCTTCCCTCCTTCTCCATTCTGCCCATCGTCTTTCACGCACCACTACGCAGCCAATTGTGTGCCCATCTTCGACATCTCGCGACCGAACCGGGGCTGTTGATTGGACTATCCCGCAGTTGTCGTGACTTGTCTCCCGTCTGCGTCTGCGTCTGTCGTCCCTCCTTCTCGTGCCCCGTCGTCCAATTACTTTATTAGAGCTACTCCTCGGCCGCTTTTGCTTTTGCATCCTTCTCGCTTTTGGTCTCTCTCTTCTCCAACAAGAGTTCACATTCTTTTGATTGACTCTTTGCTCATAGACGCCTCATTCTCTCGTTATTATAATTCCTGGTTTCTATTTGCAAACCGATTCATTCGTTTCTACCTGTTGCCTCGCCTCGTCGCCGTGCAGCATTTCCGTCATTCTTGTTTAAAAATCTTCTGCATCTCTGCATCGCATCGTATCCCGGGAACTTGACGTTTCCTCGCCGTCGTCGTCGTCGTTCGTCCTTTTTCCTCAACTCTACTACCCAGTAGCTTTTACTTGATACCCTATCGTCATCCGATCAGCCATCATCATCATGCATTTCCCTACGACTACGGTCCTCCTGACCGCGGGTCTCGCCGGCCTGACCGCCGCCGCGCCCGCCCCTACCGCGCCCCGTACCAAGATCGGCACCGTCTCGATCAACCAGGTCCGCAACCCCCACTTCAAGCACCACGGCCGCCGCCGCGGCCAGAAGGTCCTGGCCAAGACCTACCTCAAGTACGGCGCCCACATGCCTGCCGGCCTCGCCAAGATCATGACGGCCCTGCACATCCCCTTCAGCGCCGTCAACAACCTGCACCTCCGCGGCAACGGCACCAACGGCCGGGGCAGCGCCATCGCCGTCCCCGAAAAGGACGACATCCAGTACCTCACCCCCGTCCAGATCGGCACCCCGCCCCAGACCCTCAACCTCGACTTTGACTCGGGCTCCTCCGACCTCTGGGTCTTCAGCTCCGAGACCCCCTCGCGCCAGGTCAATGGCCAGGCCCAGTACGATCCCACCAAGTCCAGCACCTCCAGCAAGGTCGAGGGCCAGACCTGGGCCATCTCTTACGGTGATGGCAGCTCCTCGTCCGGCATTGTCTACAAGGACCTCGTCGATGTGGCCGGTGTCACTTTCCCCGCCCAGGCCGTCGAGATCGCCACCAAGGTCTCCAGCTCCTTCTCGGCCGACGAGAACAACGACGGTCTCCTCGGTCTCGCTTTCAGCAAGATCAACACGGTCAAGCCCAACAAGCAGACCACCTTCTTCGACAACATCATGAAGAACCTCGACATGCCCGTCTGGACTTCGGACCTGAAGAACGATGCCCGTACGTGTTATCCCAACCACTATTGATGCTATATTGTTTTCTGATGCTAATACTCATTTTCTCCAGCCGGCACCTACAACTTCGGCTACATTGACGAGTCCGCCTACGAGGGCGAGATCAGCTACGTTCCCGTCGACAGCTCCCAGGGCTTCTGGTCCTTCGAGGCCAGCGGCTACTCCGTCGGCAACGTCAGCTCGACCGCCACCTTCAAGGGTATTGCCGACACCGGTACTTCCCTGGCCATGCTGCCCCAGGAGGTGAACACTGCCTACTACAAGCAGGTCCCCGGCGCCACCATGTCCTACTCTCTGGGCGGTTACGTCTTCCCTTGCGACGCCAAGATCCCCGACTTCACCTACAAGGTCGGCGACGTCTCGATCGTCATCCCCGCGTCCTTCATCAACTACGCCGAGGCCGACGAGGAGGGCAAGAAGTGCTTCGGTGGCATCCAGCCCGACACCGATATTGGTTTCTCCATCTTCGGCGACGTCGCCCTCAAGGCCGCCTTCGTCGTCTTCGACGCCGGTTCCGAGGCCGCGCCCCGCCTGGGCTGGGCCAAGAAGGACCTGTCCGCTAACCTTTGACAATCAAAGTCTGCTCCTAAATCATCCACAGCTGAGCCTGCCAAGGCGGAGGCTGCCCAATCCAACCAATCCAAGCCTGCCAAGGACTCTTGCAAGGCGAAGAAGCACTAAACAATATGGTGCGCGCGGAGGACATTTGTGATTAAAAGCGAGCAAATTGAGAAGAGAGAGATATAGAGAGAAGGGTTTGCTTTGGAGAGGATCTTCTACTTCTTCTGGCCTTACATGTCGAGAGGGATATTGTGGTGGCAAAACCAAGTTTTCGTGTAATTTATAATGGACATTTTACGATGGATGGCATTGAAAAGGCTTTGAAGCTGGCGGTCATGCATTTCTTAGATCCTCACAGGCGGCCCGGAGACTATCTCAACAAAACCAATACCAAACTTTGTCGGTGTTATAAGCAAGATTCCCCGACAAGAGAAGCTTTACTGGTCAACTGTGTCTGTCTACCTGCCTATCTACGACCATGTTGTCTGTCATTGTGCATGCGAACGAAATACTTACTCGATAGATCTTTCGCTGGCGAACAGCAGAAGTTTGCTAGTTTCTGCGGACCGCTGCGATTCTAGCTCTAGCTCAACGGTTAGTTGAGATCTCGCAGGGTTTTACAGGGGGGCAGCGCCGGATCACAGTTTCCCTCTGGAAGCTGGGCTGGCACAGGGTAAGCAATATTAACAAATCCCCAAAACGAACTCATCGGAGCGCATTTTTCCAATTTGCTCCTATCACGAAGATGTATCACCTACCTACCTACCTACCTACTATGCATGCCTCGGGGAACCAAAGTCCAAAACTCGTCAGATCCGACATCCGACTTTGATGAATGTTGTTTACTTACCAGGTCTTCACTTTTTCCGATCTCGGTCCGACTGCCAAAAGTCACTTACTCAACCACCAATCAAAAACTGGTGGAACGGACTAATTAGGAAATAAGGAGCAAAGTCGTCCAACCAACCGAACCGATCTTGCTTCATTTCTCACGACCCTTATCTGTATGTACAGTATGATAAGTATGCATGCACCAACTTCTGAAGGGGTCGGTCGGTTTCTAAGCGAGTTGATGATCAGCCCTTTTTTTCCTCTTCTTTTCGGTATTCCGAGGTATCGAGTCACGTCCCCCGGAGGTTCAGGGATGCGTTTTGAGATCGGCGGATCCCTTCCATTGCGATCTGCGATAACCCTTGGGGACCATGTGACCCCCGGGGTAGACTTGGCTCTCTCTTCTTGGACAGCCTCTCGAGCCTCCCTCTCTCTCTCCTGCTTACTACCTTCCTCACAAGGAAATTCCTCTGGGGGGATCAATTGCGAGCAAGGCAATGCCTATCAATTATCATCAGAGTCTTGCCTATTGCATCATCATCACGTTTCCCCAGACCGACCGGCTGGGTACTTACTTGGTGTAACATCGCCTACATGCCATGTGCATACCCATGATGTTTCCAAGGGTATATATGTACGCTGTATTAATCACAGGTCCCCGGAGGCCGAGGGTTGTTGGGGTGTCCTTCCTTTCGCTGGACTTTTCCGGCGGGATCGGCAGGCAGTAAGTACAGCGGGTTCTGCATGCACGGCGGGGGCCCTCGGGGAATGGGGAAAGGAGGTCGGTGAAGAAAGTTGTCGCAATGCAATGAGCTGGCTGGCTTCCTTCCTTTGCTTATACGTAGGTGAGAGCAGCCAGCACATTTTTTGCTTTCTTCTTTTTATCTCTTCACCGGCGCCGCACCCAGCCTCCGGGCCCCGTTTCCTTGGATTCGCTGTAATCTGCATGCATGCTACATGCGGCTGCTGCTACGTTACCCAGCCAGTTGACTGGTCGTCGGCTCTGCATCTTCCTTCTTCTAGTACCTACCTAGGCACAGCGCCAGCCCCGACCTCTCCGTTATGTTAGGTAGTTGTCCCGCTGACAAAACCGACGATCGGAGGTGGGGGGAGAGAGGTGGGTAAACAGGATAAGTATTCAAGTATCAAGCCACAGCAAGTACGCAAAACAGCGAGACTGGACTTGCAAGTCGCTGCAACAATTATGAACAAGTTATTGCGCCCCATTTGAGCCAGTCTTTATGCAGATTGAGCTGCTGCATATACGATGCTTGGCGGGGGACTGCCAGCTACGGGCAGCGAATGAAGCATGCATTCTCGTTGAGTTTGGAAGGATCGCAAAGTCTTCGCAGCAGCAGCTTGCAGCCTGCTTTGGCTCTCTGTTAAATCCAAAAGATCCTTCCAAACCATGTTTGCCACTGTGGCAAGATTCTGCTTTGCTATCTTTTTTTTCCCCTTCTCCTCCCATCTCTGTTCTCGTACGATTGACGACGACACGAAGCCATGGCAACACCGCTGGCTGGCTGTTGTGGACTGGTTGGCCCCAAGAAAAGATGCAGCTTCGACTAGCTACATGCCACTTGCGACGACCCCGTCCGGCCAATGCTCAAACCATCCATCCCAGCCACCCGGTACCTCGGAAGACATGCTGGGCGCCGATATGGGGTCTGATTGGGCAGACGTGAAGAGGCCGTCGGCCTACGTAGGCCCTGTATATATGTATGCCGTCACCGAAAAGGGGCGGCGGCATATGCAGGTCGGAGGTGTGGAACGACTCTTAACGCTATATGAGCCGCACGGTTATCCGCCGTTGTTGGCTTGGGGTAGGCATGACGGCAGGTAGTACACATGCTAATAAGCAGCGACTATGCCCGTGCTCGAGGATTACCTATTCAACTCCAAGGAGCTATCGTCCTAACGCACGATCGCCAGGAGGATGCGATGGGCGGTCACTGTTGGAGCGAGCGAGCGAGCTCATTCTCGTTCCAAGCGGAATTATGTGAGAGATCGAACGATTGAAGAAATATGGCAGTCCTTCTTGGGGCGGCGGCGGAGGGGGAGTTGAGCTAGGTACATGGTTCAAACGCTGGTGTGTGCGTGCGAAGAAAAGCCACATGCAAGCCATCATATAAAGTTGGGCTCCTTCTCCTCCGTCCGCCCGCCACCGTAATCTAAAAGCGTTGCGCCTACGAAATGCCATCAAATTTCGAAAGTGCTCTTGCTTTCTCTCCCCTTCACTTACCGAGAGCGAACGTGCGCGAGAGAAAAAAAACAGCCGCGATGGAATTAGACTCTATTATATTTGACACTGACAGGCACCCCTTGGCTCGAGGCCGTGCGACGTCGGATGTGGTTGCTAGCCGGCCAGACAGAGGCGGTGGAGATAGGTAAGAAATGGTGGTGGTGGTGGGATTCTACTCTTTTTTAGTTTGGGCAGCAAGCAAGTCCAATGCAGAGGTAATGCAGGCCGCAACCAAACAATCCGCAGGCAGCAGGCAGCAGGCAGCGCATGTTTTGAGCATATTTTGGTCATTTGGCCCTACTCCCTCTTACGCAATCTACTACTGCAGCTTGCTGGAGGCGATGGAAGGCGGAGGTGGAGGAGGGGGAGAGGGGAAAGGCAAGGCCAGGCCAACGAAGTTCCTAAATTCAACTGAACAAAGAAGTTTCTAGTTTCGTTCCTGGCCTGCCTCTCTCATTCCTTTTCTCAAGTCTAATCGACAGTCGACAATCGAAATCCAAGTGGCCGGCTCGATAGCAGCCACTCGTCCTGTGATAACGCGCCATCATCCTGGAGATGCATGTATAAGATCCCCCTCTCACCGTCTAGTTCTGACGGTCCCTTCTCTTTACTTCCCAAGAAGCCCCGGCGTATCAAGTTGGTCGTGGGCGTTACCAGAGAGAAGTGTGTGGCGTCCGGGTGCCCTACCGCAAGCTGTCAGGTGTTTGTCATTCGAGAAGCAAACTTCGACAGCAATCTCCTCGTCGATCCAAGTCAGCCACCACCAGCGACCGATCTTCTCTTTTTTTTTCTATCCGTGCTTCTCGATCAGTCCTATTCTTTCCGTCTTACATCTAAGCGGTGTGTGGTATCAGTCCTGATCCAATCGTGGGTGTTGAAGAACCAAGCAAGCAGCGAGACAGACAGGGGCAACCGCAGGAGAAGCCGAAATTTGAAAAAGAAGACCACAAACAGCACGTGGAAAGAAAAAGAAGAAGAAGAAAAAACAGACAACGACAGCCAGAATGACGACGAACCTCTCCCTCTGCCTCGAGCTGGGCCTCGTCCTCCTCATCTGTTCCGCCCTGGTCGAGGTCGGCCTCATCAGCACGACGCTGGCCTGGCTGCGCAACAGCCCCGCGGCGGGCGGCGCCGGCTTCCACTTCTACGACGGCACGACGCCCGACTCGCCGCAGTACACGCTGTCGGCGGAGCCGGCCAACTTCCTCCTGGTGCAGACGTACGTCGCGCTCGCGGCCGCCGGCTGCGCCTTCCTCTTCCTCGGGGCCGGCGGCTTCCTGGCCTTCTGGGCGCGCCGCCGCCACCTGCGGCTCTACCACCGCCACAGCTACCACCTGCGGCCGACGTCGAGCCCGGCGTCGCGCGCGCTGCTGTACTGCTACTACGCCTGGATCGGGCTGCAGGTGCCGCTGCTGCTCTGCACGGCCGCGACGCTGGGCTACGTCTTCAACGTGACGGCGGCGCGGCAGGGCCAGGCCATCCGGGTCGAGGCGGCCATCAAGGCGTCGGGCAAGGGGGGCGCGGACCCCTACCCGCTCGACTCGTGGACGCCGCAGAGCTGGTTCCCCGCCGTGCTGGGCCTGGACCTGGTCGAGAGCCGCGGCGACGTCCGCGCCGCCGTCAGCATCATGCAGGGCTGGTTCTGGAACCTGTGCCCGCTTCTCGTCTTCCAGCTCGCCGTCGTGGTCCTGGCCCACCTCGAGCTGGTGCAGTGGCGGCGGGCGCGGCAGACGCGGACGAGCCACGAGATCAAGCGGCTCTCGCGGGTTTGATGATAGGAAGGAAGAAAAGAGAGAGGGGAGGGAATAGGACATGGAAAAGGAAGAATGCGGAATCGGGTTGAATTGGCTAGCGGCGCGATAATGACGACGACGACGACGAACAACAACAACAACAACAACAACAACAACAAGAATATGCGCGCGAACAAAACATACATACGAAATAATTCCCACACTTGAAAAGCGATACACCTAACGACAGGCAATTCCCATATGGCATGCGATTAGACATTCGAGAACGTCGGGGCTGCTGGAGTTTTCACTTTGGGCCAAAGGGGGTCAATCAAAACAGAATGTTCGAATCTTACAAGAAAGGATGGATGCGAAGCCCTCCGTTTCGCTCAGGGGGGGTATGACCATATTCTAATGACGAAGCTAGAAGTCAAGAAATGGCAAGAAGCCGGAGGTCAGTCACCCTGGAGATTTGGTGCCTCTAGAAGGATGAGGCAAATCTGGGACGGTGGTTTACTATTAGTCGTTTCGCCGGGCGTTAAGGCGTAGGGAATAGGAATACCAATAAATGTTCTTCTCGTTTCACCATGCAGCCATCTACGCACTCGTTCTTTGTCGGGTGGTTTGGAAGACGGCACGGGGGTATGGCCACGAGGCAATCGGGGGCATCAACTACGGAGCTGGTTCATCTCAGACAAGCCCCAAGCAGACCCCTTTCCCCAACGGCCCTTGCCAGTACTCCAGAACCCCCAGCAGACCCTGGAGCCTCACCAGGGCGCCTGTCAGGACCAAGACGTGCATCAAGTTGTGGCTCTGGCCGATGTAGTCAAAGGTCCCCGGGAACCAGCGCTCCGGAATCCTGGCAGCGTAGATGGCCGACCCGCAGAAGTTGATGACGGCCAGTCCCAAGAAGCTCTCGAGACCCATCATATCGTTGAGTGTCGAATAGCCGTATAACATCAGCCCGTGGGCGATGGGAGCGAACAAGCTAACCCCCAAGAACAGGTACAGCAAGAATCGCGTCGTTCGATAGGCGGGCTGCCGAAACTTGGGCCGCAGGGTGAAGACACCACATCCGAGAGCCGTGGCCGACAAGAAGCCTATGTAGGCCATTTCAAGCCCCTGATGGCAGTGGAAGGCGAAGTACGCTCCTGAGACACCGGTTCCCCACAAGACGAGCACGATGCCCAGATGGTCCAGCTCGTTGCCGAACCTGTGCATCCCAGGACTGTGGTCCGAGAAGGTGTGGAAGAAGGTCGAGAGGGCAAAGCAGACTATGACGGCGAGATAGTACACCCCGAGCGCGACGCCATCTCCGAACGAGACGTTCTGAATGTGGTGCTGGTACTGCAGGTACTGTAAACAGCTCGAGAGGAACCAAAGCGCGCCAAGCAAATGAGACCAGATGTTTGCTGTCAAGGTCGAGTTTTAGCTATTGAGCCAGGTGAATTTCGCGCGCATACACTGAAGGGAATCATACTAGTCTCATTGTGCATCTGAATAATGCTGCATAGCGACTTCGAGTGGGAAAAGCTGGCTGCACTGGAAACTCCATATCAGCTCTTGCGCTACATAGCACACCCAGACGAAGCTCAACAACCTACCGGTAGCCCGTGAGAATGTACTCGTTATCGCTGCGAGATTGAAAGCAGGACTCAATGTTAGCGCGAAGAAGGCACTGCACACGGCTACTGGTAGACTTATTCTACGCACCGTTGCCATGGCACTAAGGGAGAGAGGGAGCATCGATGTCAGTGGGGGTCCCATAGGAAAGTCGTTCGAAGAAAGGGACACATACAGATCTCGCTCCATGTCAGCAACCTTGGCTTTACCGGCCTACTAGTACTGGGTCTTCTTGACATCATCTTGAGAAGAGCTGTTTGGTATGTCGTGTTGAAGTGAGTAACAGGGCCATGTTTCTCAGTCACGAGTTACACATGCATGTGAGAGTTTCGTGTCATTGTGTGGGTAAGCGTTGGCGGCTATGGCAATGCATGCGTGGGGGAACAGGAACAGGGCCCTCCTCCCCCGCATTCCCGGCTGGGGCGCCGTTGGTTGTTGCACGACGCACATCCCCTCCTTACCTCGCCATACCCATGTCGCGTGCCGACACCTGAACGATGCGATCGCTTCCCATCAAAACCCGATGTTCCTTTCCTCTCCATCGTAGCTTTGCACATCTACCTTGGGTAGGTAACGCGCCCGAACCTGCATGCCAAGAAGCGCCTGGAGGGTCATCGAGGTCACCCAGCCCTTGGCGCAACTCTCCCGAGGTGTTCGGACACCACGACTTACGTCGTGACGACAAGCTTCTTCTATACCGACTCATTGCCCCGAAAAAAGAAATAGAAAACAGACTCCGCGATCGGCTATAGCAACGTTGATATTCCCGTGTCCCCCCCCCCCCCCCCCCCCCCCCCCTTTTTCATCTCATCTGCATCGAATGAATCTGAGTCCCACGTTTGCTCAAATGTGCAGGAAAATGGGATGGCTGGAGATGGGATGAGTTCAAGCTGGCGGGGATGGTTGTAGACCAAGCCCCTTTCAGCATGTATTATGTAGTATCATCCGCGATGCCGTGGCAGCAGTGAGGATTGTCATTTCCACCTCCAAACCTCGTGCATCTAGAACGTATTAATGGTCTCGAAGAGAAACGGTATATCTTATCATCGTGAAATCGTAGTAGACATTGTGATATCTCGTATCTAGATAACGTCGGTATATGCCAAATATGTACAAAGAACCATCCCGCCAACGCCGCCTCCCCCACACAAGATGCAGCAAACATCACCATCGATCCAGCTAGACCGTCAAAGTATGCCTCGCCGCTCCTCCCATGCCACCCCTCACCACCCGTCTCTTCTCCCTATCGCCCTTATAAAAGTCCCCGACCCACGCCGTAATCTGCTGGACCTCGGCGTCCATGGCCGCCCTTACCGGCTTGTGCACCGCGTTCCGCAGCAGCAGGTCGTTGCAGTGCCGCGACCCCTCGATCAAGATGACGGGCGCCTTCGCGGTCCCCTGGAAGGGGCCCCCGGGGCGGAACTCGGACGAGACGCTGGCGGGCCGCCAGGGGTCGTACTGGCCGTTGGACGTCAGCACGCGCGTCGTGTTGGTGTAGAGCCAACCGCCCGTCTCGAGGTTGAGCGCCTCGGCCGTGTCGCCCAGCGCGCTGTTGTAGGTGTAGTTGCCCTCGCGCGGGAACCACAGCTCGCACTGGCGCTGGTAGTACGACGCGTTGACGAGGCGGGAGAAGACGGTGGGGACTCCCACGGGGGCACCACTGTACATGGTTTCACGTGATCAGCGGACTGTCCGAACGAAGGACGAACCCGTATTACGGAGGCGACTGGTCGTATGGGAAGGGAAGGGAAGGGAATGACTTACGTTTGGTAGTAGAAGAAAGGCTCATTACAGGTCATCCAAACCCAGGTCCGGCCTACCGTGTTCTCGGGCGAGTAGTCCTTGAAGGCCTCCATGGAGCTGTCGTACGAATTGAAGCACTGCACATTATTCTTACCCTTCCAATCCTTGTAGCCATATTGCTCGCAGTCTATCAAACGGAGTTGTCAGCAATACAGCACACCAAAGCCTCGAAATGAGAAGGGAACTCACATCCTGGGATGTACGATGCCTTGAACCACTTGGCAAAGTTGGGGAGCGCGCCTTTCAGCCCGATCCCTTGGTCGCCGTAGGAGTAGCTGGAATTGGTGAAGGCACCCTCGATGGCGTCGCACATCTGATAGAACTTGGAGTAGCCCGAGTCGAACTGGATGCTCTGCCACGCCCAGATGGGAGACGATATGGCGCTGGCGGCATCGTCGTCGTGCTCAAGGTCGCCAACCCCGAACATCTTCTTGACTGCATTCCGCAATGTCAGTGACCGGGAATTACGAAGCTGGCTCTGACTTGGCCAAGGCCCATGACGCAGGCAACATTGTCCAAGTCAGATACCCCGAGTTAAATCAAGCAAACTACGCCCGTGTACTTACGCTCCGCCTTATCGTCAGATGAGCCCTGCGCAAAGGTCTGGTCCACATAGTCGATGATGGCCGAATAGTCCGAACTGCAGTTTTTGGGCATGCCCTGGGCCGATGTCAGAACCTTCATCCCAAGTATTTGACTTTGTCGGTGCGGTGGTCGGAATACTCACATCTTGGATTGGCTGGAAGTACTGCCAGTAGTCGTAGATGGCCTGGAGCGGACCGCTGCTCCCGTGGTAGGCCCAGAAAGTGCCTGGAGAGAACTGCAGGGACGAGAAATGAGCAAGTGTGTGGTGACGCAGTCTGTGTAAAAGTGCGGTCTCTCTCTCACCTTTTCAATCCAGACCGCTAGAGCGCCGGGGTAGGAACCTCCTGTGAAAACCCAGGGCTGGGTAAGTTAGCAATTGAATCGAGTTCGCCGGCCTTGGATCAACTCATACCGCTTGCGGCGCATTGGACTTCCCGCTGGGGTCGAAAGGCAGCTTGACGTTACGTGCAAAGTTGACAAAGTCGGCCACGCTCTGGTCCAACGTCAGGTACTGCAAGTTCTTGGTGGTTTGTTCGTCGAACGGGCTCGAGTTTCCCCAGTAGCGATCTGCCTCATTCGGGTTTAGATATCCGTCACATAGTAGGTAAGCACAGTAGAGAGGGAGAGCTGTTCGTACGTTCGACGATAATGACGGCGCCGTCAACGGCTTTGGCGTACATGCCGGTCAAGGCCTTTTCGGTCAAGTAGCCCGTGTAGCCGGCAGCAGCGACCTCACCCGGCGTCATGATGACAACCTGCTAAGTATCAGCCCAAGGACATCTACTGCGAATATTAAGTCGTATTGGGACGGCGTACAGGAGATCCAGGACCCTTCCAATTCGTGGCATTGTACCAGAACGACTGAGAGAACGTCCCGACATCCGGGTTCTTGTGGTCAATGTATTGTGTGAAAGTACCAGTGCCAGTCAGTTTGTCAGCAACATCCATGAGGGAAGTGACCTCGTTGTCAGCCAACTCGAGAGGTTCCATCCTGGGTGCCGGTGGGAACAAGCCGAGAGCGGCCTGGAACCACGCAGCACCCGTGGCCAGAGTCACGAACACCGAACTCCTCATCTCGACAACGGGCTTCAAACCAGGTGCGGTGGCGGACAAAAGAGAACAACGTCCGAAGCGAGGAAAGGACGAGAACCGGGGAGTGCTGGCCCAGCCAAGAAAACCGGAGGGTGCACGGGGGGGATCACATGGTTTATAAACTACATACTTACAAAAACGCTCATGGTAACACCACTCCGTATCAGGATCCTGTTGCGGCATGTGCCAGCGTGCTATAGCAGACTAATGCACTTACCTACACTGAGACTTGGCAATGAAGGCAACATCGAGGCGACTGGAATGGAGTGCGACGATCGGCACGGGGATCATATCTCCAAGGTGGCAGCAAAGGCCCAATCGCCATGCTGGTTGGGTATCTGACCGGGGGCCCAGAGATAACAAGCAAGCGGCCGCGATGTCCCGAAAAGGCAGTAAGCAAAACTGAGTGTCAATGGGCGGATCCTGCACCCCTCGCAAGGCCGGCTCAGATAGCTTCTTGTCCGGAAGGAAGTTGAGTTGACGGTTGACCAGTGCCGCAGGAACCGCTAAGCCGCAAGTAGAAGGTCCGAGTGCGCAACGAGGTCCCACGACGCCGGCCTGCATCCTCTGGCGAGGCGGCAGGTGAGCTGGGGCATCTGACGAAAGTGTAAAAAGAAAGAAAGAGGAAGGTCAAGATTTCAATAGCATCTTCTGTGGTGGTATTTCGCTACTAGTCGAGTCAAGCATGTCAATGTGTGCAACCGCCGGAGTCAGTAGAAACTCAGTTGCAGGTGACTCGCGGCCGTGTTGCTTGCATTCCTTGGCAAGGAAGTCGATAATTGGTCCTAGACTTCAGTGGTTACCATCATCGTCCTTCCCAACGTGAATCCATGTAATTCAAACGATTTCGGTGCAAAGTTGCGATAAACGCCAAGCTATCGCCGGACGTCGTGAGATAGATGGTGAAGCACATGTAGCATGCCCTGGTTTCTAGGAGTGGGAGATAGCACTTGTTGAAGGTCCTGATGAGCACCACCAATTCCAATATTCCTCGGGAATGATTACAAGCAAACAGAAAGTGCAAGTACTGAAATCTCAATCTCAGTAGGTGGTAGAAGCAATATTCAGAAGTAGAATGCAATGGGATCGATTTGACTTCTGAATTGGATGAAGCGAGTGATCCCTTCCAGTGTTGGTTGACTGCCGAGTGCAAAGCTCCAGCCACAAATTCGAGGTGGGGTCAACTTACAGCCTCAAGCAAATCGGCCACTCATTCCTCCGCCGCCGACCAATTGGACGAGCCGGGAGCTAAGCAAGGTAAGGTGCCTCGAAGCGGATATGCGTGTGCGCCATTGATGCTCAATTGGAGATTCGAGAGAGAGAGCCTTTGAAGCCGAAACGTCTTGACGACACGAGATAATAACCGCCCCAGACCCAATTCCACCCACCCAACCCTGCTAGGAGCCATCTCTTTCGACCAGCGATCATGGCCGGAAGCTCTGCCGAGTCTCTGCCCAGTAAGCTATGCGCCCGTCCGCCCCTCCCCTCCGACCAGCGTGACCCGATCGATCTCTCGACAACTGACACAATTCCTTACTTCCCACAGAGGCGACCCGCGAGGAGATGCGGGACGCCAAGCTGCCGATCCAGTACCGCGACGGCTGCGCGAACCTCTTGATCCCTCTGAACCGATGCCGTCAAGATAGCTACTATCTGCCCTGGAAGTGCGGTGTACGTCCACAACCCCCCGGTCGGAAAACTGTCAACGAGCGAGCCCCCGGCGATCAACAGGCAGGAGGACCGCTTAGTACTGACACCTTGTATTTTTTTTCTTCGCCCGCAGGACGAGCGACACAGCTACGAGAAGTGCCAATACGAGGAGTTCAAGAAGCGGGTGGTCAAGATGAACGAGCTCCGGGCGGCCAAGGAGGGCGCGCGAAGCAACTAGGCGGGGAACCTACCAGGAGTTGCGACGGGCAGAAAAAGAAGACGGAAAAGACCTTGTACATATAGGCCCGCGAGAGCGGAATTGGCGCAATAACGACACCGCAATTGATACGAATAGAGATCACCCGCTGTTCCCCGACCATCTATAGATCTGTGTTGTGTTCAACGGACAGCTTGGAACTTTTGCAAGCATCGAATATTGGTGAATCAGGCGGAAATGGCAACCCCGCAAGCGCACTTGCCGGGCCGTTCGAGCATGCGGCCTCAGGGAAGGATACACACTACCGAACTACAGGGGTTCAATCCTGCCGGACCAGAAAGGTCAGCTTGTGGCAGTGTTGCGATATCTACGGCTTCAGGTGAAGACCGTTACTTGTATGTTGAAACCATGGGAGGGTGGGAGTTGTCTACAAAGGTACTTTATGGCTGTATCGAGCTGTCTAAGTGCCTTGAGGCCAAAGACAGGTCTATCTTGCTTATGCGCTTCCCGGGTGTGTAAATTCATCTGGCGTAAATGGGCCGGAACCCGGGTCTCAAGGTACACGGGACGATGGACATCAAAGCTGCAAGTACTTGCCCGTATGCCGATTTCGTTAGCTCGGGAAACCACAAACTGCCTGCGAGGCCTGCAAGAGAAGGTCGGGCGAGGATGATAGGCAGGAATTGGCGCTCCCTTCACGGGCATTCTTGGACACGGTAACATACTTTACCTACCCTACGACTTGGGCAATTCAATGGGTGCAGGCTCTCACACGGTATATCGCGAACAAGGTAATTCTGCAACCTTGGAAGTGTCCGGTCAAGCCGAGTCCGGGTCCACCTCTGCAGTCTTCCCCCCAAGTTGACTTGTTATTTACAGGTTTTCTGTAGTGACTGGCCAGAGATGCTCTCATGGAAAGCGTTATGTCACTTGATGCCGTTGGTCTTACTTTACTTTGTGCGTTGCCGGATTTGCGCCTTGCTTCCAAGTTGTTGGCCGATGCCAAGGTTGTCTGAGAGAATACATGTACTTACTAGCCCCCAGGTCGACTTGCCACTGACACTCTCCGCCAAGTGAGTGGCTGTTCGGAAATATTCTCGTGAATCACGATGTAATTGATGCCGTATATCTTGCTTTGTGTGGCGTGGTGCCGAACGAGCCGCTTCTACGGTGCAAGTGTTGTCCGACTCCTAATCCCAACCCTCCCGACTCACCCGTGACTCGGACGTAAATCCGGTCGGATCTCGTAAGTCTTCTTATTCCGGTATGAATTTTTTTCTGGCTGTCCTCTTTTTTTCTTCTTCTAGAAGATCACCACTCTCCACACAGGAAAATCTCAGCCAAGAAGTTGGCACCGATGAGGCTCAGGGAAGATCGCTATTACAAAAGTGGCCTCGGGATTTTCTGGAAGAATGCCTACATTTGGCATGACAGGACATGCGGGTCCTGAAGTTCTCTTGCTAGGGTTAGGTAGGCTAACCCCCAGCCAGTTTCTAGTGACTCCTACGCGTATGGGGAAGAAAGAACTACATAGGACATTTCCAGCTTTATCGGGAAATAGACAAACAAGCATTTGCGGGTAGGTATATGGTAATGATAATATTAGATTTGATTTGATGTTTTTACTCAGCATTCCGATCGTGACTTGTTTAGGCTGATGTGTAATCACGGAATTGCTATTTGACGAGAGCAACAAGCAAGCATTAGCCATAGTGGATGCTGGCTTCAATCAATGCTAGCTAAGTTAGGACCAATTCCAAAAACAGGTTACATGCTTAATTCCAATTGGCTGCAATCGACGTCCCCCCCCCCTAAACGAACTTGGAACCGTATCCATCGTTGCCGGTGGCGGCGGCATCCACGCCCGTGTGCTTCATGACATTGACCTGCTCGGCCCGGACGTAGGGCGCGCCCGACATGAAGTTGCCGTCCATGGCGGGGATGGGCAGGTCGCGCCACGTCTGCTGGATGCGGGCGGCGCTCTCGAGCAGCCGGTCCTGGACCTTGCCGTAGTTGGCCGCCGTCAGCTTGCCGTCGCGCTTGGCGAACTTGCCGCCCACCAGCACGTGCTCCAGGTCGCCCGGGTTGGCGTGCAGCACCACGGCCGCGACGGGGTCGACCCAGCCCAGCAGCGAGGGGGACCGGCCGTCGTACACCAGCACGTCGGCCACGGCGCCCTCGGCGATGATGCCGATGTCGTCGCGCCGCAGGGCCTGGCCGCCGGCCCGCGTCGCCATCAGGAAGGCCTGGTTCACCGACATGGGGTCGTTGGGCGGGATGGCGCCCTGCTGCAGCACGTCGAGGTACAGGGCGTAGCGGGCGTGCTGCAGCCAGATGCGGGCCTGGGTCGCCATGTCGGTCGAGTACGTGAAGAAGGTGTCGACGCCCAGGGCCATCTGGTCCTGCACGCCGTACCGGATGCTGGGCTCGTGCGTGTGGCCGTAGTGCATCTCGGACTCGGGCGTGTTGGAAATGTACTGGTTGCACGAGTGCAGCAGCTCGGCATCCCGCTCCGTCAGGAAGGAGCCGTGCGAGAAGACGACGGGGATGCTGTCGTTCAGGAAGCCGAGGTCGTGCAGCAGCTCGGGGCTGTTGTTGGTGGCCCAGGGGCCGCCCAGGTAGTGTGCCGTCATGGCCGAGATGTTGTGTTCGCGCGCCAGGGCCATGATGTCCTGGGTCTCCTGGCCGTGAGGGTTGGCGTAGAAGGAGTCGTAGGCCATGGCAGGCGTGACGAGGGTGTCCTTGGTGGGCACCGATTCGAGCAGGCCGCGGAAGTCGGCGATCTGGTCCGGCACGCTGAAGTCGGTCACATTGTGGAAGGCGTAGGCCCAGAAGACGCGGGCGCCGCTGTCGAGGGAGGCCTGCAGGCCCGCGCGCGACGTCGCGTTGGACCAGGTGTGGTGGGCGTGGTCCAGCGAGGTCGTGGTGCCGGCGTTGAGGGCCTCGTAGAGACCGGCCAGCTGCCCGATGTAGACGTCGTCGGCCGTCAGGTGGTCGCCCGCCACGAACTCGCCGAAGCGGTTGAAGTACTCGGCGAGTGACGTGTTGGAGGCGATGGTCTTGAAGCCCGTCTGCCAGCCGTGGCGATGGGTGTCAACGAAGCCGGGCGAGATGATCTTGCCGGTGCAGTCGACGACCTCGGTGGCGTTGTTGTTGCTGTCGCCACTAGCGGGAATGGCGGCGCCCGACTCGTAGACGCCGGCGATGCGGTCCTCCTCGATCAGCACGGAGCCGTTGCGGATCACGTTGAGGGACTGGCTGGCCTTGTCGAAGGCGATGACGGTGCCGCCCGAGAGGAGGACCGACGAGGCCTGGGCGGCGGCCACGAAGGTGGAAAGGATAGCAGAGGAATGCATGCTGATAACTGCTTGTCTCGTCTTGTCTTGTCTTGGGACTTGTCTTGTCTTCTTAAAGAGCGAAAGAAAGATCAAGTATGCTTGGCTGCTGGAGAGACTGGGGCTGCTGCTGCTGCTGCTGGTCAGAGTAGAGAAGAAGGGTTGATACAGGCGCCCATCGTCGACATTATATACACCCTTTTCGTGAGCGAGTCCACCGCGCCATGGCCACGGGAGACTTGTTGGTCATGGCGAGATACCCATCATCGTCCTTCGAGCCCACTAGTATGGAGGAGACGTCAACTTTCGAAGCGGCACCACCGAACAACTCCTCTGCATAATCACCATCGTGCTGCAATCGTATCAGGAGGATAGATTTCGATATTGCCAAGAACTATAGCGAGCTGCTATAACTAAGCAAACCCACAGCGATCACCACTATTCTCCGGTCGACTAACACACACACATACAAACACACCACCCTACTAGCCGTAAGACCGTAAGTCCGCAAACCCGGTTCCACTATTCGAACGTTTGTCGTCTCTCGGACCTTCGATTGCCATTGTTCCATGGCGAGAATTCTCTGTTGTTCTGCGCGCTTGGATATTGGAAAATTGCCGTCTACTACTGCACTGCACGTTGGCTGGCATCCACACCGGCATGCATGCCACAGGCCATTCTTTGTTACCAGACCGCATGATCGCCCGCGCTACCACCATATATGCCCTCAGGGGTTGACTCCTTTTTAAACTACCGTGCCTCCCTTTTGCATACATACATGGCGGCTTGTCGGCAGCGGTGGAGAAAATGTCCGCATCGACATCGTGTTATACCACACGACAATCCTTTACATATGTAGAACAACCCTATCGTTGTAAGACCGAGAACTGCCGGGCGGGTTATGTCCCCGAGCGTTAACTCCCGGGTGGAGAGGATGGATGGCTGCATAGCGTAACGTAAAATATTCCGACATGAACCCATCCGCAGTCCGCAGTCCGCAGTCCGCCGCAGCCTCCTTTTTCCCTCACTCTATTTACAGTACATGTCAAAGATTGCCTAATGGGTTGGCATTCAAAGCACATGGGTATGGGCAAAACGGCATGATAATTCAGACAACTGGGGACCCGTCCGATGTACGGTTACATCAACATGATCCACTATGCATACTAAGTGTCGAGAGTAGTCGCTAAGCTAAAAGCTTGTTCACAGCTTGTTAAGCGGATATTGTAACACGATACCCTCACCAGGGGTCCAAGGAGTATTCCGAGTGGCTGAGCTGTTTCTAGCTATGCTCCCCCTACTGCTCAAAGCCATGCATTCCTGAGAACCGCCGACTAAGCAGTCCTACGAGCCTTGACGCGCTTCCTGTACACAGATGCCGCAGTTCGCGGTTTGACCGCACTTCGAACAGGCTGAGAGACTGAGTAGCCCAACTTCCTTCCGCCTGGGGCTTTCTTGTCGCGACCCTCCACGGCAGAAAAGCCCTTTTCCGGTGATTTCTTCTGAACCCACCCAGATCCATCAGGTAAAGCCGTCGACTTATCCGGGCACCATGTCTCATCATTCTCATCATCTACGTAATTCTCAAAGTGTTCTGACTGAGACTCGGAATGGTTTCCTTCGTCGGAAGAGTCGGAACTTATCTCGACAATCTGGGTTCCCGGCGGTATGGAATGCCGCATGGATGAGCTAGGCACTGGGGGGGAGTCGCGCTGCTTGACAAAGGGGCTGGTGGACTTGGTCTTGCGTAGCACGGGGGGCGGGGAGA
This sequence comes from Apiospora koreana, assembly GCA_017163955.1. Lineage (NCBI taxonomy): Eukaryota > Fungi > Ascomycota > Sordariomycetes > Amphisphaeriales > Apiosporaceae > Apiospora > Apiospora koreana. The sequence goes on from JAFHKQ010000017.1 coordinate 289,979, forward strand.
TGTCGGTACCAACGCGACCTTGTGATGCTGAAAAACGGTCCTGCGATGACAGCAACGTCTTTCTCCGGTCGGTCTCTCCTCCGACCATGGATGATGTATCAAAAATAGGCTTCGACTGCGGAGCAGTCTGGAAGCTATCGGGGATAATGTTGGAATCCTCATCGGCGTTCGGTTGTTCCGGCAGCTCTGGAGAGCCGCCAGCCATTTCTTCATTCTCCGAGCTTAAATCCGGTGGTAGCTGGGACTGTCGGTGTGGTTCCTGAGAACCAAACCATTGAGAAGATCTTTGTGAGCTTCCCCTAATTGCGGTGCTCAAGGAGGGAATCGATGAAAATGACGCGTCTGAATCATCGTCGCGTTCTTCCTCAAAAGCATCTGCTGCAGAACTGGAAATAGGAATTTGGCTATAGGCAGGAGGTAAACTAGCTTCTCCTTCGTCAGACTGTTGTTGATCATTGATATCTAGGCGACCTCTCTCGCCGCCTTCTGTAGTATCTTTGAAAGACTCAGGCTCAGGGGTTTCTGTTGTCGTAGCAAAGTCCGGCTGCCGCCCGCTGTGGTCACTGCTGGCAGACGAAGGACGCAAGACCGCTTTCGGAAATGTTGACTTTGGTGTCCCGGTAAGGATATCTCCATTGGTATCATTGAAATGGGTCGTTGGGACAAAAGATTGCTCGTGCGTAGGTGTAGTAGGTCCACCATCGGGAAGGTCGTGCTCCACACCGTCAGAAGGAACGGCCCCCCAATCCGTAGTAGATTGGTAACTGCCGTGTCTTGGCTCTGGTGATCCTGAGACCCTCTGGCTAGAGCTTGTAATCTGTGAGATGTCAGATAACGGAACGTTGATGAAGCGATGACCTTGGCCCGGCTGACCGTTGGAAGAAATGGACGGTCCATTCGTCAAGGAGTTATCCTCTTGGGTAGTATGGGGTTCATCAACATCCATGGCTGTCGGTTGGCTGTCCATTCTGGAGTCCACGGTGGTCTCGAATGTAGGATGGGACGTCTCGTCGCCAGCATCATCATGGTTCCCTGAAGCCCCGACAGACCTGGGTTCTTCGTCTGCTGAGTTGCCCATCGTCACATCAGCACGTCTTTCAGCCATTGGCGACGTTGACACCACCGAAGACATTGGGTCTTGTCGAACCCTTGGGTCCATCATTGTAATATAGCCATCCATGACAGAGAAGCTAAGCTTTCGGCGGTCCTCTTCGTCGGAGTCTTCATCCTCGTCGACTGCATCTTCGTCATCATCAGGAGCCTCGAAGCGACCATAGATACGCTTCCCCGTGTGCTCGTCGTATTGCTTCTCGGGGCGTTCAAGATGGCGGTCTCGCTTTGCCAAGAGGACTTCGAAGGCATCATCTCCATGGATTTCAGTGACGAGACCAGTCAGATCCATGACCTGTGGTTGCCAATTGACAGCCTGAGATAGGATGAACTAGATTCCAGAGATTAGCAAACACACTATAGTGTTGGGCCCAAGGCTGTGTAGGTTAAGAGGTATTTACTTGTTTCCATGTGATGACCATGCCAACCCGTGCCTGTCCGGGGTGAAGCTGCCTCAGAACCCCCATATCCTTGGGCAACGAGGGGAGATCATCCAAATCCGAGTAGTTGCCCTCATCAATCGAGTGTTCCATCTGTTGGTTATCGGTTTTGTCGTCCACTTGCTCCGGCTCGACGTCGTCGTAGTTGAGCCGCAGGTTCTCGTCTTGGCTACCGGCTTGGCCCTGGTAGCTGTAATATGAGTCCTCTTCCATTTGCACAGACTCGTCATGCTTCCTTTTCTTGCCAGCAAAACTGGTCTCCTCCTCCTGGTCATGGCCAGTCGCCTCGGCCTCGCCATCAGCTGGCTTTTTCCCCTTTCGGAGCCCGTTGCGTCGCTGTTGAGGGTCCCATCGCTGCTCAAAGGGGAACGGCGGCTCGCTGAGATCAACCCCCTCGTACCAGCACTCCACAGCTCGGTACTCGATCTTGTCGCGCCAGGCATCAGGGTCTTCTTCCAAAACTTCGGGGTCGGTGGCTGTATCCTTGGCAAGACTCTCTGCGTTTTCAGCAGCGTTCGTCTCCAACCGAGCATTCGGCACTGGCCGTACGTTCTCCATGAGCTTAGCACGGAGTTCGCTCTCATCATCCTTGTTCTTTGGGTTGCGGAGACCGAGGGCGCCAAAGAGCATACGACGGCCCGCACCTAAATCGACACGGCGCCTCTTTTGGGCTGATGCTCCTGGATCGGTTTCCTGGCTTGCAGGCGTCGCGGCGCTCTTGTCACCAGATTCCCCTACAGCAGGCTCGGGAGTGGATCGATCACCACGTCTTCGTTTGTTGCTCTTTTGCGAAATGGTGGTGGTATCTTCAACCTCCGGGGCACCATCAACCTCAAGCTCACCGTCAGGGCCAATGACCGCACCGCCGGAGTTCAGGGCATCGAGTAGTGCTTTCCGCTTGGCTTCGAAAAGCTCCTTTTCCGCGTCTTGTTTCGACTTTTTCAAATCGGCTTGAGACGTGGACTCGGCTTGCTCCGCATCAGCATCCGGAGCTTGGGTTTCCATCCGCTTGGTTCTAGCCGCGAGGCGGCGTCGTGCATTGCGTTGCTTGGTGGACTGTTTGCCGGAACCCGGTGCCACCTCAGGCTGTTCAGGCGCTATGGAGTTTGACAATGGCTCTTTGGCTGCTGAATCGGGATTTTGAGGAGGCTGGGCCTTTTCCTTGACTGTTGGCGGGTTTACAACACTTTGGCTCTTGGGGCGAGAACTCTCTTCTTCTGGCTCTGAATCAGAGCTTGAATCGTCGCTATCAGACTCGGAAGTGGAATCGCCTTCGTTTGCGCCAGACCCAGGGGCAAAGTCCTCGTCGCTGCTCTCATCCTCATCGTCACTCTGCTTCCCGTCACTTTCCTCGTCGCTCTCCTCATCGCTACTGTCACTAGAATCGGACGAAGAAGTATCGGAGTCGCTATCCAGTTTTGCGCCACCCTTTCCACTGGAGGCAGCTTTGGCGTTACGTTTGGCAGAGGTTTCTTCGGGGGCACTGTCGCTGCCGCTATCGCTCCCACTATCGCTGCTTTCCGAGTCGCTGTCGCTACTGCTGTCGTCGGAATTGCCACCCGTGGACTTGGGTGTTGGCTGAGCTGCCGTCTGCTTGTTTCCTGCGCTTTCGTCTGGCTCCTCAAATACAATGTGGTTCTTAGTATTGCCTGATGTAGCGGTCGTCGAGATAGAGCCGGCGGGAAGGCCACGACGATCAAATTTCTTAACGAAATCGTCAACATCGCCGTCCGCTTCGTCTTCGCCTTCGCCAGCGTCAGCGTCGTCGGCATCGTCGTCGCCAGCTTCATCGTCTAATTCGGCAGCGGGACCGTCTGGGACAATCTGAGCTTCCTTTGACGCTTTGCTTGGTACGGCACCTTTGGTGGATGTTCCTTGCTGAGTGGACTGCTCTCTGGTCCGCTTTTGAAATTCGTCGCGAGGAAGAACAGGATCGGATATTTTTCGGAGAGCCTTGTATGCCATATCCAGGTTCCCGCCGCACTTCTGGAGCATATTGTCGCAGAAGATAATTATCTTTGGGAATGCCGCATGAAGAAGACTCGGACCATCTAGCGTGCTCAGGTCCTCGACATTCGGATCAGTAAGCTCGCCAGGGGGTTGATCGGGAGAGTTGCCGCCATCCTCTCCATCATGGCCAGGCGCATCTTCCTCTTGTGCTGAATCTTGTTGTTCCGACTCCATATCCTCGTTTTGATCCTCCTCGTCTTCGTCCTCCTCATCTTCCAAGTCCGACTCTTCGTCCATTTGGTCTTCATCAAAATCCGAGTCTGAATCGTCTTCGTCTTCGTCTTGGTCGTCCAACTTGTCGCCAAAGTATTGAGGCTCCGTATTAATAGTAACGCGTTTTGCGCCAGAGTGGTTTTCTTCGCCATTGGTCAAGAGCAGCATTGGTTCATCTGGTTCTTGCTCCTCGGGGTCGCTGTGCTCGTCCTCGTCGGAGCCCTCTTCTATTGCAACTCGTCGTCGCTTGCGAGGTGGGATATCGAGGGAGGGCCGGCCCCTGGGCGCCTTTAGAAGCGGTCGTCCAAAAGGAACACCATCGACCAAGTGCTTTCCGTCCTGAGAGACCTGGTGGCGACCAGAAATGCGACGCTGCTTGAGGTCGTTGGTCAAGAGGGGGCGTATTCGTACATGGTCTCCCTCCTTCAAAACGGCGCGCACGAGCTGGAAATGGAGGCACTCGAAATTGGAGCCATCGGGGCCGGTAAGCTCGACGGCGTAGTCCTCCAGGCCCCAGTCGCTGCTTTCAAGGGGGATGATGTCGTTGACCTGCTCGAGCAGCTTTGAAACGGTGGGGTTCTCCTCGAGGGAGACAGGCCAGACGACCTTGGCCTCGGGAAGAGCATTGCGGCGGATGGCCAAGTTGAGGCGTATGTGTGTTTGTGACATTATGAGGTAGGGAGGGACAAAGGGTTGAGGTACATGAAACAAGCTGGGCAACTCAGATTTTGGTTGCGATGCAGGCAACGATCAAATGAGGGAAACAGGATGGGTATCAGGGAATAAAAAAGGAATATCAAGTACAAGACTGTTTGCGCTATACCCGGCACATTATGTATGCCTGCCTTCCAGAACCTGGGTGACCGTCGTGAAGGGAAGTCGAAACCAACCGCTTGAAGGAAGCTTGCAGGTTCAAGTATTTTGGGTTGACGGTTGACGGTTGACGGAGATCTTTCCATGTAAAATTGATCGGAAATACATGTACGTTCGTTCTACTGCAAGCGCGACTGGTTCACGCGTTGGAGGCTTAATGCGATTGAAGGGAAAAGAAAAATTAGGTGGGGTTCTGAGCCATGTGGGGTACAGCTCGCAGACTGCAGGTGCTAAACTCGCTAAAGCAGAAGCTAGAGCTCCAAAAAAGAGCTTCAGTCCCAGGGGACTTGGGGGACTTGGGGGGACCAACGATGTCATTTAGGCCACCCCAGCTCCAAGTCTAGCACTGTGTGTGTCTCCACCAACTTCGGATGTTTCCTCTATCGTACATCCTACACCAACTAACTGCCAGCCACCGGCCAACCACGATCATCTCACGATATCTACATACTTACTACTCGGCTTTTATCAACCTATAAGACCTCGATCACCGACAACGCGGAAAGGTCTTTTGTTCGTTACATGGACAAAATCGTTGGTGGCTCCCCAATTTGAAGCCCAAATACGGCTTGTTGGAGTCTAGGTACATACTTTCTTGCGACAAACACAATCGCCATTATGTCGGTCCTCTTGGAAACGAGCTTGGGCGACATTGTCATCGATCTCCTCGTCGATTACGCCCCGAAAGAGTGCGAAAACTTCCTCAAACTCAGCAAGATCAAATACTACAACTTCTCCCCCGTCCATTCCGTTCAACAAGACTTTTCTTTCCAGACCGGCGACCCGCTAGGCCCGACAGCGCCTTCGTCCGATGGCGGCTCTTCGATATGGGGGATCCTCGGCGCCGCCGCCAAGAAGACCTTTCCCGCGACCCTGCACCCGAAACTGAAGCATGCCGAACGCGGCACCGTCTCCATGGCCACGACGCCGCACCCGACCAACCCCGAGGTGCGCCTGGCGGGAAGCCAGTTCATCGTGACCCTGGGCGACAATACCGACTACCTCGACGGCCGCGCCTCCGTCTTCGCCAAGGTCGTCGAGGGCTTCGACGTCCTCGAGAAGGTCAACGCCGCCATCACCGACAAGGAAGGGCACCCCCTCGTCGACATCCGCATCAAGCACACCGTCGTCCTCGACGACCCCTACCCAGACCCCTCGGGGCTGCGCGAGCCCAGCGCCTCGCCCCCGCCCTCCAAGGCTCAGCTCGCCACGGTGCGCATCGCCGACGACGCCGACCTGAACGAGGAGGTCGACGAGGAGGCGGCCGAGCGGAAGCGGCGCGAGGCTGAGGCGCGCGCCCAGGCCCTGACGCTCGAGATGATGGGCGACCTGCCCTTTGCCGAGGTCAAGCCGCCCGAGAACATCCTGTTCGTCTGCAAGCTGAACCCCGTCACCACCGACGCCGACCTCGAGCTCATCTTCAGCCGCTTCGGCAAGATTCTGTCCTGCGAAGTCATCCGCGACAAGAAGACGGGCGACAGCCTGCAGTACGCCTTCATCGAGTACGAGGAGAAAACCGCCGCCGAGGCCGCCTACGCCAAGATGCAGAGCGTGCTCATCGACGACCGCCGCATCCACGTCGACTTTAGTCAGAGCGTGAGCAAGCTCAGCGAGGTCTGGCGCTCGGGCGAGAACGATAAGCGGAAGCGGACGGGCGGCCACGGCGGAGGCTGGGGCGGCGTGGAGGGCTTGGAGAAGTGGCGGAAGTACCGTCACGAGGACCGCAGAGCCGACCGCAACGACAAGTACGGTCTGGTGTATAGCGACGAGGAGATGCGCGGACGTCACAAGACGCAGGGCGACCATCCGGATCGCGACGAGAATGCAGGGCCAGGGGCTGACGGCGGTGAAAGCAGCAACCGCCCTGACGATGACCGACCCAGGCGGCAGGAGGGCGGAGGCGGAAGGGGAAGAGGTGGAGCGTCTGACCCGAGGAGGCGGAGTCGCAGCAGGAGTCCAAGAGGGGGAGGTTATCGACGAGATGGGGGTGGAGACAGGGGCCACGGCCGCCGGGATGACGGTCAGCGTCGGCGCGATGACCGGTACGATGGGAATGACCGCAGAGATCGGCCCCGAGGAGATAGGGGCTCGGGCTACAACGACTACCGGAGGCGATGATTTCCACGATGAGCAACTTGCAACCCAATTTCTCGAAGGAAATTTGCGACGCGACATGGATCTTTCTGGCCTACGTTGACTTATTGGCTTGCTCGCTAGGATTGCCCTTTCGATCTACAACCCCCACGCAATTTCGACCAAGCGCGCAAAATGATTACCCAGTCTCGCGCTCGACGATGACTATGGAAATCGTGTCTCATGTTTCCAACGGGCACATGCCAGGTTCAAGTGGATCCTGCACAGCACATACATCATAGCACGGTCTTCTTACGTCTTTCAACATATCAGTTTCACTGATAGAAAGCTTTCGCAGATGTCGAGCCACATTCCCGTGCTCATACTCGAGGTCCGTAAAGCTATAACGGGTGCACCATCGCAGCTGAGTAAGCAGGTATCTATCTACCTACTTACCTATCTAAGCAAGGCCAACCTTCTTCGAAAATGCATCACTCGTAGATCTATCTGCATATTTAATGATACCCAAAGGCGGAGTTGATCTAGCCTCGAGCCAAAGCCGGGGAGGTCAGTCATCCCTTGTATGTGGTGGCACAGCAAGTCAACAACTATCTCCTCAATAGACAAGGCACACAGAGAGAGGAGCACGGGACTCGAAGACAGTGTTGTTGTTGATCAACCACGCCACATGGATGGGTGGTTGATGGTATGTACATACATACTCTTTGGTAGTCTTTTACATTTACATAAAACCGGTTTCCGTTTGACCCTTTCCACCATCCCGTTTAGCAATGCTCGTGCCACCAGATGCAATTTTTTGAGGCTCTTTCCCTTCCCTTGTTGTTGATGTGTGTGATCGATCAATGGTATCTCTTCGAATCAAGCTGGCGAGGCAGCGGTGATGATGCTTTTGAGAGAAACAAAATGTAAAAACCTCCATCCCTCCGGTCTTGACCTGTCTTGTGACCAGGACGAAGAAAATGAAAAGAACAATCTCCAGAACAGCATAACGTACAGACAGGATGATTCCGTAATGCAATAATAGAAAACAAAAAACACCTCGACGAAACAGAAGCAAGCAACAGCAGCAGAAAGGACGAAGAAGAAGAACGAACTATTACATCCCTTCTCGCCGAGTACTGGATCTGCAATTACTCTTTCTTTCTCTCTTTTTTCGCGCTCTCACTCCTAGGCTCTGATCCGGTCTGCGAAACCAGATGCTTGTTGCCTGTCCTTCTCCCCTGCGACCTAAACTGACGGGGGAAGAAAAAGAAGTCTAATAATAACCCAATGCAATACAACAAAACTCGAGAAATTCCAAATGACGAACAAGGTAGAGAAGAAAAAATTCCAGCGGAAGTGAGCGTGTAACCAGAATACATGCAGCACCACCTTCCCGCCGGGTAAAATGGTTGAGTTGGTTTTTTTGTATGATGTGATGTATAAGTTGTAAGGTGGTAGTGGTCAAGTCTCATCGGGAGATTATGTGAGCGATTTCGAAAACAAGAGGTAGGTAATCAAACAATAGCAGCAATAAGTAATCAAAACAATTACCCAAGCAAGTAGAAGAAACTTGAAACTTGATAGACAAGACGCAGGTAGAGGGGCATGCAGAAAGAAACCCCAGCCCAGCCCAGACTAGTAGGTCGGATATGCACAGAACGTAAAGCAAGCCCCGCCACGCGGATCCGGGATTCTCTGACAGGTTATAGACCAGGGAAGTGTGACGTTGACCAGGGATTAGGGGTCCCTTATTTTGTTGCTGTAACTTTCAAAGATTGCGGAGAAAGTGACCAAGATAGAGGAATGAGGGGACAGCTGGTGAGGAGAAAGAAAGAGGTGCGCCACGTGTGAAACCGTCGGGACGGGGCCTCCCTCGAGGGAGAGAGTCTTGGTCTGCATGTATATGTTGTGCTGTGGGCGGCGGTCGGTTTCCAGGTACGACCTCTCATCCGTTGGCCAGGGCCAGAACCAAACACGAGGGAAAGAGAGAGTGCGTGGTGTGTGTGTGTGTGAGGGTGTATAGTATGCCAATTGTGCATAACGGTCTTTTTTTCCTTCTTTTCTTTCTTTTTTTAGAACACGAGGTGTTGAGTATAAAGCTGAAAAGTGACAGCAAGGAAAAAAGGGGGTGGGTGTGTGGCGTGATGGTGCGGTAGGTGAGTGGGCTTGGGTCGGAAGGTGAAGAAGACCGGAGAGAAGAAAAGCGACAGACAGTTCAGACCGACTGGGGGAGAGCCGCCTCGGGATAGATTGTGTCTTCTGCCGACAATCAACGCCATTGACGAATGAGACAGCTGTCAGGGGCTTGTGCTTGTGCTTGTGCCTGGTCGCCCGGTGTGCGACAGACACACCGGGGGGATGTTGAAGCGAGATGACCCACTGCCCGACCGGAAGGACCCCTGACGATGATGATGATGCGAATTGGGCCTCGAGGTGAGCGAGGGCTCGTATGATGATGAAGGACGAGAATGCTTTTGTCGGGGTGTCGGGACAATCAGATCATCTAATCAGAAAATCCAAGGGGTACCGGGATAATCAGATCATCTAATCAGAAAACCCAAGGGGTGTCCATGTATGCTGCGGTATGCTGCAATGCACAATGTCGTGTTCGTGTTTCCTCTCTGTGTGGTGTGGTGTGTACCGATATGTACGTAATGTCGTGCCGTGTGCCGCCAATGGACTTGACAGCCGATGCCCAGGGTGTCAGGCCTCGGGATGATGGGCAAACCGGGATTCTGTCTTGTTGCGCGCGCATCACGCCCCGCGGGGGTGGCAAAAAAGGTTGATTGATGACAAGTATGGCGACAGGCCCCCCCGTCCGTACCTGACAGCGACGTGGGGAATGACGGGAACATTTCCTCTCCAAAAAGAAAAGTCACCACCACGAAGGGTCACACAACAGCATGCCGTAGGCTTATCAACGGCCACGGCCACGACCACGACACACCACGTAAACACAAGCACAGCATCCAAGCCGAAAGCTCGTAAAACAGGGCCCCCTCTCTCTCCCACCCCTTTGTTGAACCACCACGGGGTTGCTATCCGGTCGGTGTATGTGTTGTCATTGTCGAGGTGAGGGGGAAAAGGGGGTTGGTCGAAGTAAATGATAGGGGGGAAATGGGTACACACACACTCTCTCTCTCAGCGAATGGCGCTCTCTGGACCAGACTCCGAAGCCCTCCTGGCCTATCCTGGTCCCCCTCCTGTCGTGCACCCTAATGTCCTCGCAAGTGATGTCTCCCGCTACGCCGGTCTGACGTCGCACCACCACCACCTGTCGTAGCTCCGGTCCCGACGACGTCGTAATCCCCTTGCTGCTGCTGCTGCACGCGGTGAGAAGAGTAATCCTGATGGTGGCGATGGTGATGATGGTGCTGGCTAACGTCGTGGTGGCCGTGGTGGCTGATGCTGGCAGCAGTAGCGTGATCGACACCACCACCACCGGTATAGTTGGGGTGCGCGTAGACGCTGGCGTGGGGGTGCGCGTGCGTTACGGGCACGTAGTCGTGCCCGTTGGCCAGACCGCCGCCGCCGCCCGCCTGCTGCTGCGAGTTGCGCCGCGACGACGACGACGCGTCCGTGTGGATGTAGCTGTCCGTCGTCCCGTAGTCAGCGGTCGCCGCCGCAGACGAGTAGTGTCCCGATGCCGAGCGCCCCGACAGCGTGGCCGACGACGACGAAGTCGTCCCCGTGCTGTACGACGCGGGCGAGTCGAAGTCGCTGTAGGCGCCACTGACGACATCCGCCGCGGTAGCAGCTACAGCCGAGGGTGTCGCCTTGCTAGCGTAGGGAGACCCCCCCGCGTCCACCACCGGGGGCAGCCCGTCGACGCTGCGGTACGCCGAGAGCGACGAGGAGGAGCTGGAAAGGGTGCGGTGCGGGTGCGGCAGGCGGTCCGACGCCGAGGCGGCGCTGCCGTTGCTGTTCTGGCTGCTGCTGGGCAGGGACGCCGCCATGCTGGACAGCGAGAAGTTGGGCAGCTCGCTGCTGCTCACCGCTGCTGCCACCGCTACCGCCGACCCAGCGGGGCGGTGAACGAGACTGCCATAGGGATAAGTCGACGCCGCCGCCGCTTCCGCCGGATCCACGTAGACGGACGCTGCCGCCGCCGCTGCGGCTTTGCTGGAGGATGTCGAGGTGTTGTAGCGATACAGCTGCTCCACGGGGTCCCCCTGGCCCAGCGTGGTCGGGTACGCCGGGTAGCCACCGAGACCGTAGTCGGCCGCCGCCGCCGCAGCAGACACCCCGCCGTCGTCGGGATAGGCGCCGGCGCCCGTCCAGGCCGAGTAGTAGCCGACTTTGCTGCCTGCGTACCCAGGGTAGGTGCTCTGCCGGTAGGCGTCGGCGCCCAGGACCGCCGCCCCGTACGACGAGAGCGGCGACAGCCCCCCACCGCCGCCGCCTCCGCCGCTCGAGCGGGCGTGGTAGGCGCGGGCCGTCTCGACGTTGTAGCCGTAGTCGGCGCTCCCGTCTCTTAGGTGCGTCTCGGTGGAGGAGACCTTTTTCCGTAGTAGTGACGGAGTGTTAGTAAATTTCCAGTTGGCCAAGAAAGGGGGCAGTGGGCAGTGGGCAAAGATAAAAAGAACTCACCCTTAGGAAGAGGCAAGGCTCATGACCGGCGTTCTTACAGTTGGAACATGGTCCGCCGTTTCCTGGATCGCCACTGCACCGGATCTTGCGCTTTCGACATCGACCGCACTATTTGGAGAAGGGATATCGTCAGCTCAAGTTGTTGTTGTTGTCTTGCCCAAAGCACTTACCGCCACGGCGATCCTCTTGCGTGGAGCATCGTCTGTATCTCGCTCGACCATGGTCTTGGAGAAGCGTGTGTCGTGATGGGAGGAAGGGAGGTGGTGATGCGAGTAGCGCCTTTCAAGGTAGCCAAGGGGATACGGCGGGCAGCCACGACTGTATCGACGGCTTGTTTCACTGGACGCGTTGTAGCATGCCGGAGTGACCATTGTGGTGAGAGAGAAGCAAGAAACAAAAAGGGAGAGAAATATATCTCTCCTCTTCTTCTTTATCTCTTGTTGTCTTCCGTAAGTCAGGGCCCGCCTTTTAGTTCGAGGCGTGCAGTGCCCAGTGTGGGTAGGTAGAGGGATATAGATTGTGTGTGTAAGGAAGAGCACACAGAGTGTGTAAGTGAGATAAAAAAGGGGGGGCGGCGCGCGGATGTGTAAGTGAGTAAGCGAGTAAGAATGGGTCGCTCTCTGCAGAAATTGAGAGACAAGTGCGTCACAGACCAAAATAGATCAGAAAAATAAAATTTGGGTAATAACAATAACGCAGGAGAAAATGGACAATGTAGCCGCCGCTGGTGCTTGTGTCATGTTAATGCCCGTCGTCACCGGGGCTGATGTCGTTCCTAATCTGGGACCACAGAGCGAGAGCCAGAGAGTGTGCGAGAGAGAGACAGAGAGGCGAGAGGTGGGAGAATAAACCAGACGACTCCAAGCAAAAACAAGGTCGTTCGTTTCTTGTTGCAAAGGGCCGAAGCAGCAACAGGGGGGTGACGTGCGTGTTAGACTGGGTTGAATGTTTGACACACATATACACACAGGACAGGCGGTTGCTGCAACAGGGTGTTGTATGGTATGTTCGGCAAGTAGCTAGCCCTGGAACTTGGGTCAGCTTGGTGGTTCTCAATGTGTTCGAGCTCCTTGGCCAGATTGCCCTCTTGTTGTTGTAAGACTCGAATGTTTCATCAAGAGGTGCTGGTCAGACTTGGAGGGGTTGGTTGGAGGATGATGGGCAAAGTTTGCAGAAGCAGCAGCAGCAGCGCGGTTGAAGTTGCCTCTAATGGGATGGTGCACGGGGGGATGTTGGCTTGAAGAAGGGAAAATAGGAGAGGTGAAGATTGGCGGTGGTGGTTTGGAAGAGGGAAGATTAACGAGGCTGCAAGTTCCATACCTCAATGTTATACTTGGTGTCACTCGGGAAAAGATAGAGAGGCAAAGACCGAGACCGAAAAGAAAAAGTGTTAAGAGAGTCGTCAAACCCCATGAAGCAAGCTGTGTTTGCATTGCTTGACAAGAACCATCCATCGGGCCATAGTAGGCAAGTAGTCAGTCTCTGTCTATGTAACTCGCACCAGCAAAACGATTCACAACATACTGCCCAGTTATCATCCATCAAGTGTACTTGTTGAAAAGAAATGATCGACAGGCCAGACTGGAGGGTACACCAACTTTTCGGATGGTGGCATCAGTGTGTACCCCTTTACTTGCATGAGACCCACCCCCGTAGCCATGTGCCAGAGATTGGGTGTGTCTCCGTTAGCTTACATGTCAATGTCTTGAAGAACGAATCTGGATCTCACGGGGGACATGGGGTTTAGGACATGGGATACTTGGCAGCGGCAGAGCTACAGCTACAGTATGTACGTGGAAGTACAAGAAATGGGGGTGGGCCAGGGTTCAAGCAGTTAGCTAGGGTGTGGAGGAGGAGGAGGCGGGAGGCGGCTGTTTATAATCCCAGCAGCAGATCCTCAGAATAGCTGTTCGGGGATTGGCCAGCCTCTCTCGCAGTTCGTCTTGAGATTAACGAAGCTGACGAGGCCCGGATGAGCCGGTCCGGTCTCACAACACATAACACGCCGGGGCGCGGTCCAATGACAGCTGGCGTCATCACCCTGGGCAAGCGTCACCTGCCAGGTACAGGATGATGTGCAGGGGGATATGTAGTGTATGTACCTCATGCGGTTGAGACAAGAGAAGGCAAGGCCCTTGAGAGAATGATATAGAGAGATGTACAGAAGTAGTTGATGAGAGAGGAGACAGAGGGAGAGAGGGGAGACAGGGAATCGTACGCAATCTCGTGCAACATGATCCGAGAGTCCAGTGGCCCGTAAACTGAAACCAGACATCTCGCTCATCGAGACCCTGAAAATAGAGAAGCGAAGAAGGAGGATTTGAAATCACTGGCCAGATATTTCCAGATATTTCCAGTAGCTCCCTTCTCCGCTCCCGCCTGGCTCATATGGCACATACACAGTATGGTTGCATGTAATGTAGAGTACGTATGTATGTATGTATGTATGTACCTTTTGGGCCGAGGAAGCAGGCGAGGCCGAATCGCCCGGCCTCTCAACAGAAATGAGATGTATGTGGTTCACAGCGTAACGTGCTGTACGCGCTAATGATGAAGCCAAGCAGAAGTGACAGATGGCGAAATCATTGGGATGAGGAGAGGGGGAAACAGAGACGAAGGGCAGCGAGAGCCTGGGCGGGCAAACATGGTGATGAAGAACCCTCATGATGGATGATGTGATATTTTTTGGTGATGACTGCACATCTTTCTCTCGTCTCACTGGAAAAGGCAAACGCATGGTAAGACAGCGTAACCTCTCTGGTGTCTCCCAATTTAGCTAGCTAGCTACCCTTCAGGTTAGGTAGCAGGCAGGTGGATGTACTTACTCTACATATGGGTTGCTTGACATACGTGCAGCAAAAAAGGCGTATCCAGCATGAAGGAGGGAGAAGGCGACGAAAGAGTTCCCAGCAAAAGCATGACGCAAGACGCAGGACGTCGTCATTCATGAAGTCTGGAAGATGTAGCTTATTCCCAAGAGATAGTACAACCGCCGCCCCCCTTTGGCTCAGTACGGCACACGTCTTTCTTCTAGACTCTTTGTACCAGGCAAGCGGGGCCCCATGTCTATCTCTTGCCAAGGACATGGGATGCGGGAAGGGGATGGCAGGTATGAATGTACTTCTTCAAGGACAAACGGAGCTTCACCGGGGAAGCGTTCCTGCGATTCCTAGAGACATGCTGGTCATGCAGTGCGAAGGAAGCCGTTGAGCCAGAAAGGGAGCTAGTCTTCCTCTCTGCAACAGGAGGCGGGGGCGGATGTGGCGATTGTTTTATTGTAGGGATGAGGGCTGGGAATAATTTGGAAGGAAAGATAGTACGATAATCGCTTCAGGAGAATGCAGCAGGGTAAGCAAGCAAACAGAAAAAGGGCCGCGCCGCTGAAGAAAAAAGGTAGGTAGGTAGCAGTCAGCCTGCCGCTGCTGCATCTGTCATGTTTGCTTGACTCTCTCCAAAAGAGGTAAGAGGTAATGATGGTGGTGGTGACGGTGACCACCATTATGGTGGGGTTACTCTTCTCTCTACTGTCTCTCGCTCGATCTTCCAGCGGCAAGCCAATAACCTGGTTCGACGACACGCATAGGCATAGGGCAAACGAGATGCCCTCTGACAACTGCCTTCTCTAACAGTTACACGACTCCACACCCGCAGGAGGAAGCGTAACGTCTCCTTGTTGCCGGAATTGACAATAATCAATTTGTAAGTACTGCCGCCGCGTTCCCTGACACCCCCTATGATGCTATCACTCACCCACTCTCGGGGTATGTGTAAGTATGTATATTGTCATCGTGGGGGCCAGCTGAGACAAGGTGCAGCTGGGCTGTCGTATGTATATTTGTTTTCGCCCTTGATATTGCCTTGACGGGCGGCATATCGAGGAAGGTCGAATCGAATTCACATATGAGGGCCACTGCTAAGTAGGCTAAGGCAAAAAACGTGGACACGCATAGATATTATCCAGATGCATCGGTCGGGCATTTCGTCGGTGGGAAGGCGTCGTCCGTCCGTCCGTCCGTCCGTCTCCTTCACGAGCGCATTTCGTGTTGGGACGAGAAAAAAAGATTGCATGTACACCAGACAAGAAAATGGCCCAGTCATAACAGGCGATGATAGGTAGGCGGTTCGCTCAACTTCTGACATAGCTTTTGTGTTTCTTGACCTGTCACTTCTCAACTCTCAACAATCAACAATCAACTTCTCATCCTCTCTCTCAAACGAGCGAGCGACCAAGACGGACACAGGCTCGAAAGACTGCCGGCAAGCCCCATGCTATCGAACGATCCGATTCGTCGGACGAGAACAAGTTGAATTGGGGGGGAATTCGGGTAATAGAGGCAACGAGGACCAGCCTTCCCGTCTGTGTCCAATTCGCATCCTGGGCACGTGGGACGCTATCACCGTGTGTGTGTGTGTGTGTGTGTGTGTGTGTGTCTTGCAGCAAGAAAAAGGGCGGTTGACAGGCGCATAAGAGTATGCCTCGATTAGTTAGTCCAATGGCCGTTTTTCAGATGATACATCATCCACATCCGGGTCCCTGCTACAGGGCTGCTAGGCCGGGTCATATCATCTAGATTCTAGATTTTCCAGATAGGCGCAGATAGGCGATACGAAGGGGCGCCAAGAGGTGTCACTGACAGATTCCAGCAAGCAATGGGGTGTAGAAAGGGCTGTCGCCTCCGACGCCCAAGCCCAGGGATCCCCAAGCCTCGAATGTAACCTCTGTACCGAACTACTTGCCCGTTTTGACGTGGCTTAGACATACGGCTCTCCGCGAACCCGGTTCTGCGAGGAAGTGATTGCTTGCTTTCGTTTCGTTGCGGGGGAAGTGGCCAATCGAAACGGTCCACGCTGTTCTGCATCATCGGCCTCGTTTCCGCTCCTACATACGAGGTAGATATTGTATCTAGATGGAGGATAAGTAGAGAAGACCATACATGTCGAACCCCGACAAGGAGCATATATGATGGATGGCAAGCTCGCGCGCGCAAGAGGCTTCCACGTTTGATTGGCATGTACGTATAGGGTTAGCAGTAGGAGCACGACGCGCACCCTCGAGGGTTGGGTCATCGGGCCACAATTCCAACTGGCAGACCGGGTTCAGACCCGGGATAGGTGGTGCGAAACAAGCTGCAGTCCAGTGGCTACACTGTAATGTCCATCGAGGACATGCGAATGGTACAAGCAACCGACCGACGGGCCTTGGCCGCCTTGGTGTTCTGGACAGCAGCCTGACTAAGCGGGTGTAGAATTATTTCTGTGTCGGCCCCCCTCACATTGGATTGACCGTGACCGATGGCCCCCACGTGAGTCCTAGGATACGGAGTGGTCTCGTCTGACAAGTGAGTACGGTAGTAGTCATCGGCCGGTTCGTGAGGGCCGCCAGCGAGAGACAAGAACTGGCTGGTGCATAGGATTATCTCGATAGCGGCGTTAATCCTCTGATCGATGGCTGGCGCGAAATGCACAGCAGCAGGACGGCTGGCGCAAGTAGACCCGAGGGGACAGCGGAGATTTCACATCCTCCAAGTCCTGCAGCGGAAATCTGCAGCGGGCTGCCTTTTCCGTCACACAGGCAATGCAATTACCCGATCCAGCGTGGGACGAGGTCTGAGCTGATTGGTCGCAGGGAGGGATCTGTCTCTGATCATTTGGTGGTGGTTTGAGGGGGACCTGGCCAATGGGAAGGGGGGCAAGAAGGTTGCTATATTGGGAAGATGCAGTGCCGTGGCCTTGCCTTGCCCCAAGTAGAATGCATACAAATCATGGGAGATGGGTACATACCTAATTTACTTACTTACTGTGTTGGAACAGAACAGACCCAATTAGCCCGTTGTCGGTTGCTGAGGATATAGTATAGTAGTTCCGTACGTTCGATCTTTGCATGAGCCGGCCCCCTGACCTGTCCTCAGCTCCTTATCTTCGCAGCTAATACAGATGATTCTGCTATCAATAGGCTGGAGGGCGCGACTGTTTCGGAAGACAGAATAGCATCTTGTTAGTCCCCGCCGTCAACCTGCCAGGAGTGGTCTTTTGGAAAGCAAGACATGTCTTTCTCGCCGTCGCAGATGTAGAGCTCAGCTTGGGGGGAAAGGGTTCGTAGCCTGACCGTACCGAAGATACTCCGGCTGCCCTTTGCATGGTGATGGCTACCTGTTCAATGTCGTATACTTACACTTGTAGGTATTCAGGTACGAAGAAATGGAACCCTCAACCTCAGCAGATATGGTCAAATAAGCCGAGGAGAAATCATGCCATGTCTAAGAAGCCTTTTGATTGAAGGGGCACACGGTAGTGGGTTGTTGTAGGGTCACGATACGCCTTGTTGTTGGAAATGCTGTTCTTGGTTGCCGAAAAGGGCAACCAGGTCGAACTTGGCACATGACATGCGGGTTGTGCTGGCAGATGCTGGGACGGACGACTCGTCTCGTCTAAGATTGCCTCTTGGTGCAGGTGCCAGGTGCATCGAGCTGAAGAGATGTATGTACTGTAGGTGGTGCGCCCGGGTGCATTCCCGACATTACGTCGTCTGTTCTGTCAACAGCATGTATGAGATATATAGCAGGCGGGCCGATATTGCATTGGCCTGCTGCAGAATCTGACGATGATGTCTGAGGTTGGGAGATCTAAGGAAAAGTCAAGTCGGGGAAAGGGTCCGGATGTCGGTTGCCGGCAGCCACACCAGTCCCTGACATCTCAGCGCTCTGTTCTCTGTTCTCCATGCCTTCGATCGGCCTTCTACGACGTGTCACAGAACCAACCAGCTAGGGGAAGCAGCATATATAGCCGTCAAGGTGTGTGAATGTGTATGCAGGTAATCGGTGTCTGAGTATCTCAGTGCGTATGTATGTGTGTTTGTACATGGTTAGTTATTACCTACATATAGATATTTCCAAGACAAACAGAGTAGCAGAGTGGTGTCGAACGATGTTGGATGGCTGTTGGAGGCGAGGCAGCAGGTTACAAGCACCCAGGAAAGTCACGAGCGAGTAAGCGATTCGGCGAGTCGGCGATGAGCGGGATAATGAACATGCGGTTTGGGGCGGCGTCGTGTGCAATCTCCAGTCTGCCAGTCTCCAGTTTCCAGTCTCCATTCCGGTCGTCTTATCTTGCCTTTTTGGAAAGTTGAAGAGCAGATTGATTTCCCCATCTTTCGCATATACCCGCGCGTGGCGCGTTCTCGAGACCGGGGAGGAGTCGTCTAGGTTAGACAGAGTCTGGAGAGTCTGGACTTTTTTGGAATGGTCCGACAGGATTAAGGCATGACAATTTCATTTGACACTCGAGACAGAGGAGAAGGACGCTCAGAAGGGCGGCCAGAACAATAGAATGGAGACGAAAGGGTCGAGAGGGTCGAGAAGGCCGAAATAGACGATGAGCCCACTTTGCGGCCAATTGCTATCAAGTAATAGCTGGTCAGGTCAGTGTGTCAAGGCAATTGGGGAATTGCGATTTTGAGGCGGTCACTAGGTTATCTCTGTCCGTCTCGCAGCTGGCGACTTGGCGACTTGGCGACTTGGCAGGCGCTTGGCAGGCGCTTGGCACTGGTAGTTCCAAAAAATGGGAATGCGGTGTGCGCTTTTTGCTTGTTTGTTGGTTTGCTGGCTGACATCAGTCGCGGACCGCTTATCGCCGGTACAGGAGCCTCTTTTGGGGGCTTTTTGGGGCTTTTTGGGACTTTTTGGGGCCCCTTCCCTGTTCCCATTTGCAATCGGCTGCAGCAGATTAGGCCATGTCTGATTGGCTCCTTTTGGTTTTGGTTCTTCTCAGTGTCGCTCAATGCTGCTCAGCAAGGATGGATGGTTCGTTGTGATGTCACTATTTGATCAATATATTTTGCCAGGGATCAACAAAAGGTCACGAGGTGCACCATGCGACTCAGATAAGCAATGTTGCAGTGACCAATACGTCAATTCTAAACCAAGATCTGCCTTTCTTTTTACGTAGGCGAATTGACCAACTGCCAGGCTCTCTCCACGTCCATGCTTTTAGGGCATCCACCAGAGGTTGGGGTGCATTGGAAACAGTGGTTCTCTAGCCTGTAAGCCCCCTGTAGCCCTTGCGAGCAGGGACTCTTCAGTGGTAGGCTTCACGGCTTCAGGGGGTCGAGCAGTGGTCGAGGGTCTATCCGACTGTGGTCCGACACTGCTAGCTTGCTTATCGCGGTCTAAGCCCGTTAGGTCGTCGGCTATCATACAGGGTGACAGGCCAGCTACTGGTCAGCAGTCGTCCATTGGCTTTAAGCTTCTCTCTTCCCCTGGTGCCCACACACACCCTGCCCTGTCACTGGCTCAACACAACTGCCTTCGCCCCCCTCGTCGCCCGAGGGCCGGTGCCAGGGGAGGGGGGAGGAGCCGTCAGGGCAGCAAGCCAGCCAGCCAGCCAGCCAGTCAGCCAGGGGAGCCAAGCAGCAAGCCAGGGTCGGTTATCTTCAAGACCATCGCTGAGATTGGAGAAAGTCCCCAGTCCCCCTCCCAAGACAGAAGGCCAAGCAGCCTCATTTCTTAGCCTCCATTCCCCCGGCTGAGCACCTACTTATCTTGGATTGGATCAATTGCTTGCCTATTGCTTGTCGCCTCTTGGTATCTATCCGTACACGTGTAAGGAAGGAAGTATGCACATTGATTAGGGTTCCTGCTAGCCTGTGCCTGTCTATCTCTCTGGGGTTCCGACGGTTCGGAGATGTTGGACCTTGGCAGGCATGGCAAGGAGGAGCACATATATAGAACAAGCCTTCTCCGTCATCTCTCGCACACGACTCTGCCCTTTCTGAACTTTGCATGAACCACCTACTCGGATCCTTCTTTCTGCTGGCGGAACGATGCCTCGAGATTGGGTTTCCGACCCTTCCCCCGCATGTCCACAATAACCAGACTGCAAGCAGGCAAGCAGGAGCCGAGCAGATTAGAGGGAACACAGGGAAATGGTGACGAACACGAACAATGACTCGCCCCTCTTCGGGGCAAAGCCACTCTGTGGCCTCACGGTGGAATTGGTGAGGTAACAGAAACCACCGCCCCGCGTCACCAGATCCACTCATCATCAGCGAACGCTGGTACGATTTTTTTTTGTCGCTATGATTCTCGACTCGACCCGACCCCGACTGATGGACCATGGCTGGTAAATGGTCCGGCCGCGACGAACAGCCTAACTGAGGCAAGAGCAATGCTGGGAAACGAAAACACCCGTTCCAATCTGGGATTTGGAGATTGACTTGCAACGATCAGCCGGTCTAAACACAATCTTATGACTAACCTATCAGTCATCTTCCCTTCCTCTTCAGTCCCGAACAACCGGTTGGCTCCGTCTTCTCCGTACTTTGCTACCAATGCCTGTACTTGGCTTGCGAGTTATTGAAACCTTCTTGTCCGCGACGAGCAAGATGTGAGAGCACCGAGAGGGATGGATGGAGGTTGAGTTGGCTTGCGGGAGAATTCAATGGGGCTCCAAAGAGGGTTTTTTATTCCCGCCACCGCTTTGTCGGCCTTATCGGTCAGGATCCGACCGGACTGCAAAGACTGTGCCTGTCTAGGTGTCTGGTCATCAAAGTACCACCAAACTTTGGCTGCTGACTGAGGAATCCGAGGGAGTGGAAGAAAAAAAACCGGATCGAAAGGGCAACAGTTATCTGGCTCTGGCTCGACCCGTGGTCCCCGTCCGTGTTTCGCCAGACCAGGAGGAGGAAGAGAGGAGCAAGAGATAACTATACCCTGTTACAGTTACAGACCAGACCATCCATGCCTGTCCGCCAGCCCGCCTGACTACCGACCCAGAACTTGAACGGCGCCCCCGGAGGGGAAGCGATATGCAGTAGTAATCCGACGACCCACCTAGGGCTCGTTTGGATCGTTACTACTTCGGCCGCATTTAAGAGGCAGCTGCAGTCTCTTGAATAAATTTTACGACAGAGATTCTCCCCAGTGTTCCAACCTCTCTTTGCCCGTCCGTGTTGTGCCTCTGTGTCGCTTCTTCTACCCACTCCTCCCCTCCTTCCGCGCGCTCTCTAATATATTTCCCCCCCGTCGTGTGAGTCGTATTTTGTCGCGTGTCGCAATTCTATATTTGTCACAGCGAAAACCTTGTTTCAACAACCAAGCACCTTCCTCGTTTGCCCAGCAGCATTCCTAGCAGCACCGCCATGATGCAGGAACGCAACCATGACGACGGCATCTTCAACGCCTCGGCCGACACAAAGACCAACGGCTCCACCGACATGAGCGAGAAGGACGGAGAGAAGATGATGGCACCGCACTCCCAGGGCTCTGTCGACAACGGAGTCGGCCAGATCACAGAGTTGGAGGCACAAAAGGCCGCGCTCGGCGACGCCCACTTCCACCGCCTCGGCTGGAAGCGCCTCACCGTCGTCCTCATCGTCGAGGCCATCGCCCTCGGCAGTCTCAGTGTCCCCTCCGCCTTTGCGACGCTCGGCATGGTCGCCGGTGTCATCCTGACCGTCGGAATCGGTCTGATCGCCATCTACACCTCTTATATCGTGGGCCAGGTCAAGATTGCCTTCCCCGAAGTCTCTCACTACGCCGATGCTGGAAAGTTGATGATGGGCCGTTTCGGTTACGAACTCGTGGGCGCCATGTTTACCCTGCAATTGACCTTCCTCGTGGGGTCGCACACGCTCACCGGTACCATCGCCTTCCTGAACATTACCAACAACGGCACCTGCTCCGTCGTCTTTGGCGTCGTTTCGGCCATCATCCTGCTCGCGCTGGCCATCCCGCCTTCGTTTGCTGAAGTTGCCATTCTGGGTTACATCGATTTCGTCTCCATCATCGCCGCCATTCTCATCACCATCGTGGCCACCGGTGTCGCCGGCAGCCACGCCGAGGGCGGTCTTGCCCAGGCAGCCTGGTCCGCCTGGCCCAAGGAGAACGTCAGCTTCTCCGAGGCATTCGTCGCGGTCACCAACATTGTCTTCGCCTACAGCTTCGCCGTCTGCCAGTTCTCCTTCATGGACGAGATGCACACCCCCAAGGACTACGTCAAGTCCATCTGGGCCCTGGGTCTGATCGAGATCTTCATCTACACCGTTACCGGCGGCCTCATCTACGCCTTTGTCGGTCAAGACGTCAAGTCCCCCGCCCTGCTTTCCGGCGGTTCCCTCATGTCCAAGGTCGCCTTTGGCGTTGCCCTGCCCGTCATTTTCATTTCCGGTTCCATCAACACCACCGTCGTCGGCCGCTACATCCACGGACGCGTCTACAAGAACTCGGTCAAGCGCTTCATCAACACCAAGGACGGCTGGATCTCGTGGTTGGCCCTCATCACCATCATCACCATCATCGCCTGGGTCATCGCCGAGGCCATTCCCTTCTTCTCCGACCTGCTCGCCATCTGCTCTGCCCTCTTCATCTCGGGCTTCACCTTCTACTTCCCCGCCATGATGTGGTTCATGCTCATCAAGAAGGGCAAGTGGAACTCCAAGGAGAACCTGCCCAAGAGCATCATCAACGCCATCGTCTTCGTTATTGGAATCATCACTCTCGTCGCTGGTACCTACGCTGCGATTGTTGATATCGTAAGTTCCTGCTCCATGCGCCGTCTTCACTCAAAGATCCAAGTTGCTAACCTAGTACCCCACAGATTAAACAATACGAAGACGGAACCGTTCGTGGTGCCTTCACTTGCGCCCCCCTGTAAACGAATGGTCGTTTTTTGAGGGGTTCGACAGTTTCTTTTGGGCTTTGGTGGTAGGAAGTTTTGGGTCAGCTTTTTAAGGGGTCATGATTATAAGCGCGCGCATTTGCCGTGGGGGATGATACATTTTTTTATCATCCATTGTACAACAAACAACAGTTGCCATCAAGTATGGATGGCATGGGAGGGCGCAACGGCGTTTAGCCCCTGTTTGTGGGCAGAGTCGTACGGCCGATCCTTAAAGAAAGTGTCTGATGCAATCTATATTGCTAAGCACTGTTCTTTTCTGTACAAGACGAGAGAAGGTTTCAACGAATATTAACGAATATTTATGATAAATGATGAACGTCAACTTGACTTGTGGTCCCGTTCGTGAGATGTGCACTTACTGGCGCTTCGGGCGACGACGAACTGTGCGTTGCCCTTCTTGATGGCCCTGCTCGGTCTCCCTCGGCACTGGCGCTAGGAGAAGGGGCTCGATTGCCTCCCCGCTGCACTTGAGGGGAAGGCCGGGTATCACGACTGTGCCGGTCGTACGATTGTTACTTGACTGGCGCTGCGCCGCAACTTCTTGCATGCCACCAGTGAGTGGTACTCCAGAACCAACGCATGCCCGGCTCGTACTTCCTTCCACTAAGGTTAGGTATGGGCAACACCTGCAGGCCGCGCCAATCATGCCACTGATTGATCCAATCGGTTCACGTTTTGGACTTCGAGACACTGTGCGGCAAAAGGACAGGACTCCGTCCATCGTTACCCGAGCTCAACTTGGACTCTGTGTTCGCGCCATGTACGAAAAGGAGAAAGGGGCCAGGCAGGCAGAATGATGATGAAGTAAAGTAAGTACTATGCAGTCCGAGCATGACGGCCTGCCGTGAAGAACACATCAAGACCGTACTTGTTTCCTCCTCATTCGATGCTCGCGCCAAGGCCAGGCCACTGCGGAAGGGAGGGGCCATTTCATGGAGACAGATAGGATGGACAAGGTTGGACCAAACACGCCTCGTTCTCCTTCCCCCCTATATTTTATGTGTGTGCAAAGGTCGGCGGTAACTGACCCGCCCCCTCTCTAACCTTCGTCAATGCTACTCCCCCTTCTTCGGCTATTGGAAGGGGTGGAGGGCGTCGGGTGAAGGCTTCCTCACCCTCATGTAGCCAGAGCCAGAGGATTGACACTGTTGCTGTCGCGATATTACCGCAGGCAAACCGCTACGACGAAGATGGGCCTTGCCCTTCGCAACCGGCCGTAGACGTCATAATCTGTGACCATCATCTCCGAGCCGCGCCCATTCAACGTGAGACTATGGTTGATCTGGGGAATCCTTGCCGTCCGTTCGCCCATGACTGGTGCGTGAGGGACCTCCGTGGTGGGATAGGGTGAGGTAGCGTTGTTCCTTGCCGACTACGCCAGCATAGCATCAACCGCCTCCCTACACACTCCGTCTGCCGACCTCACAAGGGGTCCATCGAAGAAGGACCCGGGCTCCGTGCTGTCACCGAATATTGGGGTGTGACTCAACAGGTATACACAATTGGTACCACGGGTGCGCCAAAGCTTATACTCGCAGGCACCCTCGCCCGCCACCCCGTATCGGCAAAACAGTATCTAAACCTACCGCGATTAAGTATATGTATCCAAAGTACTGATTTCTCCCTTGACCAGGCCGGGGTAGCCTAGCGGTAGTAGTCTTATTCCTATACTTAGAGGCAAGAGGGTTCGACTCCTTCTGTGGTCAATTCTTTTTTCGATACCCCAGTGGTCTCTCCTCCTTCTATCTTATCATTATTTTTGCCCTTCGGTACAATTGTGACATCAAGTGGCCATTTGGCGATGGAGGCCTACTTGAACCGACTGATAGCTCAAGTGTACGACAGGGCTTCTGGCAGATCAAGGATCCGATTTTCCTACTATAGCATCGATGACGACGAAGACAGGCCTAAAGGGATTGAGTTAGTTGCCTTCCTTTCACTTCAAGCTTCTTCATGCCAGCGACGCCGCTGTACTTGCTCGTTTCCTCACCCCTCCATATCTGGCGAGGAACCCACGCGCGAACAGGATGGAGCAGGGTAGTGCAGAACACCCAACTGAGTAAATGCTGGTGAGCAGATAGGCTGCTGCTCTCCAGCCCGTCGGGTCTCGTCTTGGGTGAAGAATGGCAGCACTGCACTGCACAAAATAACGCATGCGCCAATACCCATTCGACACCCATGGTTCAACTCTCCTCGCCAGATATATTCGTTGGAGCGACGGAAGTTCAACCAAACCCCCCAGAGACAAGTCCTGATCTGAGATACACCCTTTCTGTTGGTGTCAAGGGGGTCAGTCGCAGATAAAAGGACCAGGAAGACAGCCATCGACTTGAACAACCATGAGGACCGAAGGGGAAAAGCAACGATGCTACCTGCTCAGATAGATAGCAACTACCTGATGGATGCTGAGTCACAACTTCGTCCTTTGCTTTTGGCCCAAGAGAACGCCCAACGCTTCATCTCGGGGAAGAGAGAACGTACGGACTTTGACGCCGAGGGACAGTGTCGGCCAGTCCGTCATCAAGGGCAATGAACTTGCATGGCCCATACCATACCCCATCTGGACAGATGGGCCGATTGACTGACTGGCACACATCCGCCCCCTTCAAGTGGTCGTCGCTCCCCGAAATGCCGCCTGTTGCTGCATATGGGTAGCATATCCATCCGCTTCCCACTCTCCCGGCTTGCCGGTACAGGGCCGCACGCAAGTTGGTGGGGGAAGGATACCCATCTAGGGTTCAGAAGCAAGCAGTGTCGACAGTGTGCGCCGCTGGAACGCTGCCACTTTGATTTCAGATGATCTGTGCAGGGTCGATATCTCGTTGGTGACAGACCATGAACGCTTTCACCCATCCCTATCCACGTGGGAAATCATGTCGATCTCAACAGTGTTTCCTCCCCCTTGTTGGGTATTCTCTTGCGCCGATCACGTCTAAGCGACCAAAGCAAGCGCGCTGGGCGTGCGCATTGGGTTGATGGCAATAGATGGCAGCTGTAGCAAACAGCATACCAGAAAAAAGGGGGAGGCTAGGAATGGCGACTGAGCGAGGATGGGATGGCAGAAGGGGGATGAGGACTGACTCCGAAACGAACTAACATCTCGGGCATTATCTATTGCTTCCGAGATTCCCGGCAACTACGAAAGGGGGCGAGAGAGTGTGTGAATGAGATGCAGTAAGTGAGCTGTCATCTCTGATCCTGAGACCCAACAGCAAGATAGGCAGAAAGGGGGAGCGAAGAAAAGTGGTTTCAAGTCTGTCGCGGTTCGAATTGCCTTCCCTTTAGGCCCTCTCGAGTCTTGCCTGCTTGCCATGCGATGCTTCCCGGCGGTGGCTGTCGTGCCGAACCTGGAAGAATATCAAACAGCCAGGATAGGGCCTCGGACGAGGATTTTGGTTAGGGTGCCGAGATCCAAAAGAGGCAAGAGGTTATTGATTCGTGGTGACACGGTGGCACGGTGGCTGGCTGGCTTGCTGCCATCGTATCTTTTCTTGCTTGGCATCATTTGAAGAAGAAGAAAAGTACGAATGATGATCCTCGTGATGGGTTGATGGTGATGGGTGACATGTTGGGGGAACAGTCGACGCTAAAACGAATATCAAACATGGCGAACGGACTTTTGAAACCAATAGTGGACCGAAGCCGGATGATCCTTCCTTGTGCTCGACCAACATGTCGGTAGAGCTAGCCGGCCAAGCCATCTCTAAGAAAGTTGCCGTTGGGTTTGAGGACTAGTCATTATCCAGGTGCATGCATGCATGTAGCTGTCGTCGCAAGAAACCGGAAACAGGAAGAGCCCATAGCCCATAGCCCAGAGAGCTAGAAACAAATGCGAAATGAGGAGGATCGCAAAGCCGCAGCGCCCAGCGAGCGGGAGTGAATTAGCTGAGCGCCTCGGCGTTTTAGTTGAGCTGACGAGAAAGAAGCAGACTCTCACACTGACAACCCCTCCTTCCTTCACCCCTGTCGCTACCGCCAACACTGTCGCATTCCTCGCGGCTTATAAGGCAGTTTCATGATATTGCGCGACCATTTCTTGGGAGAGATTCCCTCCCCCCGTGCGAGCCACCGGCCGAACAGAACATGCGTGGGCGCGACCCGAGCGTGTCTCCATTATAGTGATTGACATATCAATATGGGTTCATTCACATTCATGAGCGAGGGCCGGGGGCAAAGCGAGCGAGCTTCCGATAAGCGCATCGTTATCTCCACTGACTTTCCTCGGCGCGGGAGCCTGTATGTATGTACAATGGGCGATGTGCATACACAGAGGATTTCGAGGCCGCATCATGAGGCCCGGGCCTTTTTTTTCTTTTTTTTAATTACTTCTTATTAGATCTGGATGGCAAGTTTGCTTTTATCGAAGGAGGCGCATGCGATGGGCGCCTCCCGGGCGTCGAGCCAAGTGCATGGAATTCTTCCTGCAGGATTCCTTCTGTCGCACTATCAACAATGAGGCTCCCTTACATACTTTTCCCTCCCCGGCTGGCCACGGGGAGGAAGAATTCTCCGGCTCGCCGTGAAACTTCGTCACGAGATTACATGTTGCATGTCCGCTAGTCATTGAAGCTGTTTTGTGTGTGTGCATTATGAACAAAACCTCGAACCAACAACAAATATTGTCCACCGGAATTGAACAATGCGACCTCGACCAGGGAGCGGGGACCAGATCGTTACATTGAGGTCTTATCACAGTTGTACCCTGTCTTATGTCTTACAAACAAACCCCAGCAGAGCATTGGTACTTCCATGGTCGATATCTATGAACGGCGATACATATCTTCAAGCCGAGCGACCGGCATGTTATCGATGCCACGTTTTACAGAAAGAGCAACTCGGACCTACTAGTGTGAGGTCGTCGCCGCAGGTTGAATAGCGTCATATGCATGGCATAGTATAGTAGTAGGTATGCCATAGCTCAGAACTGAATTGGCTAAACCCAACCTAGGAGTTCAATATGTCTGTGGCAGCCCTGAGACTGGAGACGACTTTGCGGATTGAGGCCCTTATGCGGGGGTTTCCACCATCTCCGTCCGTCACCCCCTTCGAGCTCCGACCTGAACCGAAAAAGCCGTCCGTCCGTGCCATGTCAGGAGGATCTCTCGGAATCTCGACATCTGGCTTGGCTGCTGTCATTTTCGCTCGAATCACAACACTTGTAGATAATCATTCACACCCAAATCTCAAGCTAGCTCCAATGACCTTGACATTCAAAATGGATCATCGTGAGAATCCGAAGCTCGGCCCCCATATGGTCTGTGTATGTAGTTCATATCTTGCCTGTTTGCCTGTTTGCCAGTATGGTCTGAGTTCGGTGTTAATTAGTATAACCAGGGACACTCCTAGGTGCAGATCTTGAAACTCGAAGGCTCGGGAGAATTGCACACAACTCCACGACTCGTATTTTTCCTAGTGTTCGTCCGACCTGAGCTAGGAACAGTGGCTGCAGACTACTGGCCAGGAGAGGAGTAGGGGGGTTTTCCTTGTAAGGCTTTCCCAGACCATGGCGAACTTTTACCAGGTTACGGAGAGTTGTGTTTCCCACTTGCATGGCAATCTGGAAACTATATTCCTATGAGTTCCAATGCGCTATCCAATTGACAGCCTCGACAGTAGTACTGACCATCTTTTAAGCTTAGATTAAGTAGCAAAGAAGCATTCTTCATCGTTTTCCCTCGTGCAGTAGTCTGGCCGACACCGATTGATTAATTAAATCTGTCCGCTTGCTAATCCGGCTTTCCTGCAAGGTAGCAAACCAGCCAGCCAGGCTCTCTGCTCTCTGCTCTCTGCTCCTGGTTACCAAGTCCACACATCCTTCATCCTTGCCCGCGAGTGGAGAATGGGTTACTGTCGGATCGTAATAGGCAGGAGGATCATAAGGAGGGGGCCCATGCGTCGCCCCGTCCAAGGCTTGGTCTGTAGGGTCTGGAGCGGCACAGGCACACACAGCTCGACAGGCACACACAGATGGGGAATGGATGATAATCTGACGAAGAGGGAGCCGAGAATAGCTAGGCCGAGCTTCCTTCGGGGAAACAAGGCACGCAGGAGGCACGAACGATGGCACCGCTTTGCGGGAGCGCCTACTAACCTACTACTGCTGTCTTACCTGCATGCTATAGTAGTAACCATTATTCCCTCGTTAGCCGCGTCGTCACCGTAAGTGAGATGTAAGTTGCATTTGCGGCGGCATAGGCAACACCTACCATGTCATTTTGAGTACTACTAGCTAGCCACAGGGAATAGAGACAGCGGAGAGAGCGGAGAAGCATTGTCTTCAGATCAAGTCAATTCGGCCGAAGCGACATCTCATCCGCTTGTGGTCTTCTTTTTGCGGTGCCTTGCTCCGTGCCGCGAACCCGAACATTCAGATGCAAAGGTCGGATCCATCATCTCATCTATCATCCAAGCATTCTTTCTCTGGTTCGATGTCAGATACCCTGTTTCTATAACCGGGGCCTGGCATAATGAATGACCTCCCTCGCCTCTTCTAATCCTGACGTTGACTTATGGACTGAGATCCTACCAAATATCTCACGAGACCGCCGTAAACAGCACGAGTTGTGAAGTAATGTACCCCCAACACAACCACTCAAGACTTGTCGTCCTCCGAATAAATCATACCGGAAACGCACACATCTGCAGATGCAAGGATGTGTCATGCAAAGTACAATGTATCGTTCAAGAAAAAAAGACCCTGGTCCACCCATCCCGGGAATCCATGCTACCATCTCTCTTCCCACCCCCTGCCGCCTACCCTGCGCCATTCTACTTCTTTTTAGCACCAGAGTCCGCGGCCGTCCCTTGCTCATTCCCATCCTCTCCATCCGGCTGCATATCAAGTTTATCTAGGTTTTTTACACTCTTGTTGCTCTGACTACTTTCTTCACGGGCACCACTCTCACCTGAGTTTCCTAATGTTGCACGTAGCACCGGACCTGCACATGTATGCACGGCTGTAACCAGACCAAGGCTTACATACTGACCTGAATATCCACCCACCCATGAAGTGAGGTAGGCATTAGTCAAGGAGAGACAGAGAAGGAAGAAGGGAGGTGTCTGTAGACTGTATGTGTGTGTGTGTCATGCTTTCATTTCCCTCATCGTTTGCCGCGATGCCTGTCTGCCTGTCTGCCTGCCCCTAGTACGCTGGCACCCTTACCCATTCCCAGTTGGATCGTCAACCTTAACAATATGAACGGTTTCAATCTATAACCCAGGGGGTGAAGCGAAGGGGTAAGTAAG
Source organism: Apiospora koreana (assembly GCA_017163955.1). Taxonomy (NCBI): domain Eukaryota; kingdom Fungi; phylum Ascomycota; class Sordariomycetes; order Amphisphaeriales; family Apiosporaceae; genus Apiospora; species Apiospora koreana. Next base: position 320,212 of record JAFHKQ010000017.1, read on the forward strand.
TTTCCTTCTTCCAACTCGGTTACTAGTAATCTAGTGCTCGGTAGTAGTCGTAGCAAGGCAAGGCAAAGTAATGAGAGTCGTAGTAGTGACCGCCCATAAGGATATAAACACGAGCACCATCCCACCTCTCCAGCTACCACCCTCGAAAGAAGCCAGCAGCAGCAATACCCGGGGTTTCCACTTGTCTCCTCTTTCCCTCTCTCCCCCTCTCTGTCGTTTATCTCTTGGTCTTTCGCTATTCTTACAGCTATCCATTGCGTGTGGGGGTGTAGATTCCATCTCCGTTGTTACCACACTTGTTCGTCCGTCGCATTTCTATTCTTGAACCTACCAGATCCAAATATACAGCCTGCCTTGGTTAGCTCCGGAAGCTCACCCACCCGTTTCTATTCTTAAGCGCCCAACGGCCGCCCGAACCGGTTACACGCACTACCTACCTAAAAGGAAAAAGAAAAAGAAGAAGAGATAAAGGACAGCCATCTAATTTTTTTTTATTGCTACTGCTTCCTGCGGGTGGCGCGCGCTAGACAAGCTATTACAGTTTCCAGAATCCTGTCATTGGTTTTCTACGTTGTTATATATCCCTTCTTCCATCGTCACTTTTTGTCTTCCGTCTCGGGACTTATACCACACCAAAACCAACACATCCGATAATGTTGCCTCAATCCCTTTTCGTGTTGGCTTCGGCTCTGTCCGCTGTCACAGCTGGCCCTGTGGGGAAACGAGTAAGTCTTTTATTTCGGATTTCTTTTTTTTATTACTGTTCAGCGTCTCTCTGGTCCCTGTCTCATCCAGGTGTCTTGCCGCGTGCTTGGACAACGAGATACTCCTGCTATAATAGTATAACAAACCAAAAGCTAACACTCTATTCAGTGCGGTGATACCCCGATCGCGTCGTCCAGTGCGATCCCGGGAGCTTCCAGAACGGCATCTGCGACAGTGCCTTCGTCTGCTCTGGCCTCGGCATCTCCTTCCCCCCCTGCTGGTCCTAAGCTCCCTTCCACTGGTGGTATGTCTTCTCTCCATGTGCAGCGCACATATCCATCAAACATTACGTCGAGTAGGGCACCAACTAACACCCGATCCTCTCCCACAGCCGGCACGCAACTCCCCGCCGCGTCGGGCCAGCTCAAGCACATCGTCGTCGGCCACGGCATCCAGAACTACACCTGCGCCAAAGCCGACTCGGCGGCCGCGTCCTCCTCGGGCGCCCTGGCCGTGCTGTACGAGATCACCGACCTGGCACCCGGCGGCGCCTCGCCCATGAGCGAGGCCGCCTGGTCCGCCCTGACCGACGACGTGCTGTACGAGACGGACCTGCCGCTCAACATCATCGGCAACGTCCTGACCAAGTACGCCGCCGACGCCGCGGCGCCGTTCAAGGCCGCGGGCGACGCCGACCTGGCCCTGGACGGGCTCGCGAGCCCGCTCAAGGCCATCGGCCACCACTACTTTGACGCCGCCGGCGTGCCCGTGTTCGACCTGATGGCCGCGGCGGGCCAGCGGCTCGTCGCCAAGAAGCTCAACGACACGGCCGCCCCCGCCGGCGCCGACCGGGGCCTCCTCGACACAGGCGCCGTCGCCTGGCTGCGGCTCGGCGACAACGGGGCCGGCCGGTCTGTGGGCCTGTCGCAGGTGTACCGCGTCTACACGTCGGGCGGGGCGTCGATTGCGTGCTCCGAGGCCAACACGACCATCAGCGTGCCGTACACGGCGCAGTACTGGTTCTACCAGTAGATCCAGAGCAGCAGCAGCAGCAGCCGCCAGAAGTTTTGAACGAGGGAGAGAGTGTGTCCGTTCAAAAGAAAGGGGAGAATGATGGATGGGCGCTACGACATGAATTGAAGCCACAGGATTATAAGTGGTGGATAGGATCTAATCACACGGGACTTTCTTAACCTTTTACGGGTTTCACATTTAAAGGGACAAAGGCGTTGGCGGGTTTTCTTGCACTATTTTCCAAAACGGCAAGGGATGAATGAGCTCAGTCAAGAATGACTTTACGGGATGTCGGACATCAGGGAGAGGACCTGAGAGCCGGGGAATGAGGATGTGCTCGACCGGCGGCACGATTTACGTTTCTACTTCTTTTCTAGTAATGGAGTCTCATGTAGATGGAATCACCATACTTCGAGCACGACGACGGCATCTCGTCTGCTCCTTTACATACTTATATAGACCGACCTTTATTTATTCAAAACATTCAACACATGTTAGATCATGGTTCATCGCGGATGCATTTGCTAGAGCATGCCTGTTCTCAGTCAGGTACTTACACATAAGTAAGCATGGAAGAAGGCTCCCGCCTCACAGTAGCTGTTCATGAGGAGGCCATGTATGTAGGAACACTACACCTCGAGCACATATCGCATAGGGCCACGCAAGAGTATCCTTCAGGCGGATGGCCTGTGTTGAAAATCGAACCAGACCCCCAATTCAACCTCACTACTACCTTCCCTTATCTTCGCTGTCGATTCTCATGCGGGAGGCAATATAACAACGACCTGTTGCAGAACGGCCCAGCTGACGAAGCAACACGCACAAGCATACGCATACGCATGCCCAATCATGCACCGATCAATAAAACCTGCATCGTACATATATGAGAACCACACCCACGCAGCGCCTGCATAAATATTGACGGGTTTGCCTGCCTGTCTGCCTGTCTGCCTGCCTTAGAGCCGCCCCCGGCAAAGGCCACCCGTTCGAATTTAGGCGCTGGGAGTGGCTGCCATGCCCATGCCATGGCTCAATCAGGTTTTTATTTTATTTCCGTCAGACCAATCAAGCGAAGCGAAGGACGGACCATGTCGGATATTATGATTACTTCTTAGAATGGGATTTCATCTCGTCTCGTGTAATCAGGAAAGACTTCTTTCTTTCTCTCTCTCTCTCTCTCTCAGTAATAGTTTTTTTTTTCGCCATCTTCAAAAAATAAATAAAGAACTCGAGTAAGACCAACAAAGCGCTTGCTCTTCCATATGCTTCTTTCCCCCTCCTCGCACTCCTCAATTCGCGACATGAGAAAAACAAAAGCCAAGATCAAAACCGAATTCCTCTGGATTGTGGGCGTATGGTGGCGCCCAGCCTCTCCCCAATTTGCTTTTTGGGATAGTAGTAGGTATAGTTTGGCGCCCAAGTGGTTGTGTTGTATCCAAACATGGCATGACATGGCACATGGCGGCGTTGCGTTGACAGTACCGCCCTCCAAGCCCTGGCCCAAATTACCCAGTGTCAATTAGAAACCCGACATCTGCCAATCAGATCTCTTTCTTCTTCCCGCTAGATAATCCCGTATCCGGCCAGTTATCTCCAGTCCCTCCCCCTTTTCAGCCTTTCAGCTCTTCATCGCCTATCCAGACCGCCCTGAAGCTCGGCTTCTAAGTTGCCCGCCTGGCCCCCGTACTCCTGCGGGCGGGGGTCCTCTTGCGTCCACTGCCCCTGACCGCTAGGCATGGGCACCTGGCCAGCGCCCGGTTGTTGCCCAACCGCGCCCCCGGCGCCGCCGGCGGGCGCCGTCCGCACCTGCTGCCGGAAGCGGTAGACCTCGTCCAGGATCATCTTGCGCATGTCGCCCACGTCGTCGACCACCTCGAAGTCGAAGTTGAACGTGGTGGGGCAGTCGGGCTCGTCCGTCTCGTCGTGCCAGATCTTGAGGTACGGGTGCTGCAGCGCCTCCTCCACCGAGATGCGCGACGAGGGGTCGAAGGCCAGCATGCGGTCGAGCAGGTCGAGGGCGTCGGGGTTGGCGTTGGGGAACAGGCTGGCGAAGGGCTTCTTGGCCATGTAGGGCAGGTTGCGGACGTACTCCTGGGCTCGAGAAGAACCGATGCGGGCGAGCGTCTCCTCGTTGGGGGTTCCGAGAATGTGCAGGATTTGGTTGAGCTGGTCGACGTAGTCGCGACCCTTGAAGAAAGGTCGTCCACCGAGCAGCTCGGCCAAGATACAGCCTACGGACCAGACGTCGACTAGAGGTGGGGAATAATATCAGTACAGGTTCAACCAGCCGAGATAACAGACAGCGCTTCACTCACTAGCTTTAGTATAACTCTGGAAGCTCAGCATGATCTCGGGAGCGCGATACCATCTCGTGGCCACGTATTCCGTCATGTAGCCGGCATTCTCCTCGGGGTCGACCGAGAAGCCTCGGGCCAGACCGAAATCACAGATCTTGAGCTCGCAGTCGGCGTTAACAAGCAGGTTACCGGGCTTCAGGTCGCGATGCAGGACGTTTGCCGAGTGGATGTACTTGAGGCCGCAGAGGATCTGGTAGATGAAGGATTGGAAGTGGGCGTCGGTGAGGGGCTGGCCAGAGCGGATAATGGCAGCCAGATCGCATTCCATCAACTCTGGAAACCGAGTAGAGAAGTCAGTAAGGGGTCGCAGACGTCACAGATGCGACTTGGGTAGGAGTCGGGGCTTGCTTACCCTCGTAGAGGTATGTCTCGTTGAAGTTGTCCGGGCGGGGAATGTCCATATCATAGAGACATGTGATCTAGAGGATGTGCAACACATGGTGTCAGCGATTCTGTTGCACTTTTCCAATTGGTGCAAGTATATTTGTATGCTGTGGCACTGATGATGTTTGTATTTTGCATGTTGGGAATAGATAGACTTGCTTGTCTGTCGTCAACCCAACTGAGTGAGACATTGTAGTGGCATAGTGGCATAGTGGGGGAGGGGTCAATCAATCAATCAATCGTCGGTCGCGTTTCCGCAGCTGCATTTGCTGGGACTGGAACCATCCGTAATTGAAATTGAAATGGAGGGGTTGGCTTGGCTTGGTTGGTTTCTTCTCTCCCACTACTTACATTGCGATGGCCTCGGAAATGCTGCAGCAGCTTGATCTCGCGCAGAGCACGCTTGGCTAGGATTTTCTTGCTGAAGACATTGGTGACCTTCTTGATGGCGACACCCTCGTTGGTCTGGTTGTTGACGGCCGCACTATATCATCATCCCTCACGTAAGTATACCGACGGCCGAGTAGTGCGAACGGCGCAACAAGTGCACTTACCAGACAATACCATAAGCTCCTTGGCCGAGCTCCTTGGTGACGGTGTAGCGCTCGTCGACGATGAAGTCCTGGTTGAAGACCTTGAAGACCTTGCGTCCCTGTAAATCGGCCATGGTGTCTGTCTGTCTGTCTGTCTGTCTGTTGTCTGGTATGGCCAGGGAGATGTAGCAAGTGTTGTTGGTTGGTTGGTGGTAGTTGAGGGTTTGAGAGCTGAGAGCAAAGAGGCAAAAGAGAAACTCGAAACGTCAATTCAATCCGAGGAGAGTCCAAAGCAAGGGAAGCAAGGGTAGCTTTTACTGCCTTCCTTGTCTGTCACAGGCCGGAGATAGCTGTTGGACAATGCAGCGGGGGGTGGGCAAAGCAATAGGCAAAGCAATGCGTTCCCGGTGTCTGGTCGGCCAACTTAAGCGCTACCGACGTGAATGTGGATCGAAACTGTATACGGAGTAGAGAGAACGAACAAAGAGAGGGCCCTTCCTTGTTGTCGATTTGGTAGTGAGTGAGGATGTAGAGTGTCGTCAACCCTGCGATTGCGAGTTCGGACCTGCGTCTTTTTTTTCTCTCTCTTCCTGCTGGCCGTATATTCTTCTTGTTGAAACTTTCGTCGTTGTTATACCGGCAAAAACGGGAAAGGGAGAAGAAGGGGGGTTATTATTCTTCTCTCTTCTTGCTCAGTCAAGGATGCGACAGTGAAAGCGGGGAACCCGAAAGCTGCCTTTTTGAAAACGGGTACGGAGGGGGGGGTTGAGAGGGGAGGAAACCTGGTCCCGGCAAAGACCAATGAAACAGACAAAGGTTGATATATCTAGCAGATCGGCCCGTTCGGAATTTCAGGTTTCAAGGCAAGACAAAACGAAATGACAAGAGAAAAAAAAACCTCTTGCGAAACAATGATTTCTTCACTGATCTTTAATTTATATGGAAGGGCACCCGAGTAGTAGTGCGCGGGGAGCAGGTCAAGTAAGGTAAGGAAAGAAGAAAAAGGGCTGACAGGAACCAGGGGAAAACGGCACGGAAAATCAGGCAAAGGCAAGCAAGGCAGCAGGGCAGGGCAGTGAGAGAGAGCCATCATCCCATCATCCATCGGCACGGCAGCTGTAGAAGGGCACTGCACTGCACACCACCCACTGCACTGCATAGCTGATGAGGTGACAAAGGGGCTGATCTATGAAGCATCTCCGGTCGTGATAGGTCAGATGGCGGGTTCGGGGGGCCTTGCTCTCGTAAGGCTTGCAAATCGTCTGCCTGCCGAGAGACCCTCTTCCATTCACCCATGAACCGACCGACCCTATAATCAGATGCAAATGTACGGTTGCGCCGTCTGACGAGAGACTCTAATACTCCTTCCCACTTGGCAAGCCGTATATAATAGGCAGCCATATAACATATACTAATTAAGGTTCTCATGGAACCTAGAAACATCGACAACTATATGGCTACATAATTTTTAAAAATATAAAAAGCTTGCAATCAGATCCATAGAGTGAGTACCTACCTGTATGTGTAAGTACGTAGGTGGTTTTTTTGTGCTACATACACCGAACTACGGCCATGGGAGTTGACGTAAAAGCTTGGCTGCTGGGCAGGGCAGTGAGAGAGGCTTAGGGAAAGCTAACCGCTGGGAGAATGGATGCACGTCTGTGATTGGCTCGGAGCTTGGCTTGGGGGGCTTCATGTTTGGAGCAGAGCGGCTATGTAAGTTGTTGAGTCCAAACCTTCTGTGTCTTCCAGTCTCCAACACAGTCAGATTTGCTTGGGCCTTGGGGGTATGTAGTATCCATGTTACATTTATAGACAGTGATCAGCAACCTGTCAAGAGCCAGAGTCCAAAGGGGGTAGGCAGGCTGACGACAGAATCTTCCATTGTTCTAGATGCATTGAGCATGGCGCGCATGAATGCCCAAATACTTCAAAGTACACCAGATAGCGTAGAAGCCTTATTATCGGCGTAGCTCGTGGTCGTCTCAAGCGCGCCTATCATGGAACTTGATTTGACTGACTGACGTAGGGGGCAAGTCATGCCAGCACCTGAGGTCTCTTTTCTTTACATTGAAGGTTGACGGTGAACATAATACGTCATCCGTCTTGTACGGCTCAGCGGCATCACCTTATTGTGGCAGTACTCCGTAAACATGGATTCATCAGATGGCAGATGGCAGATGGCAGGATCCCACCAAACCTACTTCTACCCCACCATCGCAGCAAGCCACGCCCACGTCGTATCAAGCAAGACCCTCCTTTCTTTTCGACATCTTCCACGACAAGAGCCGAAGAAGAAACGATAATCCCTAGACCAATGACTCAGGAAGCAAGGCGATTTTGATCAGTGATCAAAAAAGACCAGCAAACTTGGACTGTTGGAAGGAAACGAAAGGCGGACTACCAACCAACCAATCCGTCTCTAAAACCGACCAAAAACTGAAGCCAAAGCTACCCCACACGGTAGCTCTTGGCGACCCCGTGGGAGGCCGACTGCTGGCCAGCCGTTTGGCCACCATCGCATTAGGCCGCGACAGTAGTTGCTTGCTTCAGCTGCATCCTCTCGTCGCACGAAACAGCTGCAAGCCATTATCTATGGGGACGATGTGAGGGCATGGTAGGAGTCATAAACACCCAGAAGAACCTGCCGGACGCCAGGTGTGTGTGATTGTGATGCAATCTGCATTTCGCATACAGACGACGAGAGCGAAAGAAGAGCAATGATGGGGTGGTTTTCCTTGCATAGCACTACACTACCCCCTTTAGCCCACCCAGACTTGCATCTATCTGGCGTGTTGGAACATTCCGCGAGAAGTGCCTAACCTAAAGTTGCATCCAAGCAGTGATCGGTAAAAGAAATCAGATATATGAGTAAGTCATCCGTTCAAACAGGGCTGCAATTGACTTTCTGTCACTATCCGTCCCCTACTTACTTACTCGCTTCTCTTCTCTCGTCTGAGTCCGTGACTCTTTGTTTCCATTTCCCACCTTATGTGTAGCGAGCGCCTGGTGTCTGCTGCTCTATTTTCCCACCCTTACCCTTCAGGCCGTCGTTGAGCGATCTCCTGCAAGTATATTTTCTCTTGAATAATTATATCTCGATATACCCTGGGTAGTTTAGACGTCATAGTTGTGGCCATCTCATACCCTACTGCCATCTATTAGCAGTTACCGGCTACGCTCTTCTTCGATCGGAAGACTCATTACTGCTCTCAATAGACTAGAGAGTATATCATACCTGATATAGGAAACCAACCAGAGCCATGCTGTCCAAATCGACGACATGGATGCAGATCCATATGCTCTGGCTCCTCATCATGCTTCCCCTGACTCAGGGAAGCCCCATCACATCACAATTCCTCACCCAACCGGCAACGACAACATCGTCATCGACATCATCTTCTTCATTCCTCACGGCCTCACCATCCCACAGAGCAGTCGTCACAGCCTGCCTGACAGCATCGTCAAGAACGCAAAACTCCACATCAGGCGTCTCGGTTGTGACAGCCGCGCCCTTGGTCCCCTCTTTGCACGGCACCGGCGGGCTGCTGCCCCCAGCAAACATCACCCGCAACAACACCCTCAACATGAAGTTCGTCCAGACCACGTACTGGAGCTGCGTGCAGTGGCCTACCACGATGCACTGCGGCTGGCACGAGCCCATTCTGGATGCCAGCAATGGGGGAGGCTCCCTGGGCCGCGGTCAAGAGGGAGCACAGCAGCGGGCCATGGGAGCTGGTCTCTTGGCCGGCCTCGTCGGGTTCTTCCTGGCAGCCGTGTAATGAAAGGGAGAGCCAAACTCACCCAAAAATTTATTGTGTATATATTTTTCTTTTTCCAACGACGTAAGAGTCCATTCAGTGGAGAGCATCGAGCAGTTCCGATTGTTGATGTGGCAGCGTCCACTTGTGAGCATCGGTTCAACTGCCTGAATCAATTTCGGGACGGGATAGGTGTATGTACTGGTTGGCTTGGGAGTTTGTAGCGATGTGTAAATAGAGCATCTGCTTCCATTATGATATATCCTAGTAGCGAGTAAAATAAAGAGGGACAAATGTACCAGCCATGATTTGGTGCATCCACGCTCTCCAGTATCTATTGATGTATATGGTCTACCCACTGATATATTCAGCCATACCTTTGGTTCATGCAGTGATGATAGTGAAAGACCATTCAATTGCTATATGATTCTCTTCAATCCAGAGTGACTGAGCCTGTTGAATGTTTTAGACGGACGACACTAATCGTGTCCTGCCATTTAAAGAAACGGCGTACATGCGCCACAAGTCATGGACCGGACACCAGCCACATTTCCCCCAAGGCATTTGGGTTCCAGCAGAAGGGGGACGAGACACACGACACACGACCTTGATCAAACCATTCACAACTTGCACGCGGCACATCAAAGTCAATTAATTATTTCCACGGAAGTACTCACGCAGCTGTTCCGACGGCTGAATCAGTGAGCACCGATACCCCTGCATCCTCTTCGGCTACTTGCTTTCGAGTTGGACGTACAAGGCCCATGTAGCGCCTCTCAAAACGTGGATCAACTACTACCTGCTACCCAATGTGATCTACATACTACTACGGCGCATACCTACAAACAAAGAGGAGAGAGCCCCTTAGAGTGTGACAATTCCGGTGCGACAGGCCACCAACCAGTCTTTCCGGCCGTGTAGAGCAGGACAGAGCAGAGCAGCAGTGAAGTGCAGATCGAGTGCTGGGTCTAGTTCCACGTGGTCTCTACTCCCTCCTTTGTTCCCATGAGTCTCACGAACACGAATCCGCAATCCAGCTCCAGCGCACCGTCTTCCACGGCGCGGGTCCCAGGTATGAAGAGGAGTGTCCAGGCTGCGTTCGACGGTAGGTCTTATCTATCCCACACTTACTTCTTCTTGTTCTTCTTCTTCTTCGAGTTCGAATGCGCTCTTCTCTTCTCTTCTCTCTCTTCCTCGTCATCGTGGAAGATCTATGGACCTGCATACAGTATATGCCCTTTGCTAGAGGAACTTCCCGATGATTGGCTTGAATCAAGACCGAAGGAGGCATCGGACATGAGATCCGGCCAGTCACCAACTCCACCCCATGGATGACATATGCATATTTTCCCCACCGAACGACCAACCCTTGACCCACCGGCTACTTGCCTACCCCTACCCCATGCTTACATTTCTGAAACCCATTGCTTCCGACGACCTTGTGTGTCCGTCTGTCTTGTTTGTCGCTTGTTCGAATTCAAGATAGTGACCCTTCTCCTTTTTCTCTCTTTTTTTCCTTCCTTTCCCAACAATGTCCATGAAAACGAACAGCCGCTGATGAGACGAACAGACCCCAGCGACCGCGGCCTTGGCTCCGGCTACCAATCCAAGGTGCGCGTCGTGGACCGGTACAAGGTCATCGGCTTCATCAGCAGCGGCACCTATGGCCGCGTCTACAAGGCCGTGGGCCGGCAGGGGCAGCCGGGCGAGTTCGCCATCAAGAAGTTCAAGCCCGACAAGGAAGGGGAGCAGATCCAGTACACGGGCATCTCGCAGTCGGCCGTGCGCGAGATGGCCCTCTGCTCCGAGCTGAGCAACCTCAACGTCATCCGCCTCGTCGAGATCATTCTCGAGGACAAGTGCATCTTCATGGTCTTCGAGTACGCCGAGCACGACCTCTTACAAATCATCCACCACCACACCCAGAACCCCCGCTGCCCCATCCCCGCCACCATGGTCAAGAGCATCATGTTCCAGCTCCTCAACGGCTGCCAGTACCTGCACGCCAACTGGGTCCTGCACCGCGACCTCAAGCCCGCCAACATCATGGTCACGTCGGCGGGGCAGGTGAAAATCGGCGACCTGGGCTTGGCCCGGCTCTTCCACAAGCCGCTCCATTCCCTCTACGGCGGCGACAAGGTCGTCGTGACCATCTGGTACCGCGCCCCCGAGCTGCTGCTGGGCAGCCGGCACTACACGCCCGCCATCGACATGTGGGCCGTGGGCTGCATCTTCGCCGAGCTGCTGTCGCTGCGGCCCATCTTTAAGGGCGAGGAGGCCAAGATGGACAGCAAGAAGACGGTGCCCTTCCAGCGCAACCAGATGCAGAAGATTGTCGACATCATGGGCCTGCCCACCAAGGAGCGCTGGCCCTACCTCACCAGCATGCACGAGTACAGCTCCTTGGGCCTTCTGCAGACGCCCATGATGCACCACCACTCCTCCCACCACCACCACCACTCTTCTTCTTCCTCCTCCTCCTCTTCTAGCAACAGCAAGTCGTCGGCCTCGACGTCCCACCTCGAGGAGTGGTACTACCGCACCATCGGCGCGCACTCGGGCTCGAGCACGTCGTCGCCGGCCCACGGCAACAGCAGCGGCCTCGCGTCGCTGGGCGCCGAGGGCTACAAGCTGCTCGCGGGCCTGCTCGAGTACGACCCGGAGAAGCGGCTGACGGCGCAGCAGGCGCTGCAGCACCCCTTCTTCAGCACGGGCGACAAGGTCAGCAACAACTGCTTCGAGGGCCTCAAGACCACGTACCCCCAGCGCCGCGTCAGCCAGGACGACAACGACATCCGCACGTCCTCGCTGCCGGGGACCAAGCGCTCCGGCCTGCCCGACGACAGCCTGGCGCGGCCGGCCAAGAGGGTCAAGGAGGCTTAGGAGGTTTACAAGGCTCGATTGTATAGATGTATGGATGCGGCTTTCAAGAAGTAGACGGCGCTTGGGGTGATAGAGGGAGAGGAAGTTCTGGCTTAGGGGCTCTGGGTTTCCCAGATGGCTTGTAAGCCATATACGACATTTGGCATCCGAGGCTATTCGCCATGGGACTGGCACCTCCAACGTATAAATAGATCCCCGCTTGCCGACCAGCGACTGAAGGGACGATTGGGAGATGCAATCGGCATCGAGGAAGAAGAGGCAGCTGAGCCACCCGCGAAACCTACACAGGCGGCGAGCGCAGTTCGGACGGTGAGATTGCGACGACTATATGCTAGCATGAGCTGGTTAATAAATAGAACAGCGACGATGGGCAGCAGACAGCTGCGCCTTGGATGGATGATGTTGGTGTGGTTCAAGGGGCCGGGCTCCTGCGGCCGAGGAGTTCTGGGTGCAGTGAAGCGAACTAACTTGATATCAGATATATTCGGCGTGTATAGAATAATGAGTGCTATTACCATCCATACGATGAGATATCATATATACCCCAGTGTACACTACAATCCAGACATCTTCTTGTGCATCACCCAGTCGGAGGCATCTCCACAACAATGTGTATCTTCGACACGTCCTCTGAGGTCGAAGGCTTGTATTCAACAACACGATGGTAATTGTTACTCCATAGGTACTTACTTGAGTATCCTGGAATGCACCCTCCTTGCCGTTTCCTTCACCACATATTGACTCTGGTCACACGCCCCCAGCGGAAGAAGGGGGGAAAACAGAAATGTCACAGGGTAGTCGGCTCGAGCCAGCCAGCCAGCCAGACAGACATAAGCATCACATACACAACCTCCATTATTAACGTAAGTACTTAGTCTACTTCCTTCCTTTCTTCCTCCCTGCCGCTTTGGTAAAAGTCGCCCACCCCCCACCTGTGCGCCACGATACTCCCTCCTATCCCTCGTTTCTTCTCTTTACCCAGTCACAGATGACCACACCCTAGGACGCCCTGATGATGACGTTTTCTCCTCACTCGCTCCGCCTTTCAGAAACCCGTGTCAGCCAGCCATGGTGGCTAGGGTAGGTAGGCCGAGTCGAGAAAAGCGGCATGTGTAGTGTGAGTATCTCTGGCATCTTCCCGAGTAACGCCTTTGGCAAAAAAAAACAGACGTGTGCAATTGAAGCATCAACTATTTTTTCTTCTTCCCCGTCCCCGTCCGTGGGCTGGGCACCCCTCCCTGACTCTACCGCTATCTTTCACTTTGACACATTCCTCTTCTTCTGCAGACAGACCGCTTGCTGCAGTCTCTCTTTTCTCTTCTCCTCCAAAAAGCATCTGATCCATAAGGTGTGGCTGCCGATACTACAACAATCAAAGGCCAAAAATATAAAAAACGTAAAAAGTACAAAAACAGCAACTCGCGGTTCGGGGGAATACTAAACTAGAAAAACAAGTGAAAAGAAGAAAAAAAACTATGAGCCCGGATCGGATGCCTCCCGCCGGAACCGTATATGAACAACGAAGTTGGGGGCTTGTGGCACCTCGAAAAAGGGTAGGCCAGAGCAGTTCCGTCGGCCCAGTCTATCATGCCGATTCGTTGAATGTATTGGTTTCGGTCTCGGGTCGCTCTCCGCATTCGAATGCGTGGCAGAAAGGAGCCAGGCTGAAACGAAACTGGACAGAATGTCTCGACACAGGGTTTCAGCAGGAGTATGGATGGATGCGCATTAAAAGACTTGGGCCGCGGGACGTAGTCATGTGGGTTGTGGTCTATACTGTCGGGGCGGAACTGGGAACGCGATAGAAAGAGTGCTAGGCTTTGGTCGGTCGGCCGAGGGGCGGTTGAGGGCGGGCGGTCTGGGGATATTGGCCGGTGGGGTTGTCCACGATTGTTTGAAGTGAACCGCGTTCGTCTGCGCTGGTCGAGGAGTCCTACTTCTTCGCCGGCGCGGGCGGGGCCTTGACGTTGTTGGACAACCAGGCCAGGCCCTCGAGCAGGCCTTCTCCCGTGGTGGCGCACGACGGCACGACGTACCAGACCTTGTCCTTAAGCTTGTTCAGTTGCAGCGCGTCCGTGACTTCTTGTGGTTTCATAGCTAATCATGGGCATCGTCAATGTCAGCTTCGTTCTTCTCTCTTTGTATGGGCTCCATCCAGGAACTTGGTTCGCGGTGGATTCGGGTGTGGGTTTCCGGGGAATTGGACCCCAGTGGGAGAAAGGGGGCGCGCGTGGGATGACCTACCGTCCTTGACATCCTGCTTGTTCGCGAAGACCAGTAGCAGACTGTCCTTCATCTCCCGATCGTTAATGATGCGATGTAACTCCTGCTTGGCCTCGTCGATTCGCGCGCGGTCCGCCGAGTCGATAACGAAGATAAGACCTTGCGTGCCTGTAATGTGTAGAAAAGATCATGTCAGCGGGTAGTCCTTTGAAAGTAGAGCTTGTAGTTGTTGCCTTGGCTCGCTTCGCAGAAGCCATTTCTCATAATCGCCGGGGAGCGCAAGTATGTGTTTGCGCACGCGACTCGTACCCTCGTCCTTTCTGGGGGGGGAGAAGCCAACTTACCACTGAAGTAATGCCTCCACAGAGGTCGGATCTTGTCCTGGCCACCGACATCCCAGACGTTGAACTTGACGTTCTTGTATGTGACAGTCTCGACGTTGAAGCCGACGGTGGGAATGGTGGTGACGTCCTGGCCGAGCTTGAGCTTGTAGAGGATGGTGGTCTTTCCGGCGGCGTCGAGACCCAACATCAACAGGCGCATCTCCTTGGATCCGAAGATCTTGCCCATCATTTTGCTAAGTTGGCCACCCATATTGGCGAGAAGCTCTTCTTTGTATTTCCTTTTTTCGGGCCTTGCTTGCTTGGTGTGCTTCTTTTGCTTTTATCGATATTTCTTCTCCTGCCGGTATCGAGTTGGAAGTGTTTGGGCGAGGCGACTTTGGATTCGTGGAGCAGGTCCTTAGTCGGGTCGGTTTAATGTTGTTGTTGTCGAGGGTTCAGGGGAGAAGGAAGTTGCAGGATGCGGGATGCGGGATGCGGAAGGTTGCCAAAAGGGGACAGCTCAACAAAATCCAACGTTCGCAAGTTCGGAGCGACAGGGCAGGCACAGGCACAGGCACAAGGACAGGCACGGTTTGGATTAGACAGGACAGACAAGACAACCCAGGCAAAACAGGACAAGTTTGGGCAAGGCGAAGAAAAGGAGGGAGGGAGAAAAGACACGAGCCGAAAATTGGTATTATCTGCGGAGAATTCTCTGAGCAGGTTGTATTCTTGGACAGGTTCAGGTTAGGTCGGGATCGGGTCTGATTAATTGATCAAATGGAAATGAGCTGGAAGATGCAATCAGTTTTTTGGTTGGGTGGTACCAGTAGGAGTCCTGTGCAGTAGCCGTTAGCGGTACCTGTAAGAGTAGTGGTACCTGGAGGCTGTACCTGGCCTGGCTAGGGGTGTTAGGGATGTTTACCTAAAGTTCTGGCGCTGGCGCTGTTTTCTAAAATGGCCGAGCTCCTCTCGCTCTCGCTGGGTGCTGCTACTTGCAGTTAGGGGTTGGGGGGGGAAATGGGAAATGGGAAGTGGGAAGTGGGAATGGGAATGAATGGACGGGCATTGGATTCGATTCAATTCGATTCAATCAATTCCGTTCATCGACTTCTACTTCAAATCACTTCCACTCTCACTTACAGGACTCCTCCTACTTGTACCTGACTTGGTCGGAGATCGGATCTAGCAGAGGCCCCTACTTTAGGCAGACTCCAGAGGGCTCCAATTGACTTGAATGAATTGAATTCACTCGCTCATGGATTGATTGATACTGAGAACTCAGGTACACAACATACCTACTTCTTAGGTAATAGTACATGCACTCTCTGTTTTGTTTTGTTTTGTCTCACTCGATATCCGTACATAAGGAGTCATCTATAAATACCTACATCAGACAGATTGATACAAACATCATCACAGTCTTTCCAGTTGCCCCTGGCATCCAATGCAACGATACAAGCTGCACCTGATCTTGACCTGATCCAATCCGAACCAGCAAAGAAATGAGACCCCTACTGCAGCATGTAACGCTAATTACCTCCCTGCTTCCCTCGACGGCTTACAGAAAACGGACCTGCACCTAACTACTGCACGTGGCACATATCCAGGTATACGAATTGGTGATTTCGTCACCATCCGCAATCATTGAGGCTGAGTTGATATTGCCAATTCAACCTCGTTAGGTAAGCAGTAAGTAACCTACGAGTAGGCCCGCCCGTACGCTCATTAGGTGGCAGATCGGCATGTTCATCTCATCAACAAACCTCATGGAGAAACATGGCCGACGAATATCCCCCTCTGCGGAAACCAACATATCACCATTTTAAAGCATTTGTCTTCAGCATTGCAATGTGTGTAGCGTCAAAATAACTCACCGGGCATGATGTCCTACTGTCCGTCTCGCATTTCCGAGACGGCTCTAGGAATCAGAAACGTTCCAGTACTCGTAGCACCACACCATCTTCTGTTTGGCGCGGTATGATTCATCTCCACTCTGGGGGGGAGCTTGATTCAGCTTGAAGTCACTCATGAATTGTCTGTCTGCCCTATTTTGTTCAGGCCGGTTTGTTTCTGCTTCCCGCCGGCTGAGACAGCGAGCCGATACCGCTTGACTAAAAGCTATGCATGGAGTGCATTGGCATCTCCCCCTATTGGATTTCCGTATGGGACACGGAGTGCTACATGTATGTATGTCGGCAATGGCGCATCTGAAGCTACAACTCAAGAGCGTTCCTTTTGTCAACAGCCGGCAAGTCAAGGTATGGACAAAACACTTTGATAAGCCTAGTCATTGGTCTGACCATCCTGCAGGCCGATGGCGTGTAAGCGGCTTGGACATACCGCGTCAGGGCAGGGTATACCGTTGCGGGTCGAGCCGAGTGCCTGGTTTATCCAGTGAGCTCGAATCATTAACACAGGATTGCAGCTTTGAGTCCCTTGGACTGCATGTGACAATAGCGCATAGCACCGTAACATGCATCGCGAGTTCTGGCTCTATGGCCCCGTATGAATCACCATTTGTCATGAAATGCCTCTGCCTTACTAGACATTGCAACGAAGCAGCAGCATCAATGCTAGACAAGCTTCTCCCCCGGGTTATGATTGGACGACAAGGAAAGAAACATGGTCGCATAGTCCCCGGGAATATCCAACCGAGCCGGCTATAAGCTACCCCACCTCTTCATGATATTCGTCGCAGAACCCATCCACGCGATGGCGTTCAAAACTTGGAGGCGAAGACCACTCATTTGTTTCGTTCAATGTTTGACGGCGAGATATTGAAGTACACAGGGGGGCACACGGGGGAAGATGGAAGAGCTTATCGATAGTGGCAGGTGGGGAGTCAATTGATCCTATCGATTGGCCCAACCCAGTTTAAGCTTTCGGTACGTACCGCTATCTATCTAGTGCCTCCTGCAGTGCAGCAGCGTTGAAGTACCTGCGTACCTGCGTACCTGCCGCTATCTTATCACCAACTCTTTATCCTCCAATTTTTTTTTCTGGCTGGTCGTCGCAGAGGTCGAGTTTCAATTGCAGTTGGACGATTCCCCACCAACCAAGCAAAAACAATCTTGAACAGCTCCCTGAGAACCCAAGGGCCAGAACGCGGTAACCAACACCTCCAACCTTCAGTTTCTGTCTCCAGTGGTGTACTTCGAGAGCACCGGACGGGTGCTGCCAAAACACAATGGCTGCCGAGCAAGTTAAAACGAAGGCGAAGCGCGAACACAAGTCAAAAAAGCGGATACGAGATGGCCAGGAGGATATCGAAGGCGCCGAGGTCCAGCGCAAGCACAAGCGCTCCAAGAGCGAAAAGCCCGAGTCGGTAGCAGACGAGGACGAGAACGTAGCAGCCCAGCAGAGCGAACAAGCCGAGCCCGAGGTGCCGAAGAAGAAGCGCAGCAAGGAGGACAAGGACAAAAAGAAGAAGAAGAAGAAGGACAAGCACAGCAGCGAAGATACCCCCGCGGAACCGAGTCAAGAACAACAACAAGATGACGAGATGGATGTTGACGAGCCCGCCGGCGTCTCGGCAACCGGCCACATGAAGACGATACCCCAGCAACCCTTCCCCTTCTTCAAGCAGACCGTGTCGCGCTACCTGCCGCTCTACCCCGCGGGCATGGTCGAGCCCGTCGACGGCTACGCCGAGCAGCACTTGAAGCCGCTGCTCAACCGCTACGTGCGCGAGTTCAAGGGCGTCCTGCTGGCCTACCGCAACGTCCGCCTGGGCGAGACCCCTAACCGCGGCTCGCTCACCGAGGCGAGCGAGATGGGCGACGGCTGCGACGAGGCGCTGCTCGAGACCATCGACGAGTACGCCGCCGGCTTCGGCTGGCTGACGGCCGAGGTCGACCTCTTCAAGCCCGCCCGCGGCGCCCCGCTCGAGGGCGTCCTCAACATGGCCACCGAGGGCCATCTCGGCGTCGTCTGCTGGGGCATGTTCAACGCCGCCATCGAGTCCTCGCGCCTGCCCAAGGGCTGGAACTGGGTCAGCACCCTGAGCAAGAACCGCTACAAGGACTTCAGGCTCCCCACCCCCGAGCCGACAGAGGAGGGTCAGGAGGAAGTAGAGCAGGAGGGCGAGGCTGAGGGTGAAGGTGAGGGTGAAGGCGAGGCCGCGACGGAAAAGGAAAAGGAGGGCGACGACGTCACACAACTATACAGCACGGGCTACTGGGCCGACGAGAACGGGCAGAAGGTCGAGGGCACGATCCAGTTCCGCATCAAGAACTTCGACGTCGGCCAGAGCGGCGAGTACGGCTACCTGAGCATCGAAGGCACCATGCTCGACGCCGACGAGGAGCACAAGCAGGTGGTCGAGGAGCTCGAGCGCAAGCGGCGGCGCGACCTGCGGGGCGGGCCCGGCGGCCGCAAGACGCGCTTCCTGCCCGATTTCAGCGTCACCAAGTTCGGCGCCGACGACGAGGAGGAAGACCAGGCCAAGCGCGCCGAGGTCTGGAAAGAGAGCCTGCCCGCCAGCGTCACGGCCGAGTAGAAAGAAGAAGAAGAAGAAGAAGAAGAAGTTGATGATTCCTAATGTTCACTATACACTGATGTCTGACAGCGATCATGCCTCTTTGTTCCTCCAAATTTGATCAAGTGCAATTGATATGTATGACTTGTCAATTTCTGATAATTGTGCGAGCATCTGAATCGAATGTCGCTTGAGAACACACTTGCTTTCCCTTATTAGCATTGGTGCCAAATAGACGCGAAACTCGCTTGCTACCATCACCAGCGGACTCTAGATTTCGGTCGCATTGTTGTTTACCTAGGGGGTTGGTCAATGTATGTACAATTTGTGACTAGGCATGTTTTGGTGTCGCATTTCAACAGCCGATACGAGTAAAGAACCGTATGTTAGGATCTGCTGACCATGTATGATCAGCCCGACGGAGCACGAAAACCTAAGTACGTAACACTTTCGTCTCATGAAGATTGAGAAATCCGAATCGGTAGTGTACAAGTCAACAACTTCTACATAGTTCGGATGTCTAGATGGCATCAAAGACACATGCACTGACCCATGCGACTTTGAAGTGAGCATAGTTCTGTGAGCAAGAGTATTGAGGTTTGCATACGTAGCCGTCCTGATAGTCCATAGGTCCCCCTATACATCTGATACACAAGCCACAAGTGTGGCTGGTCAACGTATCTCATTCAACAACGCCGGATCGGGCACGTATGCAAAGACAAAGAGACCGATTGAAAAATGAAGGATTCCTCTCGAATTCCTCTCCTCATGCCTTATCCCTTCTCTCCCATCCCTTTGTTCCGTCCTCGTAGTCCAACTGATAGGGGTCAGAACCCAACCAGCCGCCTCCTCCACGCGATATCAGAGCTTCCTGGTTTGCAGTAGTCAACCTGGTCCAATGAATCAGCATCGAGTTTGTCCATATCAGGGACTTGAACTCGGAGCGCCTTTGGGTTTCTCGGCCCTTTCTCAGTCGGGATTCCTTCACGACGGGCTTTGACGGGGTGGTCACGCCAAAAGAAAGGGGGTGGCTTTGTCGGTAGGATTGCTGCTACAAGGAGACAACGAAACACGCATCCTTTACTCTGCTTCACGATCAAGAATGTAACGACTCCGAGGATGACGATGGCTTTTGCTACAACGTACGGGGTTTTGTTTCCAGGAGAGAAAGAAAGGGTTTGTTTTGCAACGTAGTAAAGGTCGTTGAAAACGTGACTCGTCCTATAAGAGAGGTGGCGATGCCCGAGCTATCGTATTATTGTACTCGACAGAAACGCAGCAGAAGAGCAATTCGGATTATCCAGCAATCAACTCTTTTGGCTAGAACTTTTATCTTGCGACATTTCGTCTACCTCGATCGAGTCTGTCTCACGTATACCCTAAACTCGCTCAATTGTTTTGGCCGGTGATTATACAATGGCGGACAACGACCGTCGAAAAACAGAAGAAGAGACCGGAAGTCGGGTACTAGCGACGCTCCAAAGGATTGAGGCCGGAGGGCAGGTACTAGCGACGCTCCAAAGGATTGAACAGAACTCCCGGGATGATGAAATAGTAGAGGGGCTCACAAAGCTACGAGAAAAACGCAACGGTGCGGAGATACTCATCAGAGTGGCACAACGCGATGGTCAATTCTATGAGGAGTTCGTCGGTCAAATGGTAGGTGGAGATTACACCACACCAGGGAACCTCGATTGGAAAACGTTCAGCTCTCAGATTGTACGGGCGATTGACGAGGCAGCTGGCCACCCATACGTTGAAAACTCCGAGGACACCAGGCAGCTTTTTGTGCTTGAAATAGGTGGCCAATTGAGACAGCCCATGGGCAAAGTAGGCTTCATAAGACTCCTGATGGGCTGGGAGAATGGCACGATGCAGTTGACCACCACCCCAGACGGGACGATGCCATGCATCGAATTTGAGAGCACGAAGCTCAAGTACGATATCCGCCCGTCCGTGGAAGGGGAACCCACAGTAGAGAATCCTGTGCTGCCCGATGAACCGGTTGTTATTCTAGCCAGGGGGTCAGTCCCTCCACGCCGCTTTAACAGCGCACCCGCTAGGATAGATTCCGGGGCAGGTCCCGGCGGAGCCTCTCCAGGCCGTGACACAGGCAACGGCGTGGATGATGACGAGGACGAGGATGAGGAAGCCCGCCGGCGCCGCGAGATAAGAGAAGGCAAGCGCAGAGCAGTCGTAGATGATAAGCGCAACGACAGCGAAGAAAGGGCGGCCCGACGCGCGGCTGAAATCGCGGACGAACAGGAAGAAGAGGCCGAAGAGAACCTTATAACACCCGAAGAGTCCGACGAGCTGGAAGACGAAGAAGCGATACTCAAGCGCGTGAGTCGTGTGGAGGGCGCTGACCCTAAGCTCGAGGGGAACGACTACTGGAGGAGGGTCTGCCAGTTCTTCACGAGACGCAAGCGGGGCGCGAATGGTCAGAACACCAACCAGTTCGACCTCCACGGGCTCCGATACCCGATAGAGGGCTACCAGGCCTCGGCTATCCTTTGGCTGCTCACTCGAATCCCCGAAGCCCAGATCGCCGGACCCCTGCTCTCCGATGATATGGGAGTGGGAAAGACGTTCACAATCATGGTGACGATGGTGGTGCATAGTTATCTCCAGAGATCGTTTGTGGATGTGAAGAAATCTTGGAGTCAGCGAGCCCTCCGTTCAGGTGACCCCAAACACAACGCGGCAGGTGCTCCGCCCGGGCAGCCCTGCCCGTCGCAAGCCAATAACCCGTACGGGCTTCAGTGCCCATGTGTGGTTGGTTCGCCGGCAAGAAACATTGTAGAGAGCATGTCGAACTTGCCCGGCATCTTCGTTTCTCCTTCGGCAGGAGTCATGCTCTGGGACTCGGAATGGGAAAAGTTTATTTCCCCGGATTCGGGAGTCACTCTGTATGTCGGTGCGTCTGACTACAATGGAAACCAGCCGCATATGAACGAGTTCATCGAAGCTATGACTATAGCTCAAGGCGATCTTTCCCCTGATAACGCCGAGGTCGTGGTGGAAAGATGGAGGTCAAGGGGTGGTAGGTCTTATGACCAGCGGGTTATAGTCCAGCGTCGCCACGGTTTCCCAGGGGGCAGCGACAATGTCTTACTGGTGACCGCTGAGGGCTGTGGGAGTCTCCTACAGCCCAAAAATGGGTTCTTTTACAAAGCCGAATACAATGCCAACTTCAGACGATTTATCAATGGGGATAAACTAGGCAATGTCCCAATTGTCGGTTGCGCCATCCTGTCTATGGATGAAATGCACAAATACAAAGGCAGCGGCCATGAAACCCTCCCCTATCAGTTGTTGAATATGTTCAGCTATCAAGACAATCCCACGCTGGGCATAGCAATTTCCGGGAATCTTTCGGGCATTGGACCGGACGCGTGGCACCGCATGGTCTTACACACGCAAAAGTCTTATAAATTCTACGGGTTTGAGGCTCAGTTGGGCAGGATCCAGACCCCGGGGGGTTTCAAAGAGCTTCAAAGGGATTGGGATTACGTACAAAAACGTATTAACAACGAAGATGAACAAGACGAGGAGTATGAACGATGCAGAGCGAGGCTCGTACTGGATTTCCGGCAAGGGGTTGGCAGTATGATGATTCGTCGTACCAAGCAGGACAGTTTCCGCGGCGTCAAGCTTATGGAGATCGCGGAACCCATCACCACGGAGATGCCGCTGAAGCTTCCAGCCGGGGCTGTGTCCACGGCGCTGCAGGATTTATTCCGGCAGATAAACAGGTGGATGGCCCGAAAACACAAAGAGGAGATGAACAGTTGGAATTCAAAGGGCCGGACGGGACCGAGGCCGGTGCTAGCCCAGACGCAGCAAGGCATGTTAAACGCCACCGTGAACTCCTCCAGCCGCAAAGCCTTCAATATTTCTATACGAGCGGTGACATATCCGTATCTGGCCGTCATCACCAAATATCCAAAGCACAAACACCTCGAGCAATACTACGAACTCGAAAATCTGAGCAGAATTGCGGGGGACTTCTCGAAGGCGACACTCAAGCCATACTCGAACCCAACACAAAAAGTAACGGCTGTCAAGAGAATGTTGGCGAAGTCCCCATTCTATGATGCTCGCAAGCCACTCGCGTTGGATTACTCGCCAAAATTCACTGCACTTGCGAAACTAGTAGAGGAACAGCTGCTTAACACTAGACCTGGGAAGAAACAGCCGGACGCAGGGCCAGCCGATGGAAGCTTTGTTCGTCACATGGTCGTCTTCGCGAACGCGCCGATAACAGCATACCTGACAGCGTACTTTCTCCAGGCCCATTTCCCTAGTAGCATCGAAGTGATTCTGATCCATCAGGGTCTCAAAGACCGAAAAAATACCAAGACGACGTCATGGGATTGCAGAGCCTCGGCCATGCGGTATTTTAGCGAAGACTGCACGCCCCAATCCAAGAACAAGATTCTTGTAGGGACGTACCAACTCATCTCGACCATGCACAACTTCCAGAGAGCGTCGAGTGCCGTGTTGCTGGACGTGGCCACGCCGGTCGAGAGACAGCAGGCGCGCGACCGCATCTATCGACGGGGTGTGACGGTCCGGGCTCAGATCACCGAGATGTGGTACGAAAACCACTTATACGAGCATTACCGACGTGAGAAGACCAAAGGTAATGCGAAGATGAACAATATCAATTGGCACGATTTTGGGGTTAATGCGGCGGTACCGGATGCGGATCCCGAGCCCGGCAGGCCTCCCAGCGATGATGAGGATATCTACAACTAGAGTTTGCCGAGGAGATAGTCTACATGCTCCTGGAACTATGAATGGGGATGCATTTAGACGCCCTCCCTTCTCTTTCGGAACCGCGTATTAGGGGTGGTCAGCTAGGATTTTCTTTTCCCTTTTAGTGTATTTTGATAAAGATTTTGCGAATTATATGTAGTTCTGCTCAGATCTTCGATAATGACTTGTCATAAGGTTACCCATGCGATGATTCATTTTGAATATGTGATATCAGTGGAGGTTGTAATATTCCGGGCGGCATAACACCCAGCGTCCTGTAACGAACCGCAGGCTCAGGCGTTCAAATAGGATATGCAATATTGCCTTCACAAGACGCAACAGCAATTTAAGATAGGTAATGGAAAGGGGGAAAAGAAAAGGAATTGAAAAAAGTAGAAGCTTCGAAGCTTACTGGAAGGACTATAAGCACTTCAGTAGCAATATTGCCGCAGGTGGCAGGTTCAAGTCTCTCCCAATTGATAGGGGGCTTCGGAGTCTGGCTTTCTCCACGTGTGGGTCTCACACCCAAGAGGACGAACTCATGGGCCGCAGGTGACTCCAGATGAAGCTGTACTCATTGTTCCCCGACCCTGGCCTGTACGCACCTACTGCCAACGAACGACCCAGAGCTCCCACGCCCACTGGCTAGGTTTCGAGGTTCTCGCAAGCGAAGCGACAATAAAACGCAACGCCGGACCTCAACGGCACCATTCAAGGATGAGACAGAAAGCCCGGCCCGGAAAAGAATCAAAGGAGAACGAGCGCGTAGACAAGAAGCGAGGCAAGGAAAGCCGGCGTCATCTCTAGGTGAACCAAATGTCATGAATCATGGGGCATGGCATCTTGTACTCACATGTCGGAGGAAGGATCAAGGGTGGTGGAACTTCAAATTGTAGCCAAGTAATATCGATGACGATGTTCTTACTCATGCGCCGACAACCATGTTCAGTCGCCTTTTCCATTGACGTACATTTCATCATTGGCAGAATGGAGAAGCATTAGACCGGGTTGGCTAGAAGCTTCTTTGGGGGTTGACATGTCAATTCTTACAGCATCATATCTCCCGATGGCGTTGTAAGGAACGGACGCGGATGAGTGGCTTCAAAAAATGTTCATTACGTCTTCTTGGTAGGGCTTCCTTCTGCCGCACTGGCCTGGCGATAGATAACACGGATCACATGTAGCGGCGGCGGGCTTCAATCAAAGAGCTTGCTTGGGTACTTAAAACATGTTTTCAGAACCGGAAAACCCTTTATTGTATGCTACCGTGAATGGGGAAGAAATTCGTCTCATTCATGACCAGCCGTTGCCTCGAAACAAAGTCGACCAGCCAAATATCAATAGGCCGGTACGAGACCGAGACCGAGACCAATATACGTTCGTATCAGATGTATTTCACATCTGGATATCGTTGATCTGTATAATGCACACAGTAGATGCACCCATAAGCCAGCCGATGCCGAGAGCCAAACCCACCCGGCCAAAGACAAGAACTCCTGAATCAGACCGTCTATTTCTCCTTCTTGGCCTTGGCGCCCTTGACCTTGGCCGTGCCGCGCAGAGTCTTTTGACGGTTCTTGCGTTGCTTGCCTGTTTATCAAATAAGTTAGTATGCTGGACCAGCAGGAGGCAGAGGAGTCGCAAGGGGAAAACGTACGCTGCTGTCGGGATGCGCGCTCGGGCTTGACGGCGAGGCCAACACGGACCAATCTGTACTGGGGCTCGAACTTCTTCATGGCCTCGGGGGAATCGTAAACGAGGGCGAAGCCGGTGGTCTTGCCACCACCGAACTGGGTGCGCAGGCCGAAGACGGAGACCTGATCCTTCTGGGCCTTGTACATGCCGGAGATCTTCTCACGGAGCTGCTCCTTGGAGATGTTGGGGCGGCCAGGGTGCAGAATGTCACTGGAGAAAAAAAAGCCAAGGTCAGTTTCCATTGTTCAAAGCGATGTTTGTGTTTCTCCGTGGTAAGACTGCGCAGCCGGGTGCCAAGTGCCGAATGCAGGCCATGCCATGCCATATGCCAATTGCCGTTTGTGAGTTGCGCCAGCAGCCAAAATTGCCTGCCATCATCTTCATCGTCCCGAATAGCCAAGCAAAATGACCTCTTCAATCAATCGAAACGTGTTCTTTTTTTCTGCTTTCTTGCTTCTTGCTTGCCACATTGCTTGCTGCTGGTCGAATCGGGACTCCCAAGATGATGGATTTTGATGGCTCTGCGCGATTCATTCGATTGACGGGGCGTGCTGCTGGCGGATGGCATCGCAGGGCATCGCATGGCGGCGGATGGTTGTTTTGTTTTTCATGGTTGATTCCGGAGAGGCAGAGGGAGGAAAAGAATTGTTACTCACACGACCATCTGCTTGCGTCCCAGAAGAGGGTTGCGGATGAACTTGCGAGTTCGCAGGGTGACGGGGGTCTCGGAGTCAGCCATGTTGACGATCGGGCGCGATGTCTCTGCTGATCGAAGTTGTCGTGGATGGGTTGAGAGAGATGGCGATTTGGGAGGGGTGGGAAGGAAATGTCGACTTTCGCCCTTAATTTTTCTTTCTGACCTTAGTGGTTCAGTATCCGCTCTGGCCTCTGGGTTTGGTGGTCAAGAGTGTGCGTCGCTGGATTTGCTTAGGCTAAGCCCAGGGTGTTGCAAATGGTCCGTGCTTTTCTTTTGCTCTTGGTGGATTGGTGCACCTATTTTTCGCCCACTTCAAAGCCCTACCCTAATCAAATGAGAAGTGTGGCTTGTGCTTGTGCTTGTTGCTCTGTCTTTTTCCGCCTTTGCCCTACTCAAGCCCCAGCCACAATTGACAGCCTCCGCCTCATCTCGCCTTTGGCAGTCTGGCTCTTCTTGCCTTCAATTGATGTTCATTCAGAAATCAGAACCCCACATTTCCCGCCGTCCTGTTCCTTGTCGCCCACCACCACCAATGGACATTCAATAACTGACCAATCCAGCTGGCTGAGCACCGACTGCAGCATCAATCGAAAGAGCCGCAATGGAAGTCCTCCATCGTTACATGCATTTCAACCCGTCTCTGTCCAACTCCAGCCCCAATGCCAATGGATGAAGTCAGCGTCAATCGCTTCAGCAGCCAGTATCTGCAGCTGGAAAGAGACCTGGATTTCCCCACCAGTCAGCTCCTGCGCGAGGCCCATGTTCAAGACGCTTTGCATCGTCGGCTCTTTGCAGATGATGCCCTGGCTCATCCACCCCCTGCAAGATATCAGATGCGAGTCCTGAAAGAACTGGTCTCGAGGATTGAAGCAAGTATCGATGACTGGGAAGAACATGTAAGGTGTATATCTACGTACATACCAAACACAACCCGATGACAATGAAACGAATCGAAACGAAACAGTTCCATCGTCATTTCTGCCCATCGTGTCCCCCATTTGCATTTCCCATTTCCCATTGCCCTGTTCCCCTGTCCCATCAGAATACCCCAGCCTGACTCCATTTCCTAGGGAGTGTCCGACGACCTGATGGGCCAGCTCTCAGAGCTTCTTGCGTCACCCATACCCGAGGAGCTCATAGCTGTCCAGCAAAAGGCCTATGTCACATATTCACAATCGTTGCTTAGTGGTGACTCTGGGCCTGACGCAGGCGCAGACCCCTATCCTCATGTTACCCTCCTCGAGTCGCGCCATCTCATCTCGGCCAGCGGCACCACGGGCCTGCGAACCTGGGAAGCGGCTCTCCATTTGGGCCAATACCTCTGCACACACCCCTCCCTAGTACAAAGCAAGCGAGTGCTCGAGTTGGGCGCCGGGACTGGCTACGTCTCGATCCTATGCGCCAAGCATTTGGCTCCTTCTCAAGTCATCGCCTCGGACGGGTCCGACGATGTCGTGGCTAACCTTCCCGAGAACTTTTACTTGAACGGGTTGCAAGATTCTCGTGCCATCACGGCCATGGATCTGAAATGGGGACACGCTCTTGTTGGCACCGAGGAGGCCGAGTGGAACGGTGGTCAGCCCATCGATCTTGTGCTTGGCGCCGATGTGACCTACGACGAGAGCATCATCCCATCGCTTGTGGGCACCATAGACGACCTGTTCGACATGTTCCCGCGCGTCCTCGTGATCATTACTGCCACGGAGAGAAACCGCCAGACCTTTGATGCATTCATCAACGTCTGTCAGAAAAGAGCCCTCACTATCGACGAGGTCAAGTTCGACATCACCCCTAAAGACAAACAGACTGGCCCCTTCTACAGCGACCAGGTACCCATCCGGATCTGCAGAATCACACGAGGGCAATAGATTATGTGTTTGATGATACTTGTTCTCTATTGGCCTAACTCGCATGTGTTCCTTGAATGAGTCACTCGCCGGCGCAAGTCAGTGAATCAAATTGGAAGTGACCGGAAGCCTCGGACTTGACAGTTGCTTACTTATCAAGCCACCCATTCACACGGTGGTCGTTCCTATAAGAAATAAGGAACCTTACCCCAGGTTTGTATGCATGGCAACCCACCGAGGCCAGCAATGGACACTCCACTTCAAATAGGTTATGCGTGAGATTTAGGTGATGCATGTTCGTACATGATGGTGGAATGCCCACGAAGCTCCAGATGCGATTGAAATTGTATGTTTCGTTGATAACCGAATTGCCGAGTCCACGAACCAACGACTTAACGAATTCACGGTTCAGCGAATTAACGAGCGCGAGAAAAATGAGATATCCAAACGTATAGTTGACTCTTACTATAATCTTTGGAGGTCAGCTATTGTGTCTAACCGGCGCTACATACGGCGGCGCCGTCCGGTAGGCGTCAATAACTTCGGTAGGTGGACCCAGCGGTGAGTGATTGGTCGGGTGGCACAGCTGCAGGCGCACTGCGATGGATGGACGGCAGAGTGTTCTAGCCAAATCCGAATCAATCAACCAAACATTTTCATGTCTTCTTCCAATTCTAACCACCCTTGATGTATGCCTGCCAACCGGCGACGACTCATCTTCTTCGAGGGATGCGGATGCCTGGCCCTCCTGCTTGCCCGTCCGATGACAAACCCGGCATCTTAATTCCACTTTGTTTGGCTAGTCCATATCTCCGAACATTGCTTTGAAATCACCTGGGCCCTGTCTGTCCGTGTGTCCGGCCTTGCTCTTGCCAGCACATTTGGCTTTCCCCTCTTGGCTTGACCCGTTAGCGGACAGACTAATATCTCCGCCTTTTTCTTTTCAGTGGACAGGGTTACAAACCTATATACTTAGTTAATGTCAAGTAACAGCGCATGAATGATTCAAGGCAAGAAGGGGAAGCCCAAGTGCTCGCCGTGGATTCGGTTGCCATTGCCAGGTTGGGGGTGTCTCCGGTGTCACTAGTCTAAAGTACGGGGCCGCGCTGCAGTCTGCTCAATGCTCTCACCTACAGTCTGCCCACTACCGGCAGAGGGGACAGGGGTCGTGCCGCGGTCTGCTCATCGCCTACCGACGCCAGCAGACGTGAATGGAGGGTCTGACAAACGGCCCGAGGTGTCTTTTGAGATCTCGCGACCATTGGGGGCTTGCTAGTCTTTCTGCGGTGTGTTTGTTGTTCCGACTAGGAAAGATATAAAGCGGACCGTGGGTTGTTCTGTTTGAGTATCAGACTACATATATCACCAACAAACATACCACTACTGAACTCACCCATACAAAGAGTCAGCGTGTAGAATTGTCTTTCTGACGTGAATACTAAGAATATAATACCTTTCCTCCAAGACATAGAACCTTTACCTGCCGCCCATCATGTCGCCCGAACAGACCGTCGAGCCCCCTCGGTTCGAGTCGGAGCCTACGGACCTGGCGCCGTTGAGGCAGCCGATCCATTTCCCCTTCTCCGGCCGGGTCGCGCCGAACCCGCTCAGTTAGTACCACCCAACCTCACTTTCTCTCCAATCAACAATCCACGGATACCTCCGGGCACGGGTGACATGGGATCCCTGGTTTGCTCTACATCATACCTACCTATACCTTTGATTGTGTAGCCAAGAAACAACAATGTACCATTGCAAGTCTGACTAACCTTTTCCCACAGTGAACGCCGCCATGAGCGAGCGCCTGTCCACCTGGTCCGCGACGGACCCTGAGTCGAGCGGTATCCCCATGCCGGAGCTGATCGCCCTGTACCGGCGGTGGGGCGCCGGTGGCTGGGGCCAGGTGGTGACGGGCAACGTCATGATCGACCACGAGCACCTCGAGTCCCCGGGCAACCCAATCATCCCGCTGGACGCGCCCATGTCGGGCCCTCGCTTCGAGGCCTTCCGGCAGCTGGCGACGGCGGCCAAGGAGAACGGCAGCCTCATCGTGGCGCAGGTCGGCCACGCCGGCCGCCAGACCACCGTCACCCCCACGCCCATCAGCGCCAGCGACGTCCAGGTCAACGCCCCCGCCACGGGCAAGACGTTCGGCGTGCCCCGGCCCGCAACCAAGGAGGACATCCAGAACATCGTCGCCGCCTTCGCCCACGCCGCCGAGTACCTCGAGGCCGCCGGCTTCGACGGCATCCAGCTGCACGGCGCCCACGGCTACCTGCTGGCCCAGTTCTTGAGCCTGACCAGCAACCGCCGCACCGACGAGTACGGAGGCAGCCTCGAGAACCGCATGCGCCTCATCCTCGAGGTGACGGCGGCCATCAAGGAGAAGGTCTCGCCGGGCTTCATCCTGGGCATCAAGATCAACTCGGTCGAGTTCCAGGAGCGCGGGTTCACGTCCGAGGAGGCGACGATCCTGTGCGAGGCCCTCGAGAAGGCCGGGTTCGACTACGTCGAGACGAGCGGCGGCACGTACGAGGCCATCGGGCAGATGTACCGGCGCGAGAGCACGCGGGCGCGCGAGGCGTACTTTGCCGAGTTCTCGGAGCAGATCGCCAAGCGCGTGACCAAGACCAAGATCTACACGACGGGCGGCCTCAAGACGGCGGCCGGCATGGTGGCGGTGCTGCGCAGCGGCGTCGACGGCCTCGGCATCGGGCGCGCCGCCGCCCAGGAGCCCGACCTGCCGCTCAAGCTGCTCTCGGGCCAGGTCGCGGGTATCATGAAGTACGCCATGGGCGAGGACGACGCGTGGGCCCGTGTGGGCTCGGCCGTCGTCCAGATCCAGCAGATGGGCCGCGGCGAGGAGCCCATCGACCTGACCAACGCCGAAAACGCGGCGAAGGTGGGGGCTATCTTGGCCGCGAAGAGGGCGGAAGCCTAGAATCTAGAAGCTAGAAGCCAGATGGCAATTTTATGGTTTGCCGGGTCAAACAAGACCATCGTGACAACGTGACAAGAGGATCGAGAGGATCAAGAGATGAATTGGCAGCTGTGATCTCCCGAGTCAAACACCGGGAGACGAGACAGTCGCCGTACCAGCCAAGGTGTTCGGTTTGGGGCGTTCATTCCCTCGTCGTCGGTAATACCGAAGGGCTGTATTCAAACAGCAACATATTTCTAAAACAGAGCAAGATACATATACTTAGACAGAAATGGAAACTGGTATCATCCCATCCTATTTGGCAATCAATTGCAATTACAATGTAAACATGTCCGGCGTCGACGAGCCAGTGAGTGGAATGGATGTCATGGTCATGGTCATGGTGAATGTGTAAGCTGACTAATGTTGGGTCTATACTGACATGTGTGATGAGCTAATGATCAATCACTCCCCAAAAACGGGGGTCGATGGTCGAAGGGTCCCCTACTACTACCTAGAAGTGAGACAAGACCAAGAAAAAAGAAGCTAAGGTTAGATCATCACCAAGCGAATCTTCCTTCCCCTTCCATGACTACTATATACGTCGACTTGCCTATGTGAAGTTCAGATATTGTACATACCTATGTTCTCCTGATTATACCTACTCAATTCGCCTAGATTCCGTCTCTGTCTGCATCCCATACTTCCCACCAATGCCCCGGAGTTGAGAGTTCTCAATTCAATCTCCTAACTTACCCACCCCACTAAGTTTAGAAGACACACTCCCCCCAAAGGAACCCCGCCATTGCCGAAGCCGAAAGCCCGCCGCCTTGCCGGGACATCCAACAAATTTCCACCCCCCAGCGCCCATAATCCTCTTCTTGGGCATCGCGAAACCTCGTCGCATGCGAAGCCGAAACCAATTGACGGACCAATGGATTCAGGGAAGGACGATGATGGCCAGGCCGGGCAGCAGAAGGAACCACAACACCCGGTAGCCACGCCGACAGAACAACTCCCGTCCTTCTACTCGCCGAGGACGCAACCCACCGTGCCGGACCATGAGGGCGATACCAAGCTGAGGAGCGACCTGCTCAACATCTCGGCACTGGCCGCGACCGCCAACCCCCACAATGCCGCCGCCCACGCCGCGCCGACATCAGCGCCCTCCACCCACGCGACCACGACAGGCGCCACGACACCCAGCACCGAGCAGCCGCCGCCGCCCTCCCTACTGTCGCCCCAGTTCACGCCCCCCTCGACCCCCGGCTTCGCGACCCCGACCTCGGAGAGCCAGCCGCCGCGCGGCGTCCCCGTCGACACGGCCCGCGACGGCGCCAAGAAGCGCCCCCGTCTGCTCGAGACCCTGCCCGAGGTCCAGTGCGTCGTGCGCGCCCGCATCCCCACCGTCGCCGGCACCGAGATGTTCCTGCACCTCTACACCAACAACGTCGACAGCAAGGAGCACCTCGCCATCGTCTTCGGCCCCCACATCCGCAGCCGCTCCCTCGACGAGCCCCGCGAAGGCGAGACCGAGATGGACCGCATGGTGCGCGGCGCCTACACGGGGCGCCTGTTCCCCGGCAGGACACAGAGCGGCATGATGTTGTCGGGCGGTGGTCACGTAGTAGCAGAAGAAGAAGCAGAAGCAGAGCAACAGGCAGGGACTTCAACGTCACAACAACAACAAGAACAACAACACCAATCGCATGCGGTGCCGCTGGTTCGCATACACTCGGAGTGCTACACGGGCGAGACGGCGTGGTCGGCGCGCTGCGACTGCGGCGAGCAGCTCGACGAGGCGGCGCGGCTCATGTCGCTGCCGGCGCAGGCGCAGCACGGCGGCATCATCATCTACCTGCGGCAAGAGGGCCGGGGCATCGGGCTGGGCGAGAAGCTCAAGGCGTACAACCTGCAGGACCTGGGCAGCGACACGGTCGAGGCCAATCTGCTGCTGCGGCACCCGGCCGACGCGCGGTCGTACGGCCTGGCCACGGCCATGCTGCGCGACCTCGGCCAGGACCAGGTCCGCCTGCTCACCAACAACCCGGACAAGATCCGCGCCGTCGAGGGGCCCAACCGCGAGGTCCGCGTCGTCGAGCGCGTCGCCATGGTCCCGCTCAGCTGGAAGGGCAACAAGGGGGAGGGCTTCCGGAGTCAGGAGGTCGAGGGCTACCTGCGGACAAAAGTGAGTGAATCCTAGCTTGAGCTACCTACCCAGCCAAGTGACAGTCGGCAGTCATTAGAGAGTTCGTGTCACTAACAAACAAACCCCCAACACAGATCGAGAAGATGGGACATATGTTGGACATGGGTGGTATGCCCCCGTAAATGGTCGCCGAAGAGGCAACAACCTTACTGCCTTACTATACAATGCGATATCGGGTGGGAAAGGACCACCAACTAACCATCGACTGTGTATAGCGCACTATATCACGGAGATATTATATATATATATTTATGGATACCACCAAAGCAGCTGCACCAAGCTTAGCACTACAGAACTGAAAACACTATATCCAACTGTGGCTACCATTATACTGATTCTCGTGACCAATGATGGCCATCATTACCTGTTGGGGCCAGCTAGGTAGCAAACCTTGGTAACCAACTGGCCCCTCCGTTATCAGGTCGCGACTCTCTTGTCTACGTCTGACAAATGCCACCGACTTGAAACAAATTGTTTTCTGGGGAACTCACCGGGACTTTGTACGGCTGGGGCCGCCACGATTGGCAGGATAGAAACAGGAGAACACGGGGATAGAAACACAAATGCTAGTTTCTTTTTCTTACCCTCTTGGGTGCTAAGATGGTCACTTGACCCTACCGGCCTGCCGGCATGCCTTCTGCCAAACAGTGACATGGCCCCAATGACAGCGAGCTTGTGTGAGACATAATTCCAGCCCGATGGCCCGATGGGGAGGGTACGGGATCACTGTGGGTTGGCAGTTTGGCGGCAGTTGGGAAAAGGTGCTCCGTCGCGACGAACCGATCGATCCTCGCTGGGGAGAGAGCGCGCACGGTCGCTCGCTCCAGTTGGGTAAAGTGGTAAGGGGGGTGAAGATATCACCACCCATCGATGATATCATAACAGTCATGCTGGGGGGGCCAGTAAGCCAAGAAAAGAAAAAAGCCTTACAGGGCTGTTAACAGGAGCTGAAGCTCCTCTCTTCGAACGCATCAGCCATGATGATCTGTTCTGTTGTACAATACACAGTCAGTCGTTAGTCAGTCATACGTACATACAGTTGACAGCTCAGAGAATTGATGCAAAACCGACAAGGCGTGACCTGCGCGGCGATGCCTGGGTGCGCGCTTGTCGATGCCTTGCCTGCCTTGCCTGCCGGTTATTGGACGGGGAGATAAGAGACTCGATCAGAAGGGCCTCGATGTATGCAGCCAAGGAAGAATCAAAATTCAGGTATGTATGTATGGATGCCGGCTTGCATTCCCGAGTTTGGGGGGCCCGGTTGCGTCGGCGTTGTTGCTTTCTAGATGATGCTGGCATTTTCATCCGCTATTGCGCAATGATTATGCCGCAGATATTTCGGGTTGGTCCAGTGAGTGTGGTGGTTTCAATAATATCCCGGAATGATACCTCAGCCTGCATGTTTGTTCTGGAGCCAGAGGTCCGGGAAGGGTAAAGGTGGCGTTGCATGATCTGCATGGTACATGATGCTTACTGTCCAATAATGGCAGTGTTTTCGTCTTCATACTCGGCCGATGAACGTATGGATGGAGACAGACTTTCGATTGCGCCGCGTTGCCTTTCTCGCCTGCAATGCAAAAAAATGCAACGGAACGCCATGTAAAATTTCCCCTGAAGCTGTTGGTTGTCTAGGGGTTGTTAGGGTATTGATGATGACGATGCATCCATGTATTGGGTAAAGAAGTTCAAGTTACGGAGTAGTCGTCCCTTGTTGGACTTGTGTGTATCAAGGATCATCCCCAGGGCCTTTCCACCTCAGCCACATCTCCAACAACAACAAGTCGTCAGCAACGAAGATTACACATGTATCCATCACATTACCGGGAATCTCGATATTGGAAAATCCAATAACGAACCATTGCATCAACACCTAACTCGCCCAAGAGTGAGGCTGTGCGCTATGCGTCGCATCACCAATCCTCCGGGATTTGGGGGCTAGTCGTGGCACATTACGCTTACCAGTTGACATCATAATGTCTTATTCTAGAAGATGTGTCAGTCCCTGAGAGAAGGGAATCCTGCATCCTTGCCCCTTTTACCTAACCTTCGGGACCACCGTATCTGCGTGTATGCGTGCGTCTATGTACGTGTGATGTCTCAACAACTGTACCCTTTCATTTTGAAACACAATCGTTGAAGAAAACCTTCCGAAGCTCTCTCAAACTCTTCCTCGATACTGGGGACCACATGGGTTGCTGAAAATAGAAGGGTTCGTTTCTTGGCTTCTAGCTTTCAGACCTGCATCCTAACCTACGTCAATACCAAAATTTGAAAACCAAAGACCCCATGATCACATCCCCATATGCTGGGCGCCAGGAGATCAAGATCCAAGGGGGGCTAATATGGTTAGCAAGAAGTAGTCCAGTATGATGTAGTGTCTGGCGTTGATCCCTCGTGTTCCTTGCCTTGTGTGGCTTGAGGGAGCTGAAGGTCCGTCCGTGAGCCGCCTGGATGGTGGATGAATGGCAAAGCCTGGGCATTACTGGGTTGTGTAACAAACAAAAATAAAAAACCACCATCGACCATCTGGGGCGGGATCAAGATCAGTATGGGAACTCGGCACACACTCCGACATCCACAGAAAACCAGATGGTGGCGATACTTGGCCTTGATGCGCTTCGCTTTGTGGCGCTTTTCTTTTTTCAGCTTCAGCCTGTGTCTAGCTTGAATATTCCCCGACGACCGTTGATGAACTAGTCGCAGATCATCTACGATGGAGCGCAATGTCGGATGAACAGAGGAAATATTAGAATCGGTTTAGCTATCACGATAATCTTCACAAGGGCTTTGGCTATAGATTGGAGCAAGTGAATATTGAATCTTTTTGTCAATTGGGATTTGTTTTGTGTGATATTAAGTAGTGGTATCTCTGTTTGCCCATGGCCTGTCTCCAATGCGGCGGGCTGTGGTGTCGCCATCAAGTGTCGTCTCTCCATCTTGCCCTCTCCCATCTCTCTCGCTCGCTCGCCTGCTCTATGCTTTTTGCTCTCCATCCCATAGTGTGATATCGTAAAAGATATGACCCTGTTTGAAAATGATCCCCCAAAAATGAATGCTAGTCCACCAAAGCGCCCGGTAAAACGCCACGCCAAAATAAATCATTTCTCCCATGCGCTTTCGAAAAAGTGCGACCGGTAAAGTGTGTGGTGTGTTCTCCCCCACAATCCAGGGGGAGGCGCGAATAAACGCCAGCCAGGTCGAGCCGGCCTCTCGTAAATGCCGCCATGGCGCGCGCCCTGTTTTCTTTCCCGAATCCACCCGTATGCTGCCATATCCCATGCTGCATGCAGTCTCTGGTTCCCTAAGTTCCCTGTCTGGTTCGTGACCGACCAAGAAAGAAATGCGGTGTGTGAGTGCGAGGGGAGCATCGTGCGTCTTGCGTCGTCGTCCTTTTCCCCTCTTCCTCTTTGTCGATTTGATTAAATTATGTCACTGGGGAGCAGCAAGGTGGATTGGATCGTCGTCATTATTCGACGACCCAACCACTTTTTTTCCTTGCTGGTCTCCCACGTGGGCCCCAATATTTATTCCCAAGTGTGGAAACGAGAAAGGAACGAAGCAAGGGATCAACCCTTTTCTCGAATTCAATAGTCGGAGGGCCCGCCGTTGCTCCTCCGGCGCCGCCCCGTGCGCAGCTCGCGCTCCGTGTCCATGAGGCGGGTCTGGACCCAGGACCGCATGGCACGGTCCTGGCGCACCTTTTCGCAGTTGAGGAGCTCGGTGAGGGCGCGCTTGATGCCCTCGTTGACGTCGCAGAGCATCTGCTCGTCGGCCGCCATCTCGTGCATGACCTCCTCGTCGAGGACGGGGGCCAATTGGGAGTAACCACCATAGCCGTTGCCGTTGGTGGCGGGCGGGATGGATGAGCGGCGGCGGTGCTGACGACTCCGCGGCGGGGACAGAGAAGCGACGCTGCTGCCGGCGCTGCTGTTGCTGGAGATGGACGAGCTCGAGGAGCGCGGGTTCAGCATGCGCGTCGGCGACACGGACGGCGAGGTCGTGGCCGTCGACGTCGTGTACATGGGGCACAGCTCGTGCATGTGCTGTTGCAGCTCGTCGTGCTGGTTTTGGAGGAGGAGATACTTCTGCATGACGAAGTCGCCGTTGTGGTGATGATGTTGTTGTTGTTGCTGCTGGGCAACTCGGCCCAGTTGCGATTCAAGCGTGCCGCTATACATGGTGATTGATGTTGTGCGGTGTTGTTGTTGTTGTTGTTATTGAAGATGATGATGTTGTAGTTACAAGATACTCTAGTCTGCTTCGAGGTCCTAAAATTGGTAATAGCGAGCGCATCGGAGTAGATGTGGTCGTCGTTATGTGGTGACAATGGGTTGGTATGTGGCTGAGAGGAGGAATGTGTCTTATTGTTGTTGTTGCCGTGGCAAGAGGTAGTAGTAGGAGTAGTAGTAGTAGTAGTAGTAGTTGGGATGGAT
Organism: Apiospora koreana; assembly: GCA_017163955.1. Lineage (NCBI taxonomy): Eukaryota > Fungi > Ascomycota > Sordariomycetes > Amphisphaeriales > Apiosporaceae > Apiospora > Apiospora koreana. The sequence continues at coordinate 357,437 of JAFHKQ010000017.1, forward strand.
GTATGTCATGAAACGACTTGGTAAAAAGGTAGATAGAGGTGCTGGGCGTTCTTATTTTACCGTGGGAGCGAGGGACACGATAATAATAAAGAATAATAAATGTTCAGCTCTCGGTGGTGACGTGATAGGCCTGGGGGTAGGTCTAGTATGCACGTAAGGGGATGGATGTGTGTGTAAAGTATCTTGTGGCACGGAGGGCGGGCTGAAAGGTCCTAGGTCCTGGGTCCTGGGCTGGGGGGAATGGTTAAGTACTCCTTTCCCTCTTTTTGCTCCTTCGATCTCCCTATTATTCTGATGGATGTACTAGAGCCGCGATGAGTTGATTGCTCTCTGCTCTCTTGCTCTCTGCCCTGTCGATCCCTTATTGGGAGTGGGTGGATATTCGGATATGGGCCAGTTTCAGAGGGAATCAAGTCGTGACCGCACGTGGCAGGGAGTGGCAGCAGGAGGTGACGCGGCCGCAATCACGATTTGATGTAGATCTCCACACCGACAAAATAAGGTCAAATCGGGTAGGGAGATTATGATGCAGAGCCAGACGATTGATGGACGTGGTTTGTACGGAGTAGCTTGTTTTTTTCTTTAAAAATCGGGTTGCTCGAGCAATGGTTTGTGTGTTGTGTTGTGTGGTGCTGAGTTGTATGTATGTGACAATCGGCCCTCTGCAGAAGGAGGAGTAGAAGGGTTGCTTGGTATTATTGATTGATCGACTGGGGGGTGGTGATGTGATATATGGGATGGTTGGATGGCAGTGGATTTTGATCAAGTAAGTCCCAAGAGACAAGCACACACTATTTGATAATGAACAATTGACAATCGGCAATGGAGAATCGATCGAAAATAAAAGGAGGCAAGGAAGGACGCGGCGGGAAGAGGATGGTGGTGGTTTTTATCTAGTATCAGCCAAACTTGCAGCAGCTGCACAGCAAGACAGCAAGCATCAATTGGAAGTCGACGCGGAGCTAATGTAGGCTTGAAGGTCTGGCAACCGGCTAGGCTTGTCCCAGTTGAGAGTTGAACCTATGATATCCGTTTCCAAAATAACCTTTCCCGTGTGCTGGATGAGATGATGATAATTAACTGTGTGTGGCACTGGCTACCCAACGGTGCGGCAGTTTGGATTTCTCTTTGATAAGAGAAAGAGGTGTGTGTGTGTGTGAGGTGAGGTATCAAGGTATTGCAGTAGATTGCAGTAGTAGCAGCAGTAGGCCAGTCGTAGCAGTAGCAACGATGTCCAAGTTTGTCCAAGCGGCCCCCAATCTTGGTGCGGCGGGCGTGCGTATGAGATGATGGTTCAGGTTCGCAGCAACTGCAACCTCATACTAGTTCGAGAGTCAGGCTAGCTGGCAACCGACTGGAGAGTTGGGCCGGGCTCTATCTTTGGTTTATATAATAGTAGTAGTAGTACAGTAGTACTAACTGCTCCCCCCGAAGCCCCCCCCCCCCGCTAGATCCAATACAGACGTGTTGCCGCTTCTAGGCACTGCCAGACTGCGTAGTCGCAGAGATAGCCAGGACTCGGGTGCTGGAGGTTTGACACTGCGACAAGCCGGCAGCAACAGCAAAGCAATTGGGTTTGGATGCTGGTGATGTGGTACGATGATAACCTGAACCTGCCGCAACCGCATCGCATCGCCCCGAATTCCTAGTCGTACTTGTATGTAGGCGCAGCGGCTGCGGGGGAATGGGAAAAGGAAATGGATGGATGGCATTTCTTTCTCTATGTGAAAACGATGGAGCTCACCGGTGGGGGGTAATAGGACCGTACGATGCTTTCCAATTGGGTGTTCATTATGTTTGTATTACCTTACCAGTTTCCAGCCTGCCAGTCTCTCTCCCCGAGCCCTCCCTCCCCTCCCACCCATCACCCCCTCATTTACCCCTTGGCTGACTTTGCCAACCTTCGATTATAGAACGCTCCAGGCCCGATGGGGCAACATCCAGCATCGATAGCTCCCCAAGCTACTGGCTGGGCTTTGGGAACGGTATGGAAAGGGGAGAAAAAAAAGACGAATCTACTAACGGGACGCCGTTGTTTTTTGTTTTGTCCCAACGTCCGTCCCGGCTTCAGCTGGGCTGAGATAGATAGACGATAGACGATACACACACCACTGACGTGACAGCCACGAAATTTCCCAGAAATTATCAACTCAATTTTCCTTTTATCGTAGCACTAGAAGGATCTAGGCGAAATGAAGGAAAGAACAAGAGAATTGTCGAAGAATCCAGAACTGCCTTTTCATGCTTCCGGTGTCACGATCATTGGCATCGCATCACTGGAAAAACGCGCGGCTTGCATCGCCGATATATTCCCTATCCCATATTGCATTGCCATATCATTGGCATATTATGACAAACAAACAAAACTTGCTGACTTGCTGGACAATTCTCGGGTACATCATGGGAATGTGGAATGCTCCCATGCATGCATGCAGAACCAAGGGGGCGACACGGCGACACGGCCACGAGGCACGACGCACGAGGTGGTGAGGGGAGAAAAACACAGGGTCCCTTGGACAAGCCAATGCGATCTCTGCAACTCTACCTTTTTTCCCCAAGATGCCAAGTTGCAAACATCCGAGTGCAGTTCGTGCGGGGTGCTAGCAGCTGCATACATACAGTACAGTAGATAACAAAAATAATCCGTACCGTTCTTTCTGATACGATACGGTGTGCTCTTACATACTGCTCCAGCTGTCCAGCCACCAACCATCAGGGGGCCCGTCGGTCCCCAGAGTTCTGACTTTCTGCTTTCTGTAGGCCAAGCTGTCAGAGCGGAACAATGCAGCTGACAACGCAGCGGCCATCGAGCGGACAATGAGCGGTATTCTTCTTACACACACGCACACCTCCAACGGTCGAACCACCATGCCGGCCGGCGCTTACCAGCGAGAAACACAAATAGCAAAACCTACTTTGTCCAATGCTACTGATGATATTCGACGAAACATATTATCACTACTTGACAAAAACTCGAGTACTCAATCTGGGACCGACTTTGTTTCTGCTTGAATAAACCATGTTCCACCTCGTAGGATCTGCCTGGTAAACATCTCCAAGTCTTCGAACTTCAAGGGACCTCATCCACGAGAAGACCAAGACGCACTTTTAAGCGATTTGTTTTGTCAGACATTCTTGGCTTCAGTTGTCCAACCTTGAAAATAAAATAACAAGAGGTGACCAATGAGGCCGTCGGCCAGTAAAAAGGCTCGCTTCGCTTGCCATGCCTGCAGGTGAGTTGTCGCGGATACCAAACTCATCCATGAATCGTTCAACGGTGAAACCCGTACCCGCTCATCTAGTAATTCTCGTTACCATCAGACGACTGAAGCGACGATGCACCAAGGAAGTGCCGTCTTGCTCCTTAGTAAGATCTCTCTCCGTCTCTCTCTCTCTCTCTCTCTCTCTCTCGCGCGCGCGCGCGAATCGTTCTACTGTTCTTAAAATACAAACGGGGTCCAAGAGAAAAAAATGCGTGTCAGGTGAAATCATAACTCACGCTCTGGTCTTGAAAAAAGTGTATCCGGCTTGATAAGGACTGCTCCTATCCCGCCCGGGCGTACAAGCCGTCGGTCGACAGCTCAGGGGAAACAGCTGCTACTACTTCTGCTACTACGTCACAAATTGGCGCCGAGGGGACGGCTAGCGAAGGAAGAGCTACGACTACCCAGTCTGTACCAGAATGGCGTGAGACGAACGCCTTCCCAGCGCTCTATTTTCTCGATCCCGAGAATAGCGTCCCCCGTCTGTCATCGTCGTCCACCGTTTGCCTCCGGTATGACTCGTCTGACGGGCTGCTGGACGGGCTGTGGGACAGCTTAGAGGATGACGATGGGCGGGATCTCGACGCAATAGTCAACCGATACTTTGCAACCCTCCACAGCTGGCTGCCCATCCTCAGCAAGAAGCAGCTCTATCGAACTCTCGCGCAGCAACAGGCCCAGAGAACAGACCCCAACTTCGCCGTGCTACTGATCTGCATGCGGCTGCTCGCAACATGGCCTTCTCCTCGCCCTGACCAGCAGCGGCAGCAGCAACAACCACGCCCCGCGTCGACGTGCCCGCGGTATCTATCCGCCAAGGAGAGCCTGACGAAAGCCGAGACGAGATGCCTGCCGTCCCTCTCCCTGCTCCAGGCGACCATCCTCGTGGCTACCTATGAGCTCGCGCATGGCATCTACCCAGCGGCCTATCTCAGCGCCGGTCACGCGGCTCGCATGGGCATCATGATGGGATTCCATGACCGCGAGCACTGCCCCCAGATGTTCCACAGCCCCGTGACCTGGACCGGGCGAGAGGAGGAGCGCAGAGCATGGTGGGCGGTGGTCATCCTAGATCGGTATGTAGAAGATTACCAAAAATTGCTACCGATTTACATAAAGATTATGTGAAGTGTATGAGATTAAATAATGCTTACTCAAAGCGACGTTTGTCAAACCTGCAGTCTAGCCCATCAAGGCATCCGCGGCATGCCTCTAGCAGCCCCGGAACCCCATCCGGGGGAGCTGCTCCCCGCATCGGACGACTCTTGGAATCTGGGGGCGATTGGGGTCAACGATGCCCTGTTCGTCATGTCTTCGACAACACCATCGAACCCAACAGAAGCGATGAGGAATACAGGATCGTTCGCGAACCTGTGCCAATCAGCCCACCTCCTCGGCCTCATCCTTCGGCATCGCGAGGATCTGGCCACGCGACTGCCACGACAGCAGCAACAGCCCATGGTGGCGAATCAGGATGGCACCGTTTCTCCTGGCGAAGCGGGGATCAGCTTCCACTTCCGCGAAGCTCGTCAGCTGCATCACGCCACGTCTGCCTTTACCCGGCACTTGTGCAGCCGCAGCAATCCCCAAGCGGGTCCCGGGGACCCCGGACAGCTTGGCGCTGGGGTAGAGGAAGATGGAGGTGGAGGTTCAGGTGGAGGTGGAGCAGCCGCCAAAGCCTCGGCAGCCATGGCGGTGGCCTTCTCGGCCCGCATCATCCTGTACGGCCTGTACGCGTGCAACGAGCGCTGGGAGGGGACCGCGCGCTCGGCCGAGGAGACGGAGCTGCAGCAGCTGGCGCTCGGCGGCATCTACGAGGTGGCCCGCGAGGTGGCCAGGATGGCCAGGCGGCAGCTCCAGCAGATGGCAATAAGCATGGAGAATAGGCAGCTTGACCAAGAAGAAGAAGATGATGAGGATGACGAAGAGGCCGAGGTCGAGCGCGAGTGCACCAGCAGCACCAGCCCGCTCATCTGCCATTGCCTGTACCAGGTTGCCGGGGAGTGCGAGTGGCTCATCCTCGAGGACGAGAACTCGGAGGCGGCGTGCTGGATCCGGGACGTCGTGGAGCTGCTGGAGAATATGGCGCCGAGGTGGCAGGTCGCCGGCGCCTACTTGGCCGACATCACGAGCTGGCCGGGTTACAAGCAGGTCTTGGATGTACGACTCGAGAAAATGGATATTGCGGTGTGAATGTTTACATGCTTACATATTCGGCAATATCAGATTGACGCATTTGATGTAAGCCCGCAGGGTCACGATGAGTAGCAGTGAAAAGTTTAGTACACCTGCCCATCAATGGAAATTGATTGCCAACCGTATTGACAACGGTACTCTCGTTCCAAATAAAGGTTTAATCAAGTATGAACAAACTCTATTATCACTCTATTCTCCCAAGTAATTGCGAAAACATAATCGATTTGCTAATGTGAAGCTGCTGCCTACAGTAGGTGGCCGCAGAGCTCGGTCAGGCATCTCCGAAGACAACATCAACCTTACACCACGTTTCTACTTATACGTTCACTCTCCTCCTGTCCCCAAAAATGCCTTCAAAATAATGTGACGCATTTTTCTCTCCGCGGCGCAATCTCTTAAAAGAAATAAGGAGTAGCGGCAACTGGTGACCACCCATGTTCCCTTGAGTTTACAGTAGCAAACATGGCCGAGTTCGAGTCCCTTCTCCACCGATCACGCCCCTCGGCCTGGGACCTCTTCTTACGCGGCCCTTGCTTATTCCTAGCCGAAAAGCTCTACGCGCGGCATCGTCTTCGTCTCAACACACCGCCTTCCTTGTCTTCTGATGATAGGGCAGCGGCCCTGGTGGCGCAACCTCGCCGCCTGGACAGGGAGGATGAGGAGGATCCCGTGTCGGTCGTCTGCATCTCAGACACGCACAACAACAACGGACGGTGCGACCCGCTGCCCGCGGGCGACATCCTCATCCACGCCGGCGACCTGACGCAGTCCGGTTCCCTGGCCGAGTTGCAAGCCGCCGTCGACTGGCTGCGCGCGCAGCCCCACAAGTATAAGATCGTGATCGGGGGCAACCACGACGTCCTGCTTGACCCAAAGCGCAGCGACGAGCACGGAAACAAGATCGCCAACCGAGCCCGCCGGACTGATTATCTGCACCACGGGCGCGAGGAGGTGGAGGAGCGGGCCAAGCTCATCGACTGGGGCGACGTCACGTACCTCAACGACAGCGGCACCTGGATCACCCTGGGCGGCTGCAACGGCCACGTCCGGCTCAGGGTGTGGGGGAGCCCCTGGACGCCACGCAACGGGAACTGGGCGTACCAGTACCCGCGAGAAGACGGCGCCGGGGTCTGGGACGGCGCGGTGCCCGACGACGTCGACATCCTCGTCACGCACGGCCCGCCGCGGGGGCACTTGGACGCGGGCGGGCTCGGCTGCGACGACTTGCTGCGCGAGGTGTGGCGCGTGCAACGGGGGTCGAAGGATTCGCGGCATCGTCGTTTGCGGCTCCACGTCTTCGGCCACGTCCACGCGGGCCACGGGCACGAATGGGTTCCGTTTGACGCCGTGCAGCGGGCGTACGAACAGACGGTCTCGGCAGGAGGGGGTATATGGAACCTCTGCAAGGTGATCTGGGCCTTTGGGGTGGCGTCGCTCGTGCGCTGTTTCTCGACGCCGGCCGAGGTGGAGTGTCAGATGGTCAACGCCGCCATGGTGGGTGGGTTACGGGATGAGCTTAGACATCGTCCGATGAAAGTATATATCTGAGATTCAGGGTCCTGCTTCTTAATATAACCAGATGAGTTCATTTTTACCTACAACCTGTGAGGCTACCGGAAGGCGATATCAAGGCATAGGGGAGGATGTCGCTAAATTTGCATGTACGCTTTCCTCAAGATGATATTGCACACTTGACAACATACGGAAGCATAAGCTTCCCGAGCATTTGATCGAAGGCATCTTTCTGACCGAAAGGCCTCCTCTGAGGTCATTGGTCTTCCGGCCCTTCTCATCGGCCTATGCAAGTATGTAGTATGATGGGACCTGCTACGTCTTGGATCGAAATACCACAGTAATCGAGGCACTGTGAGGGGCAGAATGTCGATGGAAGTAGACGGGCGAAAGCCGACAGATCTGGTAGTGATGTTTGAATAATAGCGTAATGGAAAACTAGATTTGGCAACTTGCACATCGAAAAACAGAAAATGTGAAAATAGAGAAAGAGCACTCGTGGTAACGGTCGCAAAGTGTCTGAACTCGAGGCTCGAGGAGGAAGGTTAGATCGAGAAGATCGAGGCCTCTAACAGTATCAACACCCGGGAAAGCACTGTCGCGTGAAGGTCCAATTGATCTGATTTGTAAGAACGTCGTTGCACCCCCGCTGCTGCACCGGCAACGGTTATAATACACAAATGACTACACTCAGCAATACACGACTGCATTCAATAACACACGACTACATACTCACGTATATGATCAACTCTCATTCTAGATTACCAGATATCTCACTTGCTCAAGCATCTCATCGCAAAAGAGATAAAATCCGAAAATGTCCATCCAACTGGTTCGCCCCAAACCCACCCGGATTCTCGTCCTGAATCCAAACTCGTCCCAGTCCATGACCGATGGCTTGATACCCGTCATCAACTCCGTGGACCTTGGGCCTGTAAGCATTCCCAACGTTTTCCGTTTTCTCAATGACATTACCTTTTCTTCTTCTTCTCCTTCCGACCGATTAACGTAACCCCCCCTCCATCCATCAGCTGGTCGAAGTCCACACCTTCACGGCCCCCTCGCCCTCGCCTGCCAGCATCAACGACGCCGACGACATCAAGGCCAGCGCCAAGGTCGCCTGGGACCACTTCGCCGCCAACGCGCCCGAGCAGTGGGACGGCGTGCTCGTCGCCTGCTTCAGCGTCCACCCGCTCGTCGGCTCTCTGGCCAGCCTGCGCCCCACCGCCATGGCCGCCACGGGCATCTTCGAGGCCAGCGTCCTCGCCGCCCTGTCCCTCACCAGCCGCTCGCGCGGCGACCGCTGGGGCATCGTCACCACCGGCAAGTTCTGGGAGGAGCACCTGGCCAGGGGCGTCGCCCGGGAACTTACTGGGTCCGAGGATACGCCCCTGGGCCACGGCTCCAACCCCGCCTCCCCTTTTGCGGGCGTCGAGTCGACGGGCCTCAACGCCTCCGACTTCCATCACGGAGTCGACCCGGCCGTCGTCACCCAGAAGATCAAGGACGCTACCAAGAGGCTGCTGGCGAGGGGATCGGAAAGTGCGATGGTGACGTGCATTGTCATGGGCTGTGCGGGCATGGCCGGCTTGGAGGAGACCATTCGGACTGCTGCATGTGAGGCACGTGGCGAGAAGTTTGCCTACGAGACTCTTCACATTGTCGATGGTGTCCGAGCAGGTCTCGTGCAGATCGACCAGATGATAAAGAACTTCAGATTGCGTCCACGACAGTCTGTACAATAGGTGATAGTACATACAATAAGTGATAGTACGTACAGTAGGTGGTAATAGTACTCATAGCACCCTCCTGAAATATAACATTCTAATCGAGGCCATTCTATTCTAACCGATGTGTCCTGCCCCAAACCTCATCCGCGTTGGCCTTCCCCTTGGTCTCCGGCACTCTCCACCACACAAACAGTGCGCAGCCGGCCGCCAGCGCCGCGAAGATGAAGTAGACCCATCCCGCACCCCCAAACTGATTGTTCAGCGCCTTGTTGATGATCGGGAAGAACTGCGCCACCAGGAAGGTTGCGACCCAGTTGGCGCCCAAGGCCCAGCTCTGGGCGGCACCGACGGCGTCCTGCCCTACCATCTCGCTGGCCATCATGAAGGGCACGGGCCCGAGACCCACCGCGAAGGAGGCCACGAAGCACAGCACGAGGAAGGCGCTCAGGATCTTGATCTCGAACATGATGGACAGGGCGAGGCAGAGGGCGCTGGTGCCCTGGCCGACGATGGACAGCAGCAGGCACGTCTTGCGGCCGAGCTTGTCGGGCAGAGGCGAGCACGCCACCGTGGTGACGAGGTTGATGACGGAGATTAAGATGGTCAGTAGCGCCGAGCTGATGGGCAGCAGGTCGGCGAGCAGCGACACCGAGTACATGATGATGGAGTTGATGCCGCATAGCTGCTGGGACAGCATGATGCCCACGACGGCGATGATGGCCGGGCGCGTGAGGGGGTCGCGGATCACTTCGAGGAAGCTCTTGTGCGAGCCTGATTCGCCGGCAGCCTTTCGGCCGCTTGCGGTGCCAAGTCCTGCTGCTACCGGAGGAATGGCAGCAGCTACTCCGATTTCGCCGTCCAAAAGGCCAGCTTCCTCTTCTGGGATGGCCACATCAGGCCCCCAAAAGACGGTCTCCTCGCTGATGTCGTAGCCGGATCCTCGGATACGCTGTAGAGTCTTCTTGGCCTTGGTGACGCTCTCGTTCGCAGCCATCCAGGCCGGGCTTTCGGGCACCACCAGGAGCCCCGACGCGTGGACAGCACCTGCAATAATGCCCGTGCCGAGGACCCAGCGCCAAGCGGAGCCGTAGCTGAAGAAGTAGCCGAGGGTCTGGGTGAGCAGGATGCCGACGTTGATGCTGATCTGGGTCATGACGCCGAAGAAGCCGCGCTCCCGGGGCGGCGCGACCTCGCTGATGTAAAGCGGCACAATCACCGTGGCGGCGCCGGCGCCCACGCCCGCGAGCAGGCGGCCGATGGCGATGACGGGGACGGCCGAGGCGAGGGTCTCGATGGCGGAGCCCAGGACGAAGAAGACGCTTGTGAGACGCATGGCGAACAGGCGGCCCTTGGCCGAGGAGGTGGGACCGGCGCCCAGGGAGCCGATCAGGCCGCCGATGGTGAAGACGCTTTGGACGGCGGCGAAGGCGGCGTTGTCCATCGGTATACAGTCCGGCAGGGAGCGGGTCGAGATGGACTTCTTTCGGCAGGTGATGACATCTTCGGGCGCGTTCAGCTCGGCCTACGGGAAGCAGACAAGAATGTTAGTCAGTTAATATTCCTTTGATCGAATGGAGCTGCCAGTAGGCAACGACTGGAAAGATGGACAGGAAATGCTTCGTACCAAGTGAATACCGAATTGCAGGGATCCCAGGGTGCTAACGGCAATAAGGAAGATCAGGTAGGGAGAGACATCGTGCGTCCATTGTCGCAGCCCCGACGACATGGTGCTGTGCGGGTTCAGACAGCGGTGGATATGTTGGAATACCAAAAAAGTGAAGGTCAGATATCGATTTCTAGATATATAGGCCGTTCCTTAGGTTAAGTGTTCGAGAAGTAAAGTGTGATATGATGTAGGTAGCATGAGGTTCGAAGCATCGGATACAACAAGTGCATGTGGACTGTTGATCCCAAAAGCCAGGGCGACGGGAAGTTGAGATTAGGTGATTAGGTACCTGGCTAGGCGTCCTAGGATCATCTTAGGTAAGCTCTACCCCGCGGTTTCGCTAATTCGCATCCACTATACCGCCTAGAGCCCCTATTGGAAATGGGCTCTAAGGCCTAATTCCTTCTAGTAAATTGCCTGATCCAGTAGTGGATTGCTCCTGACAGGTAAGCAGTAAGGGAAATATACAGACACCTCAACCTCAACGAGATGAAGGCTTCCATTAAGTAATTAAGAATACCCTGGATGTTATCTAAGTGTGTACACAACAAGAGATCCACAGCGTCTTCAAAACACCCCAAGCTGTCTTCAACATCGTCTTCCCATGTCAGGGCATGTGTAGTTGCACACCGAGTACTACCACAGACCGTAGGTTGCGATAGCATGAGTGACGTGGCCGTCGGCCGATCTACTACAATGCCACAACAAGGATACAGTTCCAACTATGGGGAATGCATACATGTACTTATCAAGTTGACCTGAAAAAGCTTCCACTATGCCACCAACTCCAGCTATCTAACCGTTACCAGGAAGCAACCATACAACTCCTCATGCCGCCATTCCCATCCCGACCCGTAATCAGATTCCCCGCCCCGAGATTCGCGCCAAGCTCCCCATATACGCTGGCGAGCACCCCGTCCGGCAACACTGGCACGTCCGCTCAGATGCTGCCGCTGCCCGTACGCCTCTCTACCCGCTGTACGCGCAGGTCGCACGCGGTTTCGCGGCGACTGATCGTGAACACCAGCACACGAAAGAAGCTGGCAACGACGCGGATTCGGGCCTCCTCCTAAATCTGCCTGTCTGCCTTCATTCAGGATCCGTCGCCATGGGCTCATGGATTCAAAGCCCCACAACCTGTGAGTCCGCTGGTCAATCTTGCGGCCAAATGCCTCCCCCCTTTTCCGCCGTCCAGCGAGGCAGGAGTGGGACGCAGGCTTGCGTTTCGCTCTGGGCCTGCCTGGTCAAGATACCCAACCTGGGCGTTCTCAAACCAGATGAATAGTCCTTCTCTCATGGGCTGCAATCCAATTGAATGGACAGTCCTGACTTGATAAATGCTCCATGCTCTCTGTCTCGTCGTCTGAATGTTCGTCGTCGTCTGAATATTCGTCGTCTTCTTCCACCTGCAGTCTCTCAAGTGTGTAAAGTCCCACTCTTCTAAAGAAATCCGGATCGCACCTGGTGCGTTGAACCACTAAGCCTATTGAACTTTTCTTAGGCATTCTCCAAACCGACTCCTCGTCAGAGTCACGGCACACCTCGAGACAATAGAAATTGTCCATATCCGGAACCGGTATCTTTGTATCCAGGACAGCTCGTACGGGTTGGCATTCAGCAGTGTGTATACCGTCTGAGGTTTCGCCTCCGCAACAACGCAAAAGCACCGATCGCTCCGCACTTATTAGCATATCCTCGCTTGGAAAAGAATATTTTTCCACTTGCGGGTATGTATTATCTGCTCTATTATCGTCAAGTGCATGGTAAATAGTTGGTGCGAGATGTGCTTTGATGACTAGACATCCCCGTGTCACATAACCAAAAGGGGCGGCAGAAAAGGCTAAGCTGATGTCTGCAGAGCAGAGATTGAGGGTGAGTGCCATATATGTTATGCGTTGAATAGAGGTGACTGAAAACTGCCTGTATGTAATCGGGCCGTTGACAGAGGCCCAGGACCAGCTTGGAAATCCTGAGTCTTGGTCGCGCACAGAGTCCGAGCCTACGGGATCTGAGCATTCCCATAACAAGCCAGCGTGTAGGTCACCTGGGTTGGACCATATGCCTGCCAGGTACCGGCCAAGGGCGCTGTTGGGAAAATTAGCTGCATAAACCTCTGCGACTGCTGCAATGGCTGGAAGTCGATCGGTTTGAACCGAGAGCTGTCGACGACGGAAAAATTGTACGATTTCCACCCATGGTGTGTGTTTCAGTACCCCTTCGTTGATTCTCTCGGAAAGCTCTAAACTATTACCATACTCAAGGTTGCATTGAACGCCATCCGCGTCGTTTTTTGCCAAACACGCCCATCTGATACCGTAAGTTCCATATATCAGGAGTCTCCGAGAGAGCAGATGTTCCTGCATCGTCCATCCTCGCGTATGGATAGCTTCTTTCGAATATGTCTGAGGAGATGCTATCACGGATCCCAGGGTTCCATCTGGACCACAGTATTTTAGGCGTATCGGGCTCGGATTATGCTCGCACACAGTCAGGAAACCTTCTTCGCACGAAGCAGCCCTGGCCGCAGAGATCGTCAATGTGGAATACTTGAAGATGTTATGCATCTTGCCGATTTCTGCCGCCATCTCCTCTTCGTCGTCCTGAACAATGCAAAGACTGTCGATCCAGATGAATGGGATCTCAAGCTTTGAGGCGGTGTAGATGGCATCGACGATAGTCTGTGATTGCTGGGACATGTCAAGCCCATTGAGACGCGATTCGACATTGTCTTTTGTGGTTTTATGTGGTTGGTTCCCGCCCCAGCAATAACTAAGCGTTGCATATGAGATCAAAGAATCTATATGGGAGATATCTGTGGATTCTACAAGCTTGAATTTGCTTGGCGCTTCCCGGAGATCGACCAACCGCTTAGGATTAGTCGCCGAAGCCATTGTAGGCATCACCAAGTTCTTATCGTCGCACTCTTCGTGTTCGTGTAGGCAGGTCTTAAGCCAAGAGCGGGCTCGTTCGAATACCGCTGGGTCACGGAGATCCCTATGTGGTTCCTCCCCAGAAACAAACTTGGAGCTTGGATCGCCTGTTCGAGTTGCCTAGTCAATAGTCCGTCTTTGAATTCTTTCCCGGCGACTACACGACCCTTTCCTTTCGCGCTGGCTTGAACACTGACCTCTAGGTGCATAAACTTGAAGTTCTTCGGCCATACCATTCCAGATGCCGATAATGTCGGCTGCTGAGTCATTTCCGTGGAAGCGTATGTCCAACTCTTGTCCTTGTTTAATGAGTGAGCCAACATCAAGGAACTTGAAGAAGTCACAGCCGTCGCGAGACCCAGCTTCAAAAGAAGAAAATGGGATCTTAAGAAGTTCAATTAAAGTTAAGGAGCTCCACGATGGTCGTTCACACTGCTTACGCATGCCTAACACGATTTGCTGACAATGCTTGCATTCGTGCAATTGCGGATTCGGAACATCTCCGGTCCCCAGGCCCTCACCTGGCTCGCACATAATGACTCGTCCGGTTGATGATGTTTGTGTTCTTTAGAGATGCAAAATGCGCGAATTTCAAGCGTATGGCGATAGATAGTTATAAGGGGGCAGAAAGGAAAGAGAAAAGAAACAGGCGGGGTAACTAGTAAGCTCAGCTGACAAAGTGGTGTTCCAGGGGAGTGGCCAATCGTTGGGCGCGACGACATGTTTTCCCCGGAATTCTTACTAGATATACCTGAGGCATCCTCCGGCACATTATCTGAGGCCGAGAAGGCTGTCGATGCGAGTTCGATGGACATAAACGGGCATCGATAAGCGAAGTAGAGAATAGGGGCTGCGACACTTTTTACTTATTTGTCGACCGACATCTAACTGACGGAACCACGCGCACCAACGTGTATGAAGTCAAACGTATTACTATCTTCAAGCCACTGCTTCACACCCGCGCCTGCTGAACGAGACACCTTTTGCCCTTGGGGGTCAGCACAAAGTACCACTGGGGCTCCATGTCCGCATCGCTCATCCCCTCCAGAGTCGAGATCTCCACGTTGGGAAATCTATGGAAAAACCGCGCGGCCGCGAGCCGGATCTCTAGTCGCGCAAGGTGCAAGCCCAGACATACTGCGAGTAGTGGTAAGACGTCAATCAGCAACTAGTCCTATAAGTGCTACAATAGGGGGTTAACAAGCAAGGCCAGCGAGAACTTACCACGACTTCCGCCACCAAAAGGCAGGAACGAATCCTTCATGCGCCTCGAAGGGCTCTGCCAGCGCTCCGGCCAGAACCGTTCCGGTTCCGGGAATGCCTTGGGGTCGCGGTGCAGACAGTAGGCCGACGTAGTGACGGTAACGCCCGCGGGCAACCGCTGGCCACACAGCTCAGGGGCGTCGGGCGGCACGACGCGCGGCAAGGCCGCGGGCACAGCGGAGTAGAGTCGCAGCGTCTCCTCGATGACCATGGCCAGGTAGGGTAGTTCGCGGACCTGAGCGTCGGTGAAGCTCGTCTGCCCGGGCAAGGGTAGGCGCTGCTGGATCTCGCGCACCAGTTTCTGCTGGACTCCGGGGGTACGACACACGGCCCAGACCAAGTAGGTCAGCGTCTTGGACAGGGTGTCGCTGCCGCCGATGATGTACGCCTGGGCGTCGACAGTGAGCTCGAGGGGCGTGAGGGCGCTCTGGCAGCCGCCCGTGGTGGGTGACTGGTAGAGCTTGCTGAAGAGTGTGTGGATGGCCGTCTCGGGGTTTTCCACTAAAAGGCGCTGGTGTCGCTGCAGACAGTCGTGCGCGTACTGCATAGTGCGGTCCTCGACCTCGGTCGCCTTCTTGAAGCTCTCCAGGGGCAGGACGAAGGGCACTTTTCGGAGCCACTGTGTCAAGGAAGGGAAGGCCACGCGCACCATAAACGTGTTCCCGGTGGACTCAATGTCCATGACATACTGATTCTTCTATCGATTCGTATGTCGGTCACGGCCTCGGGAGAGAAGGGTGGAAATCAATTTTGCTTACCTCACCCTTTTCCAGCATCCCGAGAGACTCGCCGAAGCTCAAGAGGCCAATGATGTCTGTCGCCATAAAAAGCCACCACTTGTATATGTCAGCTGTCCCTCTATCCTTCATCTCGAAGGCCATTTTGTCTATGGCCATCTGGATCTTGCGATCGATTAGTGGAACCACCGACCGCAGTCCGGTCTCGGATAATGGCTGGGAGAGGTGACGCCTACGTCGCCGATGGATAAGCGGATCAGTTGCATTGAACACATTGGGCGTTCCTAGAGCCAGAGTCTTATACCAAGGAGACTTGAGGAACTCTCCTTTGATCCGATAGATGGATTGGACAGCCACTGGGTCGGATATGTCGACTTCATGGGGTGCGGTGCGGACGATAGGCCCTGGCCCGCGTGATCAGTATCAGGTAGTAAGTACAGCGTCGATGAACCCCTCCACTAACCATATCTGGCATGAAGGGACTGGACATATACCGGTGCCCGACCCTGGATTTGATGATAGGTGTACACTGCCGAAGTGAACTTGGTGTACCATGGGCCTGGAACCCTGGCTAATGAGCCATACGAGGCAATGCTGGACAACTGTAGATAACCAGTTAGCCTTATATCAAATATACATAGACTTGCTAAAGTTCCAAGATGAAACTGCACTCACTTTCACTGCCAACACCAACAGGACCACAACAATCCAGGTGAGGTAGCTATCCGGGAGGACTGAGCCCTTGATGCTAGATTTGTCGATGACCATGATGAAGTCTCTTTGTCTCTCTCTGGACGAGTTTGTCATGACAAGAGTAAGTCTCATGGGCAAGCTGATCTATGTATTTCCTGTCTACGAGTTGACCTCATATAACTCTCACATTGCTGAATCATGACTGCGAGGAAAGCCCGAGATTCTTTGTCGCTATAGTTCGCCGTACCCTCGCCACTTGATGTACCCCATCATGGTCGAACCTTGAGTTGCCCCCGAACATCTTGGTCCCGCACGTCAATCTCGACTCCGTTGACCCCAGCTCCCCCAGCTCTTCAGGAAAACATGGGATGGCGCCCAAAAGGGGATCGATTTGCGACCGAGCTCTGCCCTTCTCATTCGTATTATTCGACGTTGACCACAAATAGTAACTCTTACCCTGCATATGGTTTTCCGCGGACAGACCGAGTAGACAAGCTTTCTCATCATCCTGTCTCTATTGGTTGGCGGAGAATGCCTCCGCTATTTTCTTGGCTTTCGTCTATCGTCGGTTCGTTGGTTATTGACTAGATTTGGGGAATGATGAACGCCGAACGGAAATTCACAAGTCTTCGCGAGTCGCGAGTCGTTTGTGTTAATCAATGCATATCGGCGGGACCGACTTGACGACGTGAAAGTCCGGTCCAGACTTGGGCAGACACATATGCTTCGGGCCTAGACACAACTCATAATTGATGGTCGGACTTGGTATAGCTCTTTGAGCTGCTGTCAAGTTCCGGATTACCCGCGCCGCCCCTGATCGTGGCTGAGGCGGCCTCCTGGATAATGTTTCTGCCCGAGCAGTTAAGCCCGCATGTGATCACTGACTACTATGATGCGCTGATCCTCGAGAAACTCAAGAGATTTCGGGGACTACGAGAATAGTGTCGATTGTAAACTTAGTATCGATGCATGAAGGGGTATCGGAAACGAACTGCAACATAAGATAATAGTGGACATATCTAACTCCAACTGACAGAAAATAGTCTGGCTCCAATCTTGGAGGGAACTGTGACACGCAATCCTAATCCTGCAACCTCCAACTTCGTCCCTGGCATCTCAGGGTAGAGCAGCGAAATAGAAACATCCTTGACGCCCTCGACGAAAGAAAACGGCAGCTCGCATGACTCCTGGCCTCCACGACGCCAAACCGCGAGGTAGCATTTTCCACCTCTCCCGGAGCTACTGTTACCACCATCCACAACACGCAGGCCGGCCGCCAGCCAATCGTCGTGCCACTTGGCAAATCCCAGCGGCCAGAAGGGTACAGCCGTGGCAATGTCTCCACGGATATCCTTGTAGATATCCATACCGCGGTAGACAAGATCAAGCTGGCGGGGCGCCAGCAAGTCGAGACGGCCACTGAGATGAATGCGGCCGCTGATCAGGCTGTTGACGACGGTGAGCGCGTTGGTCTCGTCGTCCCATCCGGGCTGCGGGTACGCCCAGGTTGCGGCCTGCTCCGGGACCACGGCGGTGTGGATGGCGGCGACGATGGCGGCATACCGCACGGGGTCCTGCTGATCGCTCGTCGACTGTAGGGTGTGCACAGCGTTCATAGCGTCGTCCATGCGCTGCGCCCCGCTGCTGCAGTTCTCGATGATCAGACCCGGATACCGATCCAGCAGCCCGGACACCCAGCGCAGGTAGGCGCGGTTATGCGCCAGCTGGCTCGCCCCGGCGCTGCTGCAGGCCACGTCGGTGCCCTGCGTCACCTCGATGTTGTAGTCGAACTTGAAGTACTCGACTCCGTACGCCTTCACGAGCCGGTCGATGACTCCGTCCATGCGCGCGACCACGGCCGGGTGCCGGAAGTCGAGCTGGTACCGGTTCTTCTCGAGGATGCGCTCGCCGTCGCGCCGGAAGTAGGCCTCGGGCGGTAGGTCGTCGGCAACGGGGCTGCGCACCCCGATCACCTCGGCCTCGACCCACAGCCCCGGCTTCAAACCCGCCGCGCGGATCTTATCCAGGAGGTTCTTGAAGCCCATGGGAAACCGCTTCGCCGAGGGCTCCCAGGCGCCGACGTCGTCCCACCAGTCGTTGTCGTCGGCGTACCAGCCCGCGTCGATGACGAAGTACTCGGCGCCGGACCTGGCTACGGGCTCGATGAGGGCGAGGATCTTCTCGTCGGTCGGGTCGCCCATCAGGCAGTTCATGTAGTCGTTGAAGATGATGGGGAGGTGCTTGTGGTCTGGATGGTCTCGGCGAATGCGTCGACGGTACTGTGTGAGCGCTCCGAACGCAGCGTCGGCACCGCCAAAGACGTGACACACTGCCGCCGTGGCGCTGGCGAACGTCTCCCCTGGGGCTAGCCTCTGCCTCCAGTCATGGTCGTTGGAGTCTGGGCCGCTAGCTGCGAGGTAGATGTCGTCCTTCCAGTCGCCAAGCTCCCACTTCCAAGAACCGTTGTTCTCAACCTGCCAGAGCCAAGTCTCGGCATTGTCTCGGCGCTTGAGCATGCCGATCGGCAGATGTCCCTGTGTGGAGAAAGTGCCTCTATTCGACACGTTGAAGATGGACATAGGGGCTAGGTGCCCCTGGTTGAGTTGGTAGACTCCAAAGTCGTCGAGGCCCACATCAGGGAGAGATATCTCACGCCATTGGGCCTCCCGGAACCAAGTGTTGGTTGCAGAAGACACGGTGAAATCTGCCCACCACTCTTTGGATCTGGTGAGCCCTCCTATGACGAGGGAAGAAATTTGTGTCACCACAACATCTTTCTTTCCCTTATTATGGATAGTCGCGCTCGACTGCAAGACTGGCAGTCCTTCGAATAAGATTAGATGACTCGTTACTGCGATGCCAGTCTGTTCATCGTGAAGAACCACGTTGAGTGTCCTGCAAGCCTTGCCATCGTCACTCTTGATATCGTGAGATCTGTACTTGAGCCGCGTCCCGATATAGCTCCCAACAAGTGCCTTGGACGTCTTGTTCTGCGAGTTGCCCTCGCCGCTGAGGCGGACTTCACAGAGAGGGGTCGCTGAGCTGTCGAAATGGGGAGTCCCCTGAACCCGTGGAGGTGTACCTGCGGGCAGTATGTCCTGGAAATATACACTTCCATCTTTGTCTACGTAAAGTGTGACTTCCACCACATCATTGCTGAAGGCAATTTCACTTGGGGTCTCGGCAGTGACCATGGCTGTGCTGTATGGCGCGTATTGCAATTACTTGGGGGTTAAGGGAAGACGAAAGGCACAACTTTGGGTTGAGTTCCCCGAAAGATCTCTGCTATCGAAAACTGAGACTGATCCTACTCATGACTTCATTTGGTAGCCAACACCACCGCAATAGCTATCCGATTGGACCGCCTATGTTACTGTTAACCCTTGGCATGCTACTGTGAAGGTCTCTGATATAACCGCCTGGTACAGCTCCTTCCCCGCAGTCAAAGGTACGCTCTCCGCACCCCCGCCCCTGGCTTCGGACTCGCGGCCGAGACCGTAGTGAATGCTGCATGACAGGGAATCATTTCATGTAGTTACCCAATACAGCATTTACTTCCGGTTAGAGCAATATGAACGGCTGTGTTGATATCGTGGCAAATGATTTGTCTACTCTAGGATACTACTCTAATCGCTATTGCTGGTGGACCCCTTTTCCGTGTCGTTTCTCTGAAGCCGTCTTGCCACATTGCCAGTCAGGTACTTCTCCATGTTCGGAACGAAGCAGGCGAACACCACCAAAATGAACCCGAACGGGATAGTCGCCAAAAACACCACCTTGAAGCTCGCCACGTAGCTGTCTCGCACCTGCCGCGCGACCACCTCGACTACTTCGCGCGTCGCACCGGGCACCCCGGAGAGGCTGTCATCCTCCACCTTGATCGCGGCGAACATTGCTGACAGAGACGACTCGGGAAGACCCGCGCGAACCGCAGCGGGACCCACGTCCGTGTCCAGGTGCTCGGCGAGGCGGGTGTTGAGGATGGAGACGTAGAGCGCCTGCGCGACGGCGCCGCCCATGGAGCGGATGGACGCCAGCGCGCCCGCGGCGAGGCCAATGTCGCACGCGTCGAAGAGGAGAGTGACGCCCGGGAACGCGATGTTCTCGTTGAAGCCCACGGCGACGGTGCCCAAGACGCCGAGCGCGATGGCGCCCGTATGGTTGGTCAGGACCCCAGCGAGGCCCGCGATAAAGGCCGCGGCGCAGAGGGACGCGACGACGGTCTGGATCTTGACGCGGGGCACGTAGGAGATGGCGAGCCCGCCAAGGACCTGGCCCAGCAGGATGCCGCCGCCCACGACGCTAGACTGCCACCCAACCTCGAGGACCCCCTGCCCGAAGACGCGCCCGATCAGCGTCGGCCACAGTACTGTCAGGGAGAAGTAGATCATGGAGCTCAAGGTCGCGATCATGATGATGGCCACGTACTCGATGCTGCGGAAGATTCGAGGCGGCATGATGCCGTGGTTGTGCATGATGAACTGCTCGTAGAGCCCGAACCCGATGAGCGTCACAATGCCCACAATCAGCGTGCCCAGCACATGCGCGCTGCGCCAGGGGTACGCCGTACCGCCCCACGACAGCCCGACGAGGAACAGCGTCATGCCCGAGCAGAACAGGAACAGCCCGCCGAAGTCGAGGGCCCGGACCTGTTGCCACTTGGTTCGGCCCCGAACGTGCAGCTGCTCGTAGCGCGGCGGATGATAGAAGACGGCGTAGAGTACGACCGTGACCACGGAGAACATGATGCCGAGGTAGAACGACCAGCGCCAGCCGCCCACGCGGCTTGGTTCCCCACCCGGACCCGACGACGACGACGATGTATTCAAGATGAATAGTCGCGCGATGGCCGGACCGAAAACGGCAAAGGGCAGCGACGACAGGAACACGAGCGTGACGATGGGCCCGCGCAGCCGGTTGGGCACGAGCTCGCCCAGGACGACCTGGTGCGACAGTTGACCCGCGGCCGCGAAGCCGTTGAGCAAGGTGGCGGCGATGAGGGCGCCGACCGAGGGGGCCGTCGCGCCCACGACGCAGCCCAGGACGCTGAGAGAATTGCAGCCCAGGACCATCCAGCGGCGGCCGAAGATGTCGCTCAGCCGGCCCACCAGCAGGAAGCCGATGCCATTGCCCAGCAGGTACGCCGTGCCCACCCAGCCGATGTCGGGCGACGGGCCCAGGTCCGCGTCGATGAGGCTCAGCGTGTTGGCGGGCATGACCCAGCTGAGGTAGGCGCAGATGCTGGCTGTGCATGTTGCCTGTGTGTTGGTGGAATTGTATGAGTGAGCCAAGCGTCGCTGCTATTGGATCAAGTGGACGGGACTGGTGCTCCCACGAAACCGTGGATTGGATTGAATGAATAGGGGCATGTTCACGTTCACTTGCTTACCACAACTGTGCCAATGAACTGTGGACTGCGGAAGTAGCCCGCGGGTAACTCGTTCACCTCACCACCGATGACTTTGGCGGAGACCAGGTCGACGGTGCCATCAATGTGCCTCTTCTCGACGACGCGCTCGACCTTCTCGGCCCTGTTGTCCTTCTGGTTGTCCATTTCGCAATGGCTATGAAGCTTAGAAGTTGCGAAGCATCGCCGCCTGGAACTTAGTATGGGTGGCACATGATCTTATATAAGTATAGATAGAGGTGCGTATGCCGGCAGATCTGTATTCCCGTGTATCTTGCCTTGCATCTGGGGGACGTGTATACGTTGCCGAAGTCAGACCGCCCTGTATGCGAGTCAGACAACCTTTGGCCATGTTTGGGTCGGACTTGACCTCATCGATAAGACTTTCCGTTACCAAAAGCATGCATTATCCATTATCACTTTTTCCAACACATTGTATGTGTGGCGTGTGGTAGGCAGACTCCTGAACATTCTACTGCAAAAGCGACGCGAAGTTGGTTGCCGCGGAGTCGCCCGTTGTGCTTGGACTACAGCCAATGCCAATGCCAAGCCGAGGTAACCCCTCGCCAGCATGCCGTGTGTTGGTATTTTAGCTCTATGCAGTAATCATGTATGTCTCGTCTATGCATGGCGACCAATGATGGGTGCAACAACTCCCGAGAGGATGTCACCTTGGGGTTACAGTCAACTGCACACGCCGTATTATAGTCAGCTAAAGCTCTAGGCGACTTTGCATAGTAACATGAGGAGGTGATGGACCATTTGGAGTTAATACGTTAGAGCAGCATGGTCGCCAAGTTACGGGGTGATTTCCTGATTTCTGCAAACTGCGATACATGAAGATTCCCAGCAAAACTACATCGTGTCGTCTCGGCGGGAAGTGAAATGCGAGATATTGTCTAAGAAGGGAAAGAATACACGATTAAGTCGTCGCGTTGAAAGCAGTCAACTGATCTAAACTCAGGGGTTCGGCCCGCCCCTGATACTTTGCTGGTGCACACTACCTACTCCCTTGATAGGCAGCGTCTAGCGACACTGGGAGTAGTCTTGCAGAAGGTACGAGTCAGTGGAGGTTCTAGAAGCCGTGTTGAAGGGCCTGGGGGGAAAAGGTCCAGGAGGTTCAACTTACATTCGTTGGAAGCCTGGCAAGCTCCTTGAGAACAACAAGTCGCGCCCCTGCCAGAAATCATTAGTTCACAGCTCTGATCCAGAATGCCGAAGGAAAAAAGAAAAGAAGCAACCTACGACCATCCTTGGCCTCCGCATTGAGACCACATGGCTCCACACTGCCTCGAAAAGTTAGCCAAGCCGGACAGGGGGATCCGGATGATGGGGTAAAGCACTCACGTTGCCGCTGGGCGGGCTAGTCGGCTCGGAGGTTCCCGGCTGGGTAGTGGGGCTGGGGCTAGAGCCGCCTCCGTTGTCGCCTCCACCACCGGAGCTGCCGCCGGCGCTGAGGGTGATGTCGGAGGAGCCGGAGCTCTGGTAGCCCTCAGTGGCGAGGATCTGGTAGTCGTGAGATCCAAGATTCATCCCTTGCTTGGCCCAGGCGGCGAAGTGGTTGGCGATAGTGATGGTACCGCTGGTACGCTTGCTCGAACGGATGGACCAGTACTGGTTGAAGGTCGAGGTGCCCTCGATGGATGGCTGGTTGACGCGCTGGCTCTCGTAGATATCGTAGGTAGCGCCGTCCGACGTGAAGCTGCCCTTGTGCTGGCCCCCGTTGCCCGGGTTGTAGGGCCCAAAGTTCTCGAGCACGTAGTACTCGACCAGTGGGTTCTTAGTCCACCCGTACAACGACAGGTACCCGTTGGACCCCGGGTCGAAGGAGCCCGAGTAGGTGATGGTGTGGCTGCTGCCCGGGTTCCAACCCTTGCCGCCCACGAAGTTGTTGCAACTCTGCCACGAGACGCTGTACTCGCCGCCGGCCTTGTTGGTGTACTGCACGTTGCCGCCGCCCGCGTTCCTGCATCAGGGGAGAATGGCCCGTTAGCAGATGGGCCGCAACTCATGTGTTGGGTCTTACCAGAAAGAGTAGTAGTATCCGTTGTTGGTTCCAGTCTGGCTGTCGCTGATGGACTGCCGAGACACCAGATCTCCAGACATCTCAGTGACATTAAATGGGAAGGCAGCAGCGCCGGCAGCCAACAGGCTGAGGAGCGCAGTGTGGGACAGCATGATGAATGGGTCGAGAAAGCTTGAATGTTGGTGATCTGCAGCGATTATGTGATTTGCCGTCTTGGCTGTTGCTTGTTTCCCCTACATCCAGAGTACCAAGCATCGGCGAGGGACGGCAATTGTTATATATTTCGACTTGGCATTGGCTTGGCCACCTGGCTGGGAGACAGTCGTAGCAGCTTTGGTGTTCTCATCCTGCTATCTCCTCGATCCGGTCCGGAAGCTGGACGGCCGTGGTTGTGTCCACTGGGCCGGAACTCCGCAAGCGACCACCGCCATGGCTGCCGCCTTATTCCTTGATTGACGGAACTTTCGGGTCTCCAGGTCACTGTCTTCATGATACCGACTCTCTGTATTCAGCTAGAAGTCTAGGGTGCTTCCAGGTGCCCATGAGGAAAGAAGGATTACGCGCCGAACTGTCGTGACGAGTGCAACAAAATGTATAGATTGATGCCGCTGCTTCCATGCTAGCCTGCTTTTGGCTTTTGGAGGGCGGGCATTTCAGGCTAAATGAGAAAATATGTCATTCTCCGCGGATATCTAAACGGTTTCCCGCTCCCTTGTACATATCCCAGGATTCTTTTAACAAAGTTGGTGGTCATGGTTGAGCCAGTGTCTGGTGCCTGGTTCTCCGCACAGCATTCCAGGTTCGAAAGGGGTCCCTGCTGTGACCCCGCGCCAACCTCACACCATTACTCCGGAGGGTTCCCTCCATTCTCGCGGATCTGGGGCCGCGATTGGGCATGCATACAGGAGAATGATATCTATGCGGCCTTTTCGATAGATAGCTGCTAAAATTGGAAGTTCAAAGACAATGCTCGATATGCAATACGCCACCCTTGCTATGTTAGTGCGCGGAGCATGCCCGCTGACCACACCAGTACCGCATGAGATGGCGTTGATCCTGGGCGCAACCGGGTTCTGGGTCAAGTGACCGACAACCTGACTTGCACTTCGGCGCTGTATTCCGGGACGCCAAACAGAAGAAAGGACAATGTCTTCTATCTCTTTTTCTCTTTTCTATTCGCAAAAGTATGAAATGAAGAAGGATTCCCGAAACGAGGTCCATTGTGCGAAGGCAATTCTTGTCGCGCTTGGCGATCGTAGGCCTAGCTCATAGCGCAGTGCCGTATCTTACTTAACTTCAGGCCAGGACTAACTAATAGGGAAGCAACAGGCCATGTTGCGGCAGCCCCTGAACGATGTCGCACCCGCCACTACCAATGCCCACGCATCGAAGATGGTGGTGCCAGTGCTGTGTATACTTCCCTTGAAACCCATTCTGAACCGATCGGCCGCATCATGAGGACATCCTCGTTGCTTATCACCCATATGATGCTAGATACAGCGAGCACGAGATGGGCTAACTACCCAATCTTGCTGTTCCGGCTAACACCATGAATCACTGAATCGTGAATGTACGGATACTTTGCACTGCGACAAGTAATAGAAGCCATCGGGAAGCAAGTCGGTCATCCGATGAATCACACAACCTTCGTGCGTCAAGAGCATACCCCGCCGTCGCATTGCATATCTCCAACTGTGTGATAGGGACATCTAGATAGAGAAAATGTACCCCCCTTCTTGAACCGGAGAGTTGGTATTTTCAAGAGCCCGAGGTCTACCATCTTGTGGTTTCCAAACAAAGGAGAATCTGCCCTTGCAACACGATTAGAAAAGTTATATATATATATCTCCATATTGCAATCAGCATAACCCGATTTGACCGAGAGAACGTCAAGCCGAAGATGAATACTCTCAGCAGAGACAACAAGCTCAAAGTACTCATCGTAGGCTCCGGCCTCGCCGGCCTGACCGCCGCGCGCGTCCTGCGCGAGCACCACGCCGTCACCGTGTACGAGCGCGGCGACGCGGCGGTCGCGACGGGCGGGCAAGGCATCGTGCTCGGCTGCAACGGGTCCAAGATCATGCGCACGCTGGGCTACGACGCGGACCGCGTGGGCGCCGTCCCCCTCTACCGGCTCGGGGTCTTCGACAGTCGCAACGCGATGCTCGAGGAGACCGACATGCAGCTGGCCGAGCGCTACGGGGCCGGCATGTTCGGGCAGAAGCGCTCGGATTTTCGCGACGAGCTGATGCGGCTGGCGACGGCGCCGTCGGCTGAGCTGGGCGTTGTGGGGGAGCCGGCGGTCATGAAGTACAATAACGCGGTGGTAGATCTGGACCCCGAGAAGGGTGTTATTACTCTGAGCGATGGCTCGACAGCGGCAGGAGACGTCGTCATAGGCAAGTAGACAAACAATCATTTTTAGTTGCCTCAACCTTTTCTACGTCTACACTTTTGACAATGGACGTAATGATCATCTAACGCGCAGCACCAACAGTCGCAGACGGAATCCACTCGCGCCTCCGATCCACCGTCGCCGGCGCAGGATGCCCGCAGGCCAAGAAGACGGGCCTGTCCGTCTACCGGGTAGCTGTCTCGCTCGACGAGGCCAACCGGGCCCTGGGAGACTTGGACCCGCCTCCCTGGTGGCAGCCCGCCATGTATCGAAACTCGCAGACCTTTATATACGGACCCGAAGGCAGCCGCCGCTTCGTGACGGCCTACCCGTTCCGGAACCATACGTGCTTCAACTTCTCTTGCATCATGGTGACCCAGGTCTCCAGCAAGAGCACCACGGAATCGTGGAACACGGATGGCGACCGCGACAAGATGCTCGAGTACTTCGGGTGGGACGAGGGGCTGAAACGGATTCTTGGGTAAGTAGAGTAGTAGTCATAACACAAAACCTTTCAAGCGTTAGACTTCACCCTCAACCAGGACTCTCTGCCTCACAGAACCCAAACCAAGGCCACGCCACACTCTCCCTGCCCATTCTGCTAGGGTTTATAAGGCGCAATGATAGCTAATTCCCTTGACCGGGTTGGGACAGCCTAGCGGTAGTAGTCTTATTCCTATATTGAGAGGCAAGAGGAGTTCGATTCCCTCTGCGGTCATATGTTCAATCCCTCCTATGGGCACTTTCTTTTTCGTCCTTTTCTTCGTACTTTCCAATACCTAGACGGACGTCCCACAACGCTCCCTTTTCTTTTCTTTTCTCTTTTTTTCTCTCCCCATTCCCCGTGCATAACTAATCAGAAAACCGTTGTGGGACAGCGCGGCTGCGGAAGTCAAGACCTGGGAACTGCAAGACATGGAACCCCTCCCGACCTGGACTCGAGGCTGCACGATGTTGATAGGCGACGCCGCCCACGCCATGACGCCGCTGCAAGGGCAGGGCGCCAACATGAGCATTGAGGACGCCGAGGGCTTGCGGTTGCTGATTTCCAAAGAGGGGACGACGCGCCGCGAAGACGTCCCCGCCATCCTGAGACGGATCGAGAGTGTCCGCCGACCGCGCACGGAAAGCGCCGTGGCCCGGACGCGTAACACCCACGCCAGGCTCTCGATAACCGAGGGCTTCCACGAGAATGAGGATTTCTTCCACAACTATAATGGCATACACGCTGCATTGGCAGACCAGGAGGCTGGCGAGCAGAGGGAGGGTGGATTGAACGGCTGAAAGTTGGACTATAAGGATCGCTGAGCATAACTGCATCCGTGGATGAGTCATACGAGTCCATCATACAGTTCTCGCTCTAAATATAGGAGCATCAAATGTCAAGTAGACTCGGAGAATATCGACAAAACCTTCAAAGCGTGAGATTCGTTGATGTATGCCAAAACTCCTTGATGTTGGATATCGTACCAGTAGGAAAGTGGCGTTCCACATAACCTGGAGTAGGTATCTAGTCCCGAGAGAATAGCGATGGGATTCCTTACGACGGAATGGTCATTGTAGAATCCTCACCAAACAGGCTGAAAGTAGTAGTTGGGAGATATCGCAAAAACCCCGTTCAGCGGCTCATCACGCGCAGGAGCATGGTGAGGCACGACCACGCCGTCCGGTGCTTTCGGGTTTCCGTCCTCGTCGACACGCACCAAGACCCCGTCGCGCTCGGCCTTCCAGCCCGCGCTCCCGGCGACGTACGCATCCGCCAGCCCCCAGACCTCCTTGTCGTCGGCCTCGCCAATCTCGAAGACGTTGAGCGTGTCCCAGTTGTTGCTCACCCCTCCATCCGCCGCCGGGCGGAAGACGTTCTGGAGCAGGTGGCGGAAGGCGCTGGTGCGCTCCATCCAGAGGTCGGCCATGTCGACGTGGCGCAGGGCGGTGCGGTCCTCGAGGATGCGGTTGCCCGGCTGCGGGGTGAAGCGGACGAAGAGGCGGTCCACCTTCGGCAGGCCCGGCAGGAGCAGCAGGCCGATGTGCGTCGACAGCGGGAAGATGGCGATGTAGTTGAAGTCGACCACGCTCGCCGGCAGCAGCGGCGCGTTGTTGGGGTACTCGCCCGTGCCCAGCAGGGCGCTCAGCATGGACGGCGGCGAGCGCAGGAAGAACTCGTACGTCGAGTAGGCGCGTATGGACGACCCCTCATTCAGGAGGATCGAGGTCCAGGGGCGGAGGGTGAGGAAGGGGCACGGGGGCGCGGGCATGGCGCCCTTGTAGAGGGAGGGCCTGGTCGATGCTTCGGGGGGTGGAGGATGACTGCTCGAGCCCAGGTGACTCGATGCTAGGCTTGGGCTGGCGTTGTCGCTATCTGACTGAGG
Source organism: Apiospora koreana (assembly GCA_017163955.1). Classification (NCBI taxonomy): domain Eukaryota; kingdom Fungi; phylum Ascomycota; class Sordariomycetes; order Amphisphaeriales; family Apiosporaceae; genus Apiospora; species Apiospora koreana. The sequence goes on from JAFHKQ010000017.1 coordinate 385,624, forward strand.
GGATCGGTGAGAGCGCGCGAGCGAAAGGATGTGGTACGGGATACTAAAGGACCAAGCATCGTCTAGAAACAGCATGCGGCTGAGGAAAGCCGCCAGAGTCGTCGGTGGGGCCATGATGGTGAACCGCAGCGGATCAATGACGGCGAAGAGCTGCTCCCACATGATTTCCAGGTCCGCCGGATGGATCTGGTAGGCGACTCGAGCCGGCTCGATGCCCTGGTCGGCAAAGTCTACCAGCAGTGTGAAGGTCACCACCTGGCGCTGGAGCCCGTGGCTCAGCAGGAAGCGCAGCAAGGGGGTAGGAGACAGGCCGCCCGAGGGGTTCAGCGAAGAGAGCCCAGGCTGCCACAGCACGTTGCGGAACAGGATGGGAAGCGTCAGGGCGCGCCAGAGTTTGTTGACCCGCGATGCGGTCTTGAGGTTTAGAACTTCGCTTTTGAGCAGGTCTTCGCTGGGCTGCTCGTGGAGTCGGCGTTCTGATGGGGCCGGGCCGGCGAGGAACTCGAAAACCTCGGCCAGGATTTCCCGCGGAAGACGGTCCATTGCTGTTGCAAGATGGCGACGGGGATGGCGCGAAAGCTGTTTAGATTGAGTCTTAACAGGGAGTCAATGAATATATTTTCTAGAGAAACAAAATGTCATCTATCACCTGAAAGTGTACTACGCGAGGCGGTTGGAATCTAGGTAGGCAATAGGTTGGATTGAATCATATTGTTAGGCCAGTCAGGCGAAAGTTAATGATGCGCGCAGCACGTGGCTATGGCCTGTCGTACCTCAGCTCTCCCGTACATTAGGGCGAATCGAAAGATGCGATCAACTCTGATGTTCCTAGCAAAGCGCAATGTATCTGAAAGCTAATGGTATCCTAGGATCATTCAATTGCGACTCCTAAAAAATAAAACATTCCTCATCGCATATCAACTCGCACTTAAGATGTTGTTACTTTCTATGTATTGGCAAAGAGCTCGGGATAATGACGTCAGAAGTGGACTAAGAGAAGAATTCGGCTTAGGAGGCATCGAGACATCGAAGTAGAGGTTACCTGCAGACGACATCTTGAGAGCATCACCGGGGAAATATCCCGCCCGCCGTTAATGTCCTATGCCGCTCTTGCTTGCCAAATTCCCGATACTCAATATCGGAAGCCAGGGTTCTTGTACATATAGAAACTCTCTTCAACTTTCATATAAATGACTCTGCATGGACTGGCAAGACTGGGCATTGCATCACCCCTGCCGAGAGTCAGTTGACTTGTCGTTCTTCAGCGTCCCGACCAGGTACACCACACTCCCGACCATTTCATTTGATAGAAAGTCCTACTAATTACCAAGTCTAGCAATCGGCATCAAGAATGCTGTGAAAAATAATGCCGAAGACGAGGCCAGTCAGCCGTTGGTAATAGCCTAGGCGTGCGGGGTGTGTGGCACTAGTCCTATATGAAGAGAGCATTGGAGCCAAATAATTGGAGATGTGCAGCAATTAGCTGACGACTAAAGGGTAGGTGGGATTTCTTCAGGGACTGGCTCACTGGTCCATTTTCCCCGACGGGACGATACGACCCTGGAGACCCAACCGAAACCACCTACCAAGCAGAGGTATATTACCCAATAGCCGAGTGAAGCCATACATCGACAAGACATATTCTGGTGAGACATCATGAAGGGCTTGTCTACTATCCACGCTGTACCTGCTACCCGGAGGCTTGCAACCTACCCCTCAAGCCTTCTTGCCCCCACAGCCGACTACTGCAAGCTGATCGTCTCGGAACGAGGGATTCTTCAAACGTGTCAGGGTCAGTCATGATGCTAAAGAAAATGTGGCAACCCCCCACTTGACGAATCGTGGTGCGGAGTGAGAGGCACAGTGAATGCAATGATGGGGAGCTGCGAGATCCCAGTGATAAGGGCGTGTTGTCCTTGTGTATTTAGCATGCCTTGTTTCAACTTCATCCACCATCTTCTCAACACACTAGGAAAGAGCTAGCCACCCGCACTGCTAGTCATCCCGAGAACACCATACACCTTCACTTCCCACAGCAACTTGTTAATATTGGCCTCATCTCCCCAATCCAAAACCATGGCGACCAACAAGCAGCGTCCCCCCTTCCGAGCGGAGCACCTGGGCTCCCTTCTTCGGCCCAAGGAGATCACAGACAAGCGCATCGCGCTGGACAACGCCAAAGCCCTCGAGATCGTCCAGGACAAGGAGCTTCACACCCTCGAGGACAATGCCATCAACGAGATCGTCAAGGTGCAGCTGGACCTCGGCTTCCATGCCATTGGCGACGGAGAGTACCGCCGCCATCAGTTCTGGGGCACATTCTTCCCCAACCTGGAGGGCTTTGAGGAGATCCCCAACCCCGACTGGGACATGTTCCGCCTCTACGTGCCGGACACTGCGGCCTTCAGTAAGTTGAGCTGATACCAAGCCAGGAGAAGACGAAGGCGGTGCGAAGCAGTGATGATAACGCGGAATTTGGAAAACATTATCTAACCGCTGCCAATAGCTGAGACGGGCCACAAGCCCGGTGAGACCATTGTGTGCACGGGCAAGATCAAGCATGTCGGCTCCTCCTACATGGCCGACTGGGAGTACCTGAAGAAGCAGGTGCCTGCCGACCGGGTCAAGGAGCTGAAGATTACCCTGGCCGCGCCCGAGTGGTACCATCTTCGATACAAGAAGGGCAAGGCGTACCCCAAGGAGGTGTATGCCAACGATGCCGAGTACTTTGCCGACATCGCGGCCGCCTACCAGGCTGAGCTCAAGACGCTGTATGAGGCAGGATGCCGCAACGTCACCATTGACGACCCCAACCTTGCCTGTGAGTCAATTGATATCTGGTATTGTGACAAAGTGTAGTGGCTGATATCTCCCACCTACCTAGACTTCTGCTCGGAAAAGATGCTGGCCGGGTTCAAGGAGGACGGCGAGGACGCTGAGGCGCTGCTGGACTCGTACGTCACGCTGTACAACGACTGCCTCAGCGGGCGGCCCTCGGACATGCACGTGGGCATCCACCTGTGCCGAGGCAACTTCGCGTACAGCAAGCACTTCAGCGAGGGCGGGTACGACCGGATCGCGACCAAGCTCTTCAACGGCATCAGCGCCGACACGTACTTCCTCGAGTACGACACGGAGCGGGCGGGCACGTTCGAGCCGCTGAAGCACCTGCCCAAGCACAAGAACGTGATCCTGGGGGTCATCACCAGCAAGTTCCCCGAGCTCGAGGACATCCCCAAGTTGAAGGAGCGCGTCTACGAGGCGGCCGACGTGGTGGCGGGCGGGGCGGGCCAGACGCGCGAGGAGGCGCTCCAGCGGCTCGGCGTCAGCCCCCAGTGCGGCTTCGCCAGCCACCACCTGGGCAACTCGGTCACGCGCGAGGACATGATTGCCAAGCTCAAGCTGGTGCGGGATCTGGCCGATTCCATCTGGCCCGGCGAGCCTTGATTTATTAGTAGTTGTGCTTCATTTAGTTTTGCTTCATGCTAGTTCTCCTGGCTGACGGCCGTTAGAAGGCACTGATTGATTGAACTTGATGTTCTTTACCCCACCATACTTAAGCAATTGCAGCGTTCAAAAGTCGGTCAGGTCATTTTTCATTCGCCAGTCAGTTAGATCATCAATGTCTTTTTCGTGTACCTATCCTCCCAGCTGAAGCTCGCGTGTCACATCTATGCAAAACACATGGCCTTCCCTAGTTGGGGGCTGTGGTTGGCTGGTGTTCTCGATTGATGCTGATGCATTGATGAGCTGTCCTACACCAGACTTGACGCGATGGGACGTTCCGATCTCAAGGACGTAACCCCCCACTGCATCTACCTTGCGATTTCTATGCCCCTCATTGATCAGATCACCTTGCCTTCTTGGTATGCATTTGTTTGCCCAAGGTAAGAAAGTATGTCTCTGCCATCGGCTTGATAGCTTGCATGCTGGTCCCGTCCCTGGTGTTTTCCCAAGTCCTTGTTCTAGTCTGTTGTCTGTTGTCTGTTGTCTTTCCGTCCATCAGCACTGCCCCGCCATCAAATCAATTTACTGCCCCTCCCCCTGTAGCCTCTGTAGCCCCTGTAAGGTCCTGTAAAACCAACGATGTGGCGGGGCAATCCAGTTCACTTCCCCGATTGATCGACTGCTGTCACACCCAAACACCCCCGTCCCGTCCATCAACTCCTTAAACATTCAACCCAACCTGCATTCCTTACCTTGGACATTCATTGATATCCCCCCTCCCCCCCTTTCAAGATGCGCGAAAAGACAGAGCTTCCTCCCAACGAGTCACAGACATACAGCTCTGGCAACTCCAACGGTCCCCCGGATTTGCGGTTTGTGCATTACAATGATGTCTACCACATCGATGCCTCCTCGGCCGAGCCTGTTGGCGGTGCCGCTCGCTTCATATCCCTGATGGAGCACTACCGCCACGACGACAAGTTCAAGGGACAGTCAGACCTGATTACCTTCTTTTCCGGCGATGCGTTCAACCCGAGTCTCGAGAGTTCTATCACCAAAGGTGCGTCTGAACTCAACCAATGGGTTACCATGCAGGGCCTGCATTTGCTGCAAACGCATCCCCACCGCTACTTGGACCCTGACCCCCTGTGGCGGCCAATCTGACCCTTCAATGCTATGCTGACCAAATTTCACAGGAACTCACATGGTACCAATCCTGAACAACATTGGAACAGATGCTGCAGCTATTGGAGTATGTTTACATTCTACCCATTTCTGGTATCGGATGGATCCCTAGCTGACAGTCGTAGAATCACGACCTGGACTTCGGAGTGCGCCAGTTCCGTTATCTAGCATCCAAGTGCAAGTTCCCATGGCTGGTTGCCAACATCTTGGACCCTGCTCTAGGGGAGAATGTGCCCATCGGAAACTGCAAGAGGACGCATATGCTCACCTCGTCCAATGGCATCAAGATCGGCCTCATCGGCCTGGGTGAGCGCGAATGGCTGGAGACGATTAACAGCCTGCCCCCCAATCTCATCTACAAGTCCGCCACCGAGACGGCCAAGGAGCTGGTCCCGAAGCTGCGGGAGGAGGGCGCCGAGATCGTCATCGCCATCACGCACATGCGCGAGCCCAACGACGACAAGCTGGCCGAGCAGACCGACGGCCTCATTGACGTCATCCTCGGCGGCCACGACCACTACTACAACCACAAGTTCATCAAGGGCACCCACGTCCTCCGCTCCGGCACCGACTTCAAGCAGCTGTCCTACCTCGAGGCCCGGCGCCGGCCCGACGCCTCCAAGCGCTGGGACGTCGACATCATCCGCCGCGATGTCACCTCGGCCATCCCCAAGCATGAGGAGACGGTGAAGCTGGTGGAGAAGCTGACGTCCAGCCTCAACGCTACCCTCCAGAAGCCCGTCGGCTACACGGCGGCCCCGCTCGACGCCCGCTTCAGGACGGTCCGCCTGCGCGAGAGTAACCTGGGCAACTTTGTCTGCGACATAATGCGCCACTACTACTCGGGCGACTGCTGCATCATGGCCTCGGGCACCATCCGCGGCGACCAGGTCTACGTTCCGGGCCCGCTCCTTATGAAGGACATCATGAACTGCTTCCCCTTCGAGGACCCCGTCGTCGTCATCCGCGCGCGCGGCCGCAACATCTGGCTTGCCCTCGAGAACAGCGTCTCGCAGTTCCCCGCCCTCGAGGGCCGCTTCCCCCAGGTTTCCAACATCGAGTTCGCCTTCGACTCCAGCAAGCCCTCGGGCGACCGCATCGTCTCGGCCACCATCGGCGGCGAGCCCATCGACATGGAGCGCAAGTACGTGCTCGTCACTCGCGGCTACATGGGCCGCGGCAAGGACGGCTACGACAGCCTGCTGATAGAATCCGAGGGCGGCGAGTGCGAGGAGGTCGTCTCGGAGGAGAACGGCATCCTCATCTCCATGATGCTGCGCCAGTACTTCCTGTCGCTGCGCGTCATGGGCAAGTGGAAGAACTGGGGCAACGCCATCAACCGCCACTGGGACAACGTGTCGCAAAAGGTCAGCACCTCGCACCCGCACATCGCGCCCGGGCCGCAGAGCCCCAACGCGCCCTCGGCGGCGAATAACAAGCGCGGGTGGGACAACTGGACGCCCGAGAAGCTGCGGTCCCGACGCGCCAGCGTGGGGATGCGCGAGGAGTCGGACACCGAGGCCAGCGACAACGACGAGGGCGACGGCCACGAGGCCGAGCACGTGGTCGAGGACCTGGACAAGGAGCTGCAGATTATGCGCCGCGTCGTCCGGAAGTGGAGTCGCATCGCCGGGGTTCAGTGCCACTGCGGCGACGAGCTGAAGGAGGGCGAGTTTGAGATTGACTGGACCAAGGCCATTGCGCCTCGTATCGAAGGCCGCATCGTCATGGTCGGCGGGGAGATGCCCAAATGAGAAGCACAACGGCAAAGGCCAAGAACAGGGTATAGACAGTACATTCCTAGACAATCAAAAAGCCGAAGAATACAAGGTCTCTTCCTAGTCGCAAGGATCAAGCTTCCATCTTGTTTTGTTTGTATCGTCGGTGACGCCGGTGAGCCCTTCCTTATTGGTTTCTTCCCGAAACGGTATCCTCTGCCGGTGCGCTGGAGCTTCGGATAATAGCAAACAACAACATTGAAGACTGTTTTTAGACTTAAGTTATCCCGTCGAGACACATTCTCACGGGCATCCCCGCAGTAGCGACCCCCGGCTGAGAATCTTTGTCTCTCGTGCTGTCCCCTCGAGTCGACTGAGCAGGTAGGTGTACTTCAATAGCCCAAGGTCTCCTTCACCGCCCACCTTTGTGCTACGAGCCTTCTGAAACAATGTGAGAATATCTTCCCCAAGTGCAGGCGAGCCGCATCATCTACCTGGTACTCGTGTGACTCCAAGCAAAAGAGCCTTGGGGGATTTCGCACGAGCAAACGGGGGTGATCATCACGGGAGGATGCATTGGGCTGGGCTGGGAGGGTGGAGCGGCCACGTTCTGCCTCGAGCTTCTTCTTTTTTCTCTCTTTGGTTTGGCGTACGTAGAGATCAATCACTTCTATTCCGAAGGCGCAAGCAATCGAGGGTTGGGTTGGGGTCGTCTTCCTTGGTGGTGCATGTATGTATGTATGTATGTCTCGGGTAGGAGACGTTTGAGGTTTACTTGTTCGTGTGCTGCTTTCCATTCTTCCCCCCTCTCCCTCTCCTCTTCCTCTTCGTCATCCAAGGCTGCTCCTAGCCTTCGTTTGAAAGGCCCAATTCTTGAAACTCTTTCGTTCTCATCTTTTGGAACCGAAGGAGAAGACGTCGACTCGATGATAGACGTCTAAGTGGAAAACAATACTCGAAATCTCCACGACTACATGGCAGATCAATGGCCTATCGCCGATCTTGGCCCCGGCCATTATCATTCGAAAGAGCCCGAAAAACGCCAAGAGGCTTCGGCAAACGCTCGAGTTGCGATCGAGTCGGGGGAGGGTTTGCTGCAAGCGAGACAGGCTCCCGTCGGAAGGGACAATAACATGGTGAGTAAAAGGCTCCGACCCCTTCCCCCCCTTCTCTCCTTGGCGCTTCCCACGGATAGAGAGATCCATAGTGTGCTTGCTTGCTGACAATTATTTCAAACGTAGCAGCTCACCTTCGAAATCACCTCGCCCGCGCCCTTTCCCTCAGGAACTGCCCCAGACACGCTCTTAACGGCACCACCCCCATCATCAACGCAGACAGCGGCGGCCGCAACCACGACGTCCTCTTCCATCGCCTTTAGAAGCATCGCTCCGTCACTGCTACCGTCACCAGGTGACCAAAATAGCCACACGGCTGCTGCATCCCCCGCGATGACGGCAACATCTGGCATGGACGGGGACAGCAGTGTTGCCGATGGCAGTACTGGTGACATGGGCGATCCCTCTACTCCCAACAGCGGCCTAAGCACGGCCGCCGCCGCGGGCATCGGCGTCGGCTCCACGGTCGGCGGCGTGCTGCTGCTGATCCTGGTCGGCTGGTTCGTGCAGCGGCGCAAGCGGCTGGCGCCCACGGCGAGCCGGGCCTACGACCGGCCCCTGAAGGACCCGGCGGCCGAGGCGGCAGAAGGTGGGGGCGGTGGTGGTATCGAGATGTCTTCGAGCCACCATCCCGCTCTTCGCAGTCCTGGTGGCGGAACGGCCGTGACGGCGGAGGACCGGGTTTGAGATGGCACGTTCTTGGAGAAGATGGAGTGAGAGTCGGAAGGCAATTTAATGACGGTAGCGGTTTTCTGCGGTGTGCATAGATCATTTCTTTATACGATATCAAATATTGCTAATAGACACTCAAGAACGAAATCTAGATGCGATGTCATTCCCAAGGTAACCTTTCATCGAGTCTTGGACATACAGTGGAAACTGTATACAAAACAACCACATGCCGAGTCAGATATCATCAGTCTCGGCGTGGCAGCCGATTCACCGTACGTAGTCCATCCGATCAGCAGCATTCGTTTTCGCCGTTGAATTGTTCGACCATGCCTTGAGCCTGTTTGGGGCGGTGGTCTTGGCCTGTACTGGGACTTTCGGAGTCAGGGGGGCCGGGTCAAGTCTCCTCGGATTGGGTGGGTCGACGAAGAACGGGGTAAGACACTAGGTTAAATACTAGAAGCAGGGGGAACGGCAGTTGCGACATGGGTAATCCAATCCTTATTTCGACCGTGATCTATCTAATTGGCACCCCCGGCTGCTGCTTCTTATCTTCTACCACGACGGAGATGTGACGTTGGACCAGCGCAGCAGCTCAGTAACACTTGCACGCATACAATAAGTTTCACTTGCCTGGTACCTACCTACATTGCAAGAGGAGTTCCTGGTTGGAAATCAGATCTCCCCATCCTTGCTGCTTATAAATCCGTTGAACTTGATAAGCACCAAGCATATGCGAAAGCTGCATCACCTGATATTCCATATGATTACGGCATATATGTATCCACTTCCCGATGGATCCGCGGACCACTTTAGATTCCCTAGAAGTATATAGAGAGAGAAATATGAGCCAGTCACCCGAAGACATATATCCCTGTGGTCGCCTATGAGACGCTTTAAGTGATGCCGGAAGTTCGCCTATCTTTCTCAGTCACCGAAATCTTGACTTGCTATTTATTGATTGCGTAATCGTTTGTTCCTTATCCAACAGTATAATTGGCCAATATGAAAGGCGGAAACTATCTCACCGTCGGAGACGGCGCCAAGATCTTCTACAGCACGGAGGGATCTGAGGACGGCATACCCGTTTTGCTCCTCCACGGCTGGGTCTGCGACCAGAATGACTACGCCTTCCAGATCCCCCTTCTCCTATCTCTCGGTTTCAGGGTCATTGGCATGGACTTCCGCGGACACGGCCACAGCTCCGTGACGGACGCCATCACTAAGTTCGACCCCCTGACCCTGGCCAACGACGCCGCCGCCCTGTTGGCTCATCTGGGCATCGACGGCAGCACCAGCCCTAATGGAGATAAGAACAGGGCCGTCATCATGGGCCACAGCCTGGGCGGTGTGGTCGCCCGCGAGCTCGCCTTTCGGTACGGACACCTCGTCCGCGGCACAGTCGACGTTGATGCGGCCCAGTATTTGACACCGGCGGCCATGACCGCGATCGCCCAGTCCCTGGAGGCCGCGGGGCCCGGTCGGGAGGGCGTGGCGGCGACCGATCTTTTCGCCATGGCCGGTCTATACCCGGCGGATCGGACGCCGGCGTGGCTGCTGCCGTGGCACCAGCGGCGGGCCTGGGCGATGCAGTCGCGCGTCGTGTTCGACACGTTCAAGCAAATGGAGGAGCACCTGGGCGAGTCAGGTGTCGTCTACCTTAACCGGACCCGGCAAAGCCCAGGGGAAGAGAAGGTTCCTAGGCTCATCACGTGTGCGCTGGAAAGCAGCGTGGAGTTGGAACGGGAGGCGGGACTCGATGGGCAATGGGATACTTTGGAAATGATTCCAGCGGGTCACTTTCATCATATCATTGACCACGAACGGTTCAACAGCGTGCTGAGGGACTGGCTAGTGAAGAGACAATGGGCCAAGGAAAGTTGAGGGCTGATTGGCGGCAAATTGGAGAAAAGAAGGTTGTGATACTATGCGAAGTAGGAACATAGATATCAACTTATAAACAAACAAATGATCATGCTTGCCCAAAACACGTTGTGACCCACACCCCTGACGCTGTTTGGTAACCTATTCTAACGACCATAATATTGTACTAAATCTAGACTCACTTTTTCAGTATGCAAATCAGTTTGAGTGTTAGGAGCTCGATCTATTTGGGCAAACTAACGCGGAAGTAGTACCCCTTGATCATGCGCCGTTGCCAGACTCGGTCGTAAGGATACTGCAATATAGGCTTACACACATAGAAACCTGGGCCATCAGCTTTTGCCGGAACACAGATCACGTTCTTAGTTCCAGAAGCTATGGGTACCAGGAATTAAACAGGATTGCCTCCATGTCTTTGTCGAGTTTCCACCAATGTCGATTGATGCCTCGAACCTTGCTGGCCCTGCGGTAAAGGCAAGTGGTCAACACCGGATCATGGCGATCCTAACCCTTTCTTGACGTGGTACCTCGGGGATCTGGAAGAGGAAGAGATCTCAATAGTCACGCCCTGGATACTACTTATATGAAACTCCCTCCCAACGCCCCGTCACATTCGCATACCCCGCAAAATGTCATTGGTAGTTCATGAAAAAGGGGGTGACACCACTCAATCTAAATTACCACCATCTTCCAAAACAAGGTATCTCTTTGGCGAAAATAGATTGCACGGGCGCTCGGCAATGCTCACAAGCACGTTCATATATGCCGTGAGCTGAACATTGCGGCTAAAGTCGAATGCCAAGATCCGGGGTACTTGGACATGGCCACAGCGGCAAGTATGTATATAGGTGAGCTGCTAAGGGACAGGAAGGCACTGCCTTTTTCTCAGCAGACCCCGAAGAGGAAGAAATCCGCAAATAGTCTCAAACATCAACTGCACTCCTCTTCTGTCGACCAATTTATTCAACCATGAAGATCACCTCCTTAGCAACCGCGGCCACTACGCTGGTCTTGGGCGTTCTCGGCGCCCCGGCTGGCCTTGACCACATTAGCGATGTGATGGCACGTCAGGGTTATACCTTCTCGTCGTGGTCGGAGGGTGGTATCAACTACCGCTGCAACAACGGCGCTGGTGGATCCTACACGGTGGACTGGTCCGGCCCGGGTGGGTTTGTCTGTGGAAAGGGATGGGGTCGAGGGGGTGCTAGGTAGGTTGCATCTCTTGTTCTTTCTTCTAATTTCTTAGTTTATCCTTTGGTTTTGTCGTACCTCCGAAGAGATGAGGAAATTGCCCATCTTATGATTGCGTACTCAGACTAATCCGATACCTCGCGGCGGCCCTTAGATCCGTCCAATACAGCGGCACGTACAAGCCGCAAGGCCCGGGCTACCTGGCGCTGTACGGCTGGACGCGCAACCCGCTGATCGAGTACTACGTGGTGGACGCGCACGGGGACCTGTCGCCCAACGAGAAGTGGACGGAGAAGGGCAACTTCACGTCGGACGGCGGCACGTACACCATCTACACGTCGACGCGGGTGAACCAGCCGAGCATCGTAGGGACGGCGACGTTCCAGCAGTTCTGGTCGGTCCGGACGTCGGAGCAGCGCGTCGGCGGCACTATCACCACGGGCAACCACTACGCCGAGTGGGCCCGGCACGGCATGAACCTGGGCCAGCACGACTACATGATCCTGGCCACCGAGGGGTACACCAGCAAGGGCAAGCAGAGCAGCGGGTCGTCTAGTATCACCGTGTCCTAAGGCAAGGGAATTGCGTGAGCAGGTTACCGCAATGCAAGGGATCGATGTAACAAGCTTCTGTCGATCAATTGAGGGGAAGCTTGGAAAAGGGGCTCCGATGATGTTGGAGCCAAGGGATGAAGAAGGAAGTCGCACTGCAATTATGTTTTCCTACTGCCGATCAATTGTCATTCTTGTACAATGAATCATCCGATCATTGCGGCGTTTGCTGTGCCCCTCGGTCTTGTTTGCCTTGTGTCGATAAGTCCATGTTACCTACACATGCGCTTGGCGTATAAGCTCGCTAAACCCCGCCGCGTCAGCAGCCATCACATCGAGGCGGTCAGCTCTTTAAATTGATCCCCCTAATTGGGAGGAGAATGTAGGGTTCGTATGGGACCAATTCTACTGGCAATCTCTTGATCAAGGGTCTCGCGCCGAGGAATCTGCGTATGAGAAGCTAATGCGCACTTGCTTCGTCCGTGGAGAAAAGCAACGAAGAGCTACGTATTGTGTCAGCTTGCGGCATCTTGCATACACGGGAAGTCACTCCACTGCCCACTGCCTCGCACCTTTTACACTTCCCGAGCTGCCCGGCAAACGGACCCTCAGTAAGCCTTCTTCAAGCCTCTTGGTCACTGATAACTAACTTCAGAATTCTCAGTCGTTTCACATATCGCTTTTCCCTAATCCAAGGGTCTAGGCAATAATTTGAATGAGCCTTTCGATCGAGTAGAACGTGCTTCGTCCTCAAGCAAACTACATCATCAGGAAGGGGACTCTTGTACACACCACACCTACCATGGATCTCCAGGCGCTTCGCACGGCAATCCGCACCACGCCCATTGTGGACAACCACGCCCACCCGCTCCTCAAGAACGACGGGAGCAAGGATCGGTCATTCCTGTCCATAGCCACCGAGGCTCACGGAGATGCCCAAAATGACACTTGGTCCAGTCTCGCTCACATCCGCGCCGTGAACCAGCTGGCTGAGCGGCTGGGCTGCGAACCGACATGGAACGCCGTGGAGACGGCTATGAAGGCCGAGCGCTCCCTGCAGGGACAGGGGCCGAATGTCTGGACCGAATGGTTCCGGCGCTGCATGGACGGTATCGAGACCATCCTGCTGGACGACGGGCTGGACGGCGCCGACGAAACGCACGACTACGACTGGCATAACCAGTTCGTGACGGGCAAGTGCAAGCGCATCGTGCGGATCGAAGCAATAGCCACGGACATGATCCGGCGCCGTGTCGCCGAGATGACGGACAGAACACACCGCACCATCCTAGTCGCCATCTTGGACGACTTTGTGCGCGAGATCGAACGATGCCTGGCAGATCCGGAAGTTGTGGGGTTCAAGTCCATCATCTGCTACCGCGGCGGCCTCGACCTGCCCGGCATCCAACAGATGCGCATGGACGAAGCCGAAGCCGAGATGGGCGGCATCGTTCAGGACGGAGCGAACGAGTTCACGCGCCTCCAGCACCGGGCGCTAAACCACGTGCTCGTGCACGCCACAGCAAAGCTCATCACCGGGAGCAAGTCGAAGCACAAGAAGCCGATCCAGTTCCACACCGGCCTGGGTGACAACGACATCACCCTGACCAAGTCGTCGCCGTCCCACCTGCAGGCCTTTATCGCCGACTACCCCACCGTCCCCATTGTCATTCTGCACGCTAGCTACCCCTGGACCCGGGAGGCTGGTTACCTAGCCGCCATGTACCCTAACGTCTATGCCGACTTTGGCGAGGTGTTCCCCTTTGTCAGTCGCCAAGGCCAAGAGTCGGTGGTGAAGCAGATCCTCGAGCTGTGCCCCTGGTCCAAGATCCTTTGGAGTACGGATGGCCATTGGTTCCCGGAGACATATTTACTGGCTGTAATACAGATGCGAGAGGTTCTCGAAACTGTAAGATATTCCTGTCTCGCAACTTACTGAATACGATGGTTCTAACGAAGAACAGACACTCTGCGATATGGTCCGCAAGGGGGATTTGAATGAACAGCAAGCTATTCAACTGGTACAGGACGTTCTGTTTGCCAACTCCAAGAAGCTCTACGACCTGCAGACTGAAACCATCCTACCCAGCCCAGAATCGCTGGTGACGTCGCAATCTTCCAAGGGTGCAGTCATTCGGTCAAGATCCAAAGATGCGATGACCCCATCAAAGCGCGAAATCGCCGAAAGACTACGAGGCGCCAAGAGTAAATGGCTCCGATTGGTATGGGTCGACTACACGGCCAGCACCCGCTGCCGCATGATACCCATCCACAAGGCCATCCAGGCGCTCGAGAGCGGCGGCTCCTGGACCAACACCATGGCCGCCTTCGGCCTGCTCCAGAACGACATGCCGATCCCGCAGATCACGGCGACGGGCATGTACAGCTTGGACGTGGACTGGTCCTCGCTGCGAGCCGGGCCCGCGCCGGGCCACCTGAGCAGCTTCAGCGAGTTCCGCGAGCCCGACGGGGCCGAGACGTTGCTGTGCCCGCGCACCCTGCTGCGCAATGTCGTCGCCAGGGCCAAGGCCGATCAGGGGTTGGAGTTCCTCATGGGCTTCGAGATCGAGTTCGTCGTCATGGAGCGCAACACCGAGCCCGGCGCCAAGGAGAAGTACCGCACCATGCAAACCGACGGACACGCCTGGGCGATGGCGCGGGTGCTCGCAGATATGGGCCGCCCCGGCAGCTTCAACTCCATCCTCGATGAAATGACCGACACCCTGGACGAAGCTGGCATCTCCATCGAACAGTACCACGCCGAGAGCGCTCCCGGCCAATACGAGATCGTGCTGTCGCCCCTACCACCGCTCGAGGCCTGCGACTCCCTAGTTCACGCCCAGCAGATCATCGAATCCGTCGCCGCGCGCCACGGGTTCCGCGTCACCCTGCACCCGAAGCCGTTCCCGCAGCTCGTCGGGACGGCCTCGCACGTGCACCTGTCGATCGCGTCGCCGGGGGGCGACACGCCCGAAATGTACGAGCCCTTCTATGCGGGCGTCCTGCGGCACTTTGCGGCCGTCATCGCCTTCACCTACAGCAACCCGACCAGCTACGAGCGCATGGTCGACAGCTACTGGGCCGGCGGGCGCTGGATCATGTGGGGCCGGCAGAACAAGGAGGCGCCGCTGCGGCAGTGCGGCGAGACGGGCAGCCACTGGGAGATGAAGTGCCTCGACGGCCTCGCCAACCCGTACTTTGCCGTCGCGGCCCTCCTGGCGGCGGGCACGCTGGGCGTCGCGGCCGGCGAGCCCATGGTCTGGAAGGACTGCGCCTCGGACGCGGCCAAGCTGTCAGCCGAACAACGCCGCGCTCTGGGCATCACCGACATGTTCCCCGCCAGCCTGGACGAGGCCCTCGAGGCGCTGCAGGCGGATGCGGCCCTCATTGAACAGCTGGGCTCGCCCGAGTTCGTGCAGCGCTACGTCGACGTCAAGAAGGCCGAGATCGGGTTCTTGAGTCAGTTGGACGAGAGCGAGCGGCGGCAATGGATCATGGAACGATACTAAAGACGCTGGGGGTGTCTGTTAGTGTGACTGGGTGACAAGAGTTTCAGGCCAGTCAGCAGCGACTTCTTCCACGAAAGTAGAACTGTAATCTGCATACTTCGGGACGTCGATCCGAAACTGGACTGTGGTTGTTGCTTCGAGAAGTTCAATAGAATATATCGCCCGCATAAGCGGCGCGTTCCTTTCCCCTGAAAGATGAACCACCACAACAAACAAACAAACAAACTTGTCCGAACGCCTCGGGCTTTCTTTCGCTTCTCCCACCACTTCAGAGTAGAGTTAAGGTTGCTCTCGTTCCGTAGCCGATCCGTTTTACCGTGATGACTAGTGGTTGCAGTAGCGTATCAAGATAGGTAGATATGGTTCGACCATGTGTTATTAGCAACCCCCCAACGGGAACAGTTTCTGCCGATAGCAAGCCACAATGGCTTCGACCACTTCATCCAATTCATGAATCTCATGGGAAAACGTGCATGGTGACACTGCCATGGCATTTCTTCAACGATCACATATCCATGGTGAATCTGAGTTTTCGGAAAACGTTTATGGAGTTTCATTATAGTCCAAGAAAATGTACAGAGAAATATACAGGCTAATACCTCCAGGGGCCAACTCATCAAGACCAGATAAGCATCCAGAACAAGCTTTGGAATTCGTCCAGCCCGACTCCTAGCCAGGTCACACATCCTTCGTTCCTGGCTTCATCTGAAAATCGACATTCCAAATCAAATCAAGCTTCGTACATACATACTCCCTTGAAACCGCATGGTTCGCGAATCGCGAGATGCCGCGCCGCCCAGGGCACGCTCCTACGACTTCCAGGACTGGCCCGTGGTGGGGTTGCGGTACCAGTTGTCGACGGGGTCGCCGAGGCAGGCGCCCATGGTGACGAGCTGGTAGCCGAGGCCGCGGGCCGTGTCGATGAGGTACTGCGCCAGCTCGTTGACGGTGCGCTCGTGGATGTCGTGCTCGAGGCTGATGAACGAGGCCGTCTTGGGGTCGGCGCCGCTCAGCGCGTCCGAGTAGATCTGGCGCGACCGGTCGTAGTCGCCCTGCCAGTCCAGCGTGTCGAGGTTGTAGTCGGCCACGTGGTAGCCGAAGTCGCCCAGGTCCGACATGCACCCGGCGTCGCACGACGTGTACGGCGGCCGCAGGTACGTCGGCACGAAGCCCAGCACCGCGGCGATGGCGGCCTCGTTGTTCTCGACCTCGGCGCGGCGCTGCTCCGTCGTCAGCGTCATGAGGTCCGCGTGCGTAAAGGTGTGCGAGCCGATGTGGTGGCCGGCCGCGTGCATGCGCCGCAGCGTCGCGGGCATGCCGGTGGACTCGTCGGTGATGAGGCCGTTGCCGTTGCTGCCCACGATGAAGAAGGTGGCCGGGACGTTGTTCTTCTCCAGGATGTCGAGCAGCATCGGCGTATAGGGGCTGGGCCCGTCGTCGAACGTGATGGCCACCATGTTGGGCAGGTTGCACGTCGTGATGTCAACGCCGTAGGGCAGGCTGCCGAGCGGCGGCCGCGGCATCGTGCTAGGGTCCGCTCGACGCGACACCCCGGGCGACGATGTTTTGGGGGACTGCGGGAGCGCTATCCCGCTGGCTTGCGGGACGGCTGCTGCCAGAAGCAGGGGGCAGAGTAAAGACGGAAGTGAATACATGGTTTGTGGGGGCTTCCGTAACTGTTGTAAGATGTGGACAGGGAACAAGGAACAAAAGTGAGATGTTCGTGGGTAGCGAGAAAGAACTAACAACAACGACAATGGAAGGCAGGGAAGGTAGTGAGACTCTGGTGATGATGGCTGCTTGATCCTGTGAAAGACAGCGGACCTTGATGATATTTATACACGCATGTATATGGCTTCCGTCGTCGATCTCGTGTCAGCCAGCTCGACTTGGGTACATCTGAACGACTGGCGCCTGCGCTTGCGAAGATGAGTTGTTGGTGGTGTTGTTGACATGGGGTGGGAGTTGACCCGGTCAACGACTTATACAAGAGCCTGCATATCCACCCATGGTGCATATGGAAATGCACCGGCGAGTCGCCCTTCGGATCAGAACATGGCCGAACCCCCTATGCGCATTTTTTGCCGATCCCGGCATAGTTCAACTGATCTCTAGGGGGATAGGACTAATAGCGCAGGTCCGATATAAGAGGTCTGACGTAGACCAAGCCCGTGTTATCCCATCGCATCTTATGCCAAGATCAGCTTATCTGACCAAGAGTACCCGGGGAAAGAAGTAATGTCTTTGGTTGACGGCGTGACTGCCTGTAGCTGGAGAGAGAGCGTGGGGTGAGCTTGAGCTGAAGCTGAAAGTGAGATAGAAGGATCCCAGGGATACGAGCAAAACGAGTAGCTAGGTAGGTAGCCAAGCAGTCAGCCCCGGCAAGCGTTTGGGCGCCGGTAGCCATGGCAAAAAACATGCGGATCACTTCCCGGTATGGAGATGGCTGAAGCTACCGGCCAGGTGGATTATCCATCTAGAAGACGTGCCGAGTCGGACGGCTGCGGAGCCAACATGCAGACTAAATGGCGACTACCAGCTGGCTGCAGCGCTTGTAGCTCTCCTCCCGATGAGGGTAGCAGGTAGTCAGTAGTCAGTAGTCAGTCAGCATGTCGAACACGTTGGTTGACCCGGACAACAGGTAGATTTTGGATCGAGTTCCTAGGTAATCGGGATTAACCTACCACACCTTATTTTCATGGCTTGACACTTGACTCGATAATGTGCGGTAAGTAGGGAGGGGGACGACGGGGTTTGCCTTGAACGCCAACCAGTTCGTATGTTTTCTTTGTAGCTGCATGCCATGCCCGCGAGCCGGTTTGTTTGTCGTACAGACCGAGATGAGGCTGCGCCATGATCGGCCGTGGGGTGCAGGGAAAGCAATTACCCGGGCGACGATGCGAGTAATTAGAAGACGAGAATAGACTAGCTAGACTGAGCTGCAACGTCGTGAACCTGAGGTCCCAGATTCAGACTCAGCACATAATGAATACACCGCTGGGTTTGCGAGTTGTTGCGAATTGCTTATTGTTGGTCGCTAAGGCAATGCAACATCCTTCGCGAATCTGCCGGGGGAAACTGCGAGGTGACGCCCGTAATCTACGCTGTCCAACCCCACGGCAGTCCGGGTACTTCCATTGTTCCCCGAGTGCTCTGGTTACTGCTATGGTAGCAGATGGTCTGAGCCTGGTGTTGGGTGTTTGCCCAGAAATGTGGCTGCAGGCGGATTCTCTTGAACGGGCAATGATATGATGGAATGGACGTCTTGGCGGCGAATGGGGCTGATAGCGGCCACAAAAATAATATAACAGCTTACTTCACGAACAGCTAATGACGTAGCACAAAAGGCCTCCTTGCCTGCTGTAAATGGTCAGTGGTGGCAGAATCAATTTCGACGATATAGTAGTCCCTCGGACTGGATCCTAGCCGGTTCGAAAGATTACTGTGAGGGGCCAGTCAGCTGAGTCGATGCAAACCAGGCCACTTTCTCGGATACGAACCGAGCAAGGTTGATATGCAGCCTGCCATTGGTATACGGCGCATAGAATAGTTACGATGCGGCACGAAAAAACTGGTGTAAGATAAATAGAAGTAAAGGGCGCTTGATGCATGGGTCCAGGACCGACATCCTGTTTTGTTTTTGGTTCTGGTTGCCCATGAGATGAACTCGTACATAATATAGTTGCGAATAGTTTAGTCGAAGGTAGTCTTCTTTCCTTCAGCCTGCACCATACCACCAGTGAGGTAGTTTGCGACCTGCTCATCACCGTAGACCTTCTTGGGCACTCTCGCCGGCTCCCTCCTGGGCGGCCTGGTATCATCACCTTCCGGCCTCTTGGGTCTGGGTGCTTGCGGGTCCCTGGGCCTGTCCTTTCCGTAGCGCTTCTTGTATCTGACCTGATCATCCTCTGCAAACTCGACCTTCAGCTGCCTGCCGTGGAGCCTGTTCACCCACCACTTGCGAGTCTTGAACTTCTTCTCCTCCGGCTCAGCGGCATCGGAATCATCTCCCTTGGACTCTTTGAAGTCGTCCTCAGTCTCGATTTCCTCCTTGATTCTTACGAATCCCTTGACACCCCAGTCTGCCGCCTCAGCCTCCTTGAACTTGACCCAACCGTAGCCCTTGCATTTGCCTGTGTCCTCGAAAGTAGCCACCTTGACCCAGTCGATCTCGCCACACTTGTCAAAGTTCTGGCGGAGATCGTCTTCTGTCGTTTGGAATCCGAGGTTGCCCACGTAGATCTTGCGGCTGGGGGCGCTCTTCTTGGTCGCGGCCGCGTCGCCATTGGCAGCGGCGCCCTCTGCGTCCCCATCGGCGGGAGCGTCCTCGGCCTTCTTCTCGGGGCGTCCCTCGAAACTGGTCGCGGCTTTGATCAGGACATTGCGGCCGTTCAGCTCCGTCTCGGTGAGCGACAGCGCCGCCATGGCCGCCGCCTCGGTGTCGAAGTCCACGTAGGCGAAACCTCGGTTCTGGGGGCCGGTGGGCCGCGGGCCGCGGGGAGGAGGCGCGTTCTTGCTCGTCGGCAAGTTGACTCGTGTGATGTTCTCCTCCTTGATGGTGCCGCCGGAGTTGTCCACTATCCACTTGAAGAGATCGACTCTCGTCATGGAGAAGGCCAAGTTGCCTATCCAGACACCCCATTCGGAGCGGTTGGACTTCTTCTCGCCCTTGCCGGCCTTGCCTCCCTTGCCGGAGGGGACTTCGAGGCCATCATCGGGCTCGCCTTCGTTGTCGCTGTTGGGTTTCACGGGCAGCGGCTTGCCTTTCTTGAGGAGACGCTTCGATCTCTTGGAGGGCGGCTCGGGGAGTTGCAAGTCGACTTCGATCTGGTCGATTTGGGACTTGCGCTTCTTGGACGGGGATGTGGGGGCGGCCGAGTCGGGCTCTGGGGAAGAAGAGTCGGAAGAAGAATCTCTGGGCGCCATTTTGAGAGTTGGCAGCGAATTCTGCAGGAAGAATTCAATTGAAAGATGCGACTGTTTGTCAGATCAATGGTGCCAATTGCTGGACCTTTGAGTTGCAGGAAGTTTGGGCGGCTTTCCAAAATTTCACTGGGGCTGATTAGATAACGCTTTAGCAGTACTTATGCAGCACCCGGGGCTCCACCACTCCACCAATCACCACAGGGGCGGGTCTGCCCGACCCCCTGAGTCGAAGTTATCTTGTAGGAGTTGAACTACTCTGCCATTTGCATGTGGCACCCGCCGTGGGCTGACATAGGCTTGTTTGTTGTTCAGCATTATTATTCTGTGCCGACTGCCAATGGCCAACCAAAATACCACCCATTCGCTCGAATGGCTCGTGGCGGACCCCTTTGATGGGTTTGCCTCATTTCTCATAGCTGGTCCCTTTCCTCGTACATGATATGTCTACAGTTTCGCAAGTGTTTTGTCCAAAAAGAGAATCCCTTCACTCATTCTCTCTACCTCGACTCCCATTGCCTTCACTTCTGCTGCTCCCACTCCCCATCCTCCCGGCTCACCACAATCTCATCCACCGTCCCCACTCGCTCCCGCACGATCTGCTCCCCATTGACCAGGTCATTCTCATCCGCCCGCTTGCCGGCCTCGGTCTCGTCTCTGGCGATGCCCGCCGCCACGTGCCGCCGCACTAGCCGGCTCCGCGCCACGGCGAAGTCGACCTCGACGAACCAGCGCTGGTCCATGAGCCCCGCGGCCTCGCGCCACGGCTCCCGGTCTAGCGTCAAGTAGTTTCCCTCAAACACCACGATGCGGTGGCCCGGCGAGATCGTAATGTCATCGGCCTTGGGGTCCTTGACCGCGTGGTCGAACGAGGGCGCATGGATGGGGCCTTTCGGCGGCTCCCGCAGCGACCGGATCAGCTTCAGGTACGACGCGCCGTCGAAGGTGAACTCGGCGCCCCGCCGCGCGTGGGCCTGCTCCGGGTCCGGCATCGACGACAGCTGCGCCCGCGTCAGGTGGTAGCCGTCCATGGGCACGAAGGCGGCCACCGGCACCGACTCGACGAGCTCGGGGTGCAGCGTTGCGTGCCGGGCATTGAGCCGCTCGGCGACGATCTGGGAGAGGGTGGTTTTGCCTGCATCACGTGAATGGGTAAGTACGTAAGACGCATAATAAACTTGACTGTACACTGGGTGCATGGCCACTCGTATATGTGCCTCGTCGCTTCTTTCGGGCGGCAGTATTGGCTTGTGGCAAAAAAGAAAAGAGGCCAGGGGCCGAAGTAGGTAACATACCGGAGCCAGGGATGCCAGCTATGGCGATTACTGTACTATCATATTAGACATTTTCCTTGTTTCATTCTGAAAGAGTATTCCTCATCAATCATTCGACTCGTAACGTAATGAAGGGATGATTGGTTAAAGGGGAGTGTCCTTATGACTTGTTGCCATCAGGGCTGAGTAAAGTCTGGACAAAACTCACAATAGCGTTGGTCCTCGGGAGTCTTCTGGAAACCCTCCCAGGCCCTGTCTACTAAACGGGTGACCTGTTCTTCCATCCTGGGCGATCTAGATCTAGCAGCCAAGATGTTACAATATAGATATATAGATAAGGATGATATAGTTGTTCTTTGGGGGTGGTTGATGGTTTCTATTCCGTCTCGACTTTCACTTCCAAGCTGCTGCTTGAGCTCCGAGCTATTTGCGACCACAATCGCTACGTCTGCCTCTGCCTGCCTCTGCCTGCCCCTCCCTCAATTGCCAACCCCACCAACTGGCGCGGTGATGTCAATTTCGTCGCCATCTAATAAGCATCGTCTCCCTTGCGCTGGCTTTACCCACAGTCACGCGACAATAGTCCATTTATTCTGCTCGCTCCTTTCTCCATGTGAAAGACCAGACGACAGGCGAGCCAGAATTCCCAATTGATGTGACCTTACCTACATCATCCAAGCTCCACTTGCAGCGGTCAATTGACCTACCACAACCCTTTTTTTTTTCCCGAAGTAAAATGTCAGACATGGAGTCGGGCCTCTTCGCCATCAATTTAGCCGACGACGGCGACGACGAAAACGACCCCGAAGCCGGCGCCTGTGCCACGGCCACGGAGCCGCTCACCCCGGCAGCAGACCGGACGGGTCAGACCGAAGAGGAGTTCCAGGCCGTGCGGAAGACGTACAGGGTCAAGGTCGAAAACGGTGAGGTGAGTCAAGTCTACTTCTTCTTCCATGGTTTTCTGTGGCTGCTGCCCCTCACCTCACCTCACCGTACATCCCCCCGCGTGCGCCGCGGCGCATTGCCCAAATTGGCTGCTAGCCAGCGCATCACCTTCTCATTGCAACCCCCTCCCCAGTCGTCTCTAAGGTTACTCTTCTCCCCCCCGACAACCGCACAACCCAGAAAGCCAAAGTGACTCATCGTTCCCTCGCAACAAGTAACTTATGCATTGACTCTCTAAAGATATGGGAAACCATCGAGTTGCCGTTGGCGCAAAAGCCTACCAAACATGAAGCCCAGGCACTGCTGCATGCGGTCGAAGAGCTATACTTCTTTCGCAGGTTCGAGGAAGGCGCCGACTTCGCGCGCAGGGCTCTCGGCAACCAAGACGTCGAGGAGGGGCCCAGGCTGGATGCCGATACGCGCAGGTTGCTCAAGCATTACGAATCCAGGTGTAGGGAGAGGTCAGCCAGCAGCCGTGAAGGGTGAAGGGCAGCGATAACAGTTACAAATGGACCAGCTTGGCACTTGGCAGATACCCCAATTAGCAACACATCACATCACACGCATAGCCGGAGGAGGCGGGATCGCATCTTGGCAGAGTTGATGAGTAGAGTCAACATTACTGAGTGTCTAGTTCTATGTATGTCTAATTGCAGTGTAAAGATCAAAACGTGGTGGTGTGTTCAAGGACAGTGACCCCAATATGTCGCTTTCCACCGCAAACCGTTCCATCGGTGGGTATTTGTAAACCATATAACGCCAAAAAACACTTTTTCTTTCGTGGAATCAGATCCTCTGAAACGCCTTCGCCAAATGCACAGTCGTCTATCGTGGTATTCTTCATACGAGGGGAGGGGGATGCAGCCGCCGGCGCGCGCTCAAGTAATAAGAGTGTTCTTACAAGGCGACACGGACGGCGGATTGCATGCGGGTTGCTGTTGCTGTAAATGAGAGCGGGCGATGAATGGCTTTACGCCATCATCAGCTGGCCGCTCTGCTCGCGCTCGCGCTCCTCGGCAAAGGCCCTTCGGCTCATGGCCAGTACACACTCGAAGCCCTCCTTGCCCTTGGCGGCGTTCTCGCGGAAGCGGGTGACGAGCGCATCCTCGATGTTGTTCTTAATGCGCTGCCAGCCGCCGCAGAGGGCGGTTATGCGGGCGTCTTGGGTGAACTGGGTCTGCTTGCCGTTGAGGGGCTTGTAGACGACCGTCTCCTGGACATTGATGAGGTGGTTCATGGTCAGGTTGTGCGAGACCATGGTGACGGTCTTCTCGGCCGGGTTGACGTACGACGTCTCGAAGACTTGGCTGGTGTCGTCACTGCCCAACAAGGAGGCGAGCCATTTGGGGGCGGATTGTTGACATGTGATGAGACGTTCGGTGCGCAGGATGCCGGTTTCGGGATCGACGGTGCGGTTGAGGGTGTCGACGGCGATGACGTGCGCCGACTTGTCGTTCCAGGGACCGTATTTTTGCCAGTTGGCAATGGACACCTCCTCCCACGAGTAGTTGTAGGTGACCGAGTTGGAAAAGACCTTCATCTTGGCGACTGTAAAGAAGGTTGTGTTTGTGTGTTGTGTGGTTGGAGTAATCCGAGAAGAACTCGAATAGAGCCCGAGTGAAAACGACAAAACCGATCGGGTACGAGTCGTTCAGACTCTGTGGGGGATTTGTTTTGGTGACTTGTGGTTGCAAAGGCGGCTTTGTCGGAGATCCGGCAGACGCGGTGTTGCTTTGCTTTCGCTTTCGCTTTTCGCTTTCTTGCGCTGAAGATTCAATGCAGGGAAAAAGTGAGTCAGGAAGGAGAGAGAGCCCCGGTCTTGTTGTTGTCTATTGCCGAAAATAGAAAGAGTGGGAAACCAACGGGAAAACCAACGAGAAATGATATGGAAGGTGATCAAGAGAAATCTATCGCTCCGTCGCCAAATCTGTTTATTGTTGATATATAATGAACGTGGGATTGGCGATGAGTGAGAAAAAAAAGATCCAATTCTAATTTGAAGGTCAATGGAGAGTGGAAGTGGCAGGGGGGGGTGGTGCCCAGAAGGCCTTTTGGGAGACGAGGTGCTACAGTAATAAGAGGCTAGACTGGAGAAATTTGGAAGCCAGTGAATGCCTTTGCGGGTTTTGCGGTTTATCGCTCAGCGATAGCGCTTGGGCTGCCAGCGATTCCAGTTCGGGTCCCCTAGCAGACCAGCAGGTCCCAGCGAGAACGTACCTAGAACCCAGCAGACCAGCAACTTTTGCCCAGCGGTCTGGTAGCAAGCAAGCCTGCTACCTGGTAGGACCATCACAATCACTTTACCCGAAAAAATTCAGTTAGAGGCCAACCGTTGTGGGTGACATGGCCGAGCCCGTGATTGGCTCGCATGCGGTAAAAATCGGAGGCCCTGAGACGGGCACACGGGCTCAGGCTCAGCTGGGCCTAGCTTGCCACCCTTTCTGCTATCTACCCTCCTCATTCCTTATTCCTTTGCTCTCGCTTTGCTGCTCGTTGCTGCTTTCGGGGCGGCCAGTGTAGGGCGACGAGTCCCCTGTACTGCCTTGGACTCCCCTGGACTCCCCTGGAGTAATTCCCTTGGCTTGTGATTCGCCGCCTATCCGGTTTCCCCGTGTCACCGAGCACCCTTCCACCCCTCCACCCCTTCTCGACCGGCCGATGACGGAAATCTGGAGCAACCATCCCAAAAGATCTCCTCGGCTTCTCCTCTCTGATAATCGTCAGCCTTGCCCTATTGGATCATCAGGGTCTTCCAAATCGCTGCCCGATTACTCGCTCACTAGCAGTCTTCTCCAGTAATCCTGACGAGAGATGATGATTGATGACACACGAGACACATCCGCCATCTTGAAGCTTCATAGCTACAGTAGCAGTACCTTTGCGACCGTAGCTTTTTCGTTTTCCACAAATCCGCCTGCTCGCGTGACCATCGCCAAAACGTTGGTCAAACGGTGACGTTGCTGTAATACGCTCAGCAGAAATCTTATTTGGGTTTGTTTTCGAGTTCCAACTTCCACCATCATCCACGAAGGCTATTTATTATACGAGCCTTGAGCCATGCGAGGCGCAGCTGGCATTGGGTAGCTATAGACATTTACCGCGGCTTTGTAGGTCTGCGTATCAGTAGCATGTCTCGCATGAGTCGTCGAGGCACGCACGTGCCCATTTCTGGTGTCATTCAAAGCTGTATACATCTGACATGGGATTATTTCGAGTTCAACCAGGTAATAGAATTGTCTGTAATAATAGTACAATAAGAGATATGAACTGTCTGCGTACTTATCGTCGAAAACGTACTCCTGCATCATCCACTCGTTTGACGGGAAGCATCACGGCAGCTTCTCCTTATGACCGGCCGGTAGCTGCCACAAAAAGCCGAATTGACCCCGGCTTGAATTGAACCGAAGGTCGCACGAACTCCCTTCGCGAACCTCTGCAGTAGACAGAGACAAAACATCCTCAATGAAATGAACCGAGGAACAGATACAGCTTCCTTTCAAAAAGAAGGAAAGGTTGTGCCATCGGCAAAAATGGAAATCATGCCCACTACTGGAATCGAACCAGTGATCTCATCATGTCGTTGGTCGCGTCTCGGGAGAGGCACGGTCCTATTACTAGTGATGCGCTTTACCACTAAGCCAAGCGGGCTTGGTGATTTTGATGATTCTCAAGTCAGATGATGGATTGTGCGCTTAATGACGTTCATATTGGCTGAACGTTGTGAGTGGGGTAAGCCGGTCATCTCTTTTCATCCTCTCCACTATAGATATCAACATCCAACCTTCCCTGCCCTAAAGTGTCGCTAGTTTCTATCATACCAGGTACCTAAGGTTACGCACATGTAGCTAATCGTTTGACACCATTGAGTACTGAGCAGCATATTGTCTTCTCGAGTTTCAGTAAAGGGGCTGCTGGCATGCAGATGATCTGTGTCCGGCATGGAGTGAACCACGCGACCACAATGCCCCAAAACCGGTCTCCACGGGACTATTTTCAAGCGTGAAGCTTCCGCGATTCTTCCGATGGCGATATGATCGGAGTTGAAGGCATTATATCGAACGAGGCGGTAGCCTAGTTACCTGCTAGCCATATCCGACATGCTCGGCACCATGGCATCATCTAGCTATCCCCATTGAGCGCGATCCGAAAGTCGTGGAAGTTGATGTCAAACTTTTCCACACGCAATTAGCCATGACCATCCGCCAAGCAGCCAATAACTCGTAGGCGGAAGGCCGACACATGGGAATGGCAGATGTGGGACTTTGCCAGAGGGTTGTCCATTCGATATAACTCGCAGACAACATTACTGCTTCTAATGCAATCTGATCATTCATTCTCAAAGGGCTTGTCTGGCAGGCTGTCAACGCCAGAGCCGTGTGGTGACTTGGTCCATAGGTGCTTGGATCGGTTCGTATGGATAGGTCAAGCTTCACGATGCGCCTTATATTCCCTACTCCAGCGGCTGGTAAAGCAACCACTTGAGATTCTGTCGCAAAAAAGTGGGATTCCACCTTGTGCGTGATACATTATAGTAGTATGTATACTCCCGTGAGACCTCATGCCAGAGTTGGAAACCCAACCACGCTTCTTTCTCCTTCGCCATTGCCACCAGATGGTATTGCCTCGCCAAAGCCTCGTCGGACACGGGGGTTTTCGTGATGGGTTCAAAGTCTTCTAGAATGGCCAAGGTTTGACTTTCGATATATGGCATTGCCTGCCCTTGGGAAACTGAAAGTATACCCAAGGTTGAAACTATGGTACAATGGAATTTGTGAAGTCCCCTCGTAATAATTCGGATCAACTTTCTTCTGATACGGCAGACATTTTCAAGTGTATCGGTTTTCAATACAACAAAATCCTAGACTGAACCCATCAAAGAAGCACTCACCACTGTGCATTCGTATACTATCTCAAAAATCATGGATTTCTTGTACTGGGATACCTTTGGGCACGATGGCAACGACGAGTCGGCAGCCAAAGAAGACAGCGGCTTGGACAGCAGCAGCGATGAGGGTGACGCGGAGCCCCAGCCACCACAAACACAGCGTTCCAAGCAACAACAAAAGCATGCACAGAGTGATACTCATAAGCCCCAGACACAACAAACACAACGTGCCAAGCAGCAAGAGCAGGCACAGAAGGAATGGTGGGAAGTACTGGTGTACATTACGTCGTCGGCCGGCCGGATTTATTCGGACCATCAAGCACGTCAGCAAGCAGATCGCGAGCGCACTCGACTTGCACGGGAGACACCTGCGGGATCGCCGTGTCGGTACTGCGGCTCGCTACCCATTACAATCTCCATCCAAACCGGTGCAGGAGGGCGTCGACAGCCGGGCGTTCCAGAACGATGTCACTGCCGCAACATCTATAGTCAGACGTCAAGACGGCGCGTCGTCCCCGAATCTCGGGCTGCCCCTAAGCCACGTGAGAAAGAACGAAGGGATACAGCCATCCAAGCAGCTACCCCTGAACAAGGTGAAATGAAGGAACGCCCGAGGACAGCCGTCCCGACTTCGCGCCGCTTGTCTGCGCCTCCGACCTTTTGTGAGGCCCCAACTGCCAGCAAACCTCTTGAAGTGGAACAAAAAGAGAAGATACAAGGTGAAACCTTTTCTTCGTCTCCGGCCACAGACAAAACCCCAACTACCGCAGAGCCCCTTAATACAGGCGAAAAGCAGGCGAAACTCGAGGACCGCAACCACACCCTCCACGGGAAGATTCCCAGATACACTCTGGGTCTCACGAGCCCTGTTCGACTCGTCTCCGTGTTCTGCATCGTTACTGGCACGGGCCTCTTTCTGAGCGCGATCCGGTTCCCATGGGGGCCAACCCGGAGCCCCTGGAAAGGTGGAAGCCTCGGCCTGCTCCTGGTTGGCGGGATTGCTTACCATGACGTGCTTTTCCGAGAGCTGGGATGGACAACATGCGGTCTGAATTCTATCATTGATTGGTTGTAGAGTGGCACACTACGAATTTTGCCTGGTGGGCAATGGGCAATGGCGATAGTTGGATGATATAGCCGCTTGGAAGCGAGGTCTCTGATACAAACGCCACAGCTTAGGAGGATGTCTAGGTCAAGGGCGGAAGCGTCCCCAACATAAATACATTTCTTCGTTCACTATCTATTCGCTCACTTTGATGTTTCAGTATACTATATGCCAAGTAACTATGCTACAAGTTTCTTCTATACTCTTGCTCTTGTAGCTGGCAACCTTTCTATCCACCAGGTGATGACGAGTTCTTCGAGTTGACCTGCCAATATCTACTCACCCACCAGGTCAGGTCGCAAACTGTTTCTGGCTCTAGGGTCGTCGCCGACCTCGCTGCCTCGAGAAGTATTCAGACTTCCTGCCAGAGCTGGGCGGGCCCCTTGATAGCCAAAAAGCGCAAACCCTATCTATGTATGCCCTTATGCCCTTATGCCCTGCGTCACCCACCATGAATAAGCGAAGCCGAGAACTATTCCAGCACCCACTGTGTCTCATGCATTTCTCTTGTCACTCACCTTATCACTATAGAGAGCAATAAGCGGCCTGCATTCCATCAATCAGGTGGCAAGCCCCGTCATCCCAGGTGACATAGTATAGTGGTCAGTATGACACGTTGTGGTTTAGCATCACAACTGTTCCGTGTAGACCCCGGTTCGATTCCGGGTGTCGCCATTCTTTTTGCCCTTTTCTCGGATTGTTAGCTGTATAATAATAGTTGCGTATCGATAACCAGCCTCTAGTTTGGTTTGCGCCTCTTAGTGAGTGGTGCAGCTAACCGGAGTCGTCGTTTGGCATGGCTGATCGTAAAGACTTTGCACTCGATATATATATAACTGTTGAATATATACACTGGAACAAAGTGGAAACAGCAGTATGATTTTTATTGATCGCAATCTCTGAAGCTATGCAGAATCCTACGCCGAGACCCCCTCCTCCTTCTCAATCTCCTCAAGACCAGGACACCACTTATCCTGCAGCGCCCGATCAAGGCTCAGTCCGTAGACGTCCGTGGGCCACCACTCGCCCCAGCTCGTCAGGAAGAGCTGGTCCGGGTTCTTGGGCAGGTCCTCGTCGCGCACCGTGAGCGCGGCCAGGATGCTGCGGGCGCCCGTGGGGATGTCCTTGGCGTCCGGGTGCTTGGGGTCGGGCCGCGGCTCGCCCGGCTTCACGTACCGCGGCAGGCCGGTGGTCGGGATCATGCCCGGGGACACGGCGACGACGGTGCACTTGGTCGGCTGGAGGGCGCGCTGCCACCAGTGCGCGCCCAGCAGCTGCGTGAACTTGGTGGCCGAGTAGACGCTGCGCTCGGACTCGGGGTGGCGCTTGTTGTCTTGGTCGAGATGGGCTGGGTTCGTGTTAGTAAGAAGATGGGAGAAGGGAGAACAGTGAGTATGCTGAGGCTAGTTGCGCTAGTTCCTATGAAGCAGATTGGCTGGGGTCAGAGGAAATATGGCTTACTTGTATCGGTGACGCCACGGATCGCTCCGGAAGACACGACCACGATGCGCGACCCTGAGGCCTCAAGCTTAGGCCGCAGCAAGTGCGTCAGGTAATGTTGCGCTGGAATGAAGGCCCCGTCAGCTGTTGATTCGACTCGCCAAACACGTCGCTCAATCACTTACACAAATGATTGACCAGGTACGAGTCGCTCCACCGCGAAGGGCCCGAGCCGGGCGCGTCGTCCTGGCGCGCCATGCCGGCATTGAGCAGCAGGTAGTCGATGGGATCATTCTCCTGCTTGAGCTTCTGCAGGGTCTGCTGCGCGAAATTCTTGACGGCGGCCAGGTCGGCCAGCTCCAGGGGCAGCACGGTCAGGCTGTGCCGGCTGCTGTCGTACTGGAGCGCGTCGTAGGCGGCTTGGGTGCGTTGCGTGTCCCGGGCGCCCAAGATGAACTTGTAAGGTTGAGTCTGGGCGAGGAGCTGCTTAACTAGCTCAAAGCCCTGTTATGAGGCCAAAGTAAGGAGGTTAGTTTCGCGTCAAAGCAGGATGCAAAATACAGGTCGAATGTGAGGCAAAGCTTACTAGGCCAGAGGTAGCGCCAGTTGCGACGATGGTTTTTGCTAAGTTCGCCATGGTTTGTATGTGAATTCAATGTTGTTTAGTTCCTCGACGATGGTCCAGTCCAAATCAATCGGGTCAGTGTAGTCTTTATATACCCCCCTTACATTGGCATTCCATCATAGATGTCGAACAAACAACGATTACTAAACTTATCTGTAGTGCGACATTTGTAAGCGTGTCAAGCCGGAGTTAGCACTTCTGCGCCGGAATTAGTGGTGGATTTCCAGCAGGACGAGGCGCATATATATTGCTGCCTGTCAGCCTCTGGCCTCAGATGGTGTATCTAAAGCAAGAGTAACATGCAGAGGCCTTGGCCTTCTATATAGCTTCGACGGTGCAGACAGAGTCTTTCGCGTCAATCACCATCCCCACAAGCTAACTGCATCACTTCGACCAGGCGGGGATATCATTATGAGGGACAGGCGGAAGTAACTCAAGAAGAATCTAAGTATACACTTCCAGGTGAATATTCGTTCATACGAGCTATTTCGAGACACGTCCCATGAATAGCTAGAGCATTGAAAGTTGAGGGCATCTTGTGGTTGACATCTGATGGTGAAGGCAGTTCCTTTGTAGGCGGCGGGCGGGGTTGTTGGCGGGGTTGGCCTAAGATGGGAGAGCAAGCCAGCCACTCACCACTTGCACTCAGAACTCCCCAATTGTGTAATCTACAACGATGGCCTTCTCGATCAACGGGCCATTGGTTTTCACAAAGTTTTGATGAACCGGGTCAGTCTTGACGTAGTAGTCCCTGTCCTCAATCGTTTCGAAATGGGCAACGAATGCGTACTGAATGCCGTTCTATTCCAATGGTGATCGATCAGCAACGAACTTCATACTGTGGACAACGAAAATCCATGGACGGACACCTACCTGTAATCCCTCAGGGGAATTGTCTTTACCTCCAGACAAGGAGGTGATGTATGGCTTATTAGATTGAGGATGCATGCATGTCTCTTTCAGCGATACCATATGTGCGCAAGCCTGGATCGCTGTTAGTCCAGCCATGAGAACGAGACCAATGAAGAGCGCTAGGCAACCGACCTCCGACACGGCCTCCGCACTTGTGCCATCCTTGAAGCGAAACTGTACGATGTGCACTACCGTCATTGTATTCTATTGTATGGTGACGTTCCGCAAATGCTGAGAGTTGGGTAAGATAGTATGATGATGTTTTCCACAATTGACTTGTACGATCCGGTAATGGCCAAGGAGATTGATAAGCGTCTTGAAGTTGGAGCTCCTCTCCCTGCAAGCGCTGAGGCCTACGTAATTGAATTGATTGTACGGGCCGGTCCAGTCCACCAAATCCTTCCCGCGTTCCGGCCCTGGTGATCTTCGGTTTTCGATTGCCAATGTGGCATGTCACTTTTCGTAGACGATAGGATAGGCAAGGTAGCTACAGATTACCAGAGCCTGATAGCAGTGGTTGGTAAGAAGCGCATCCAGCCATTCATTCACTTTTCGTCCGAAATGCGTGCTTTGCATCTAAATCTTCAGTTGAGGCGGATGCAATGCACATCAGCTGCGGCGACCTGCCAACAGGGCTTCGGATACGAGACTGTGGCCTGCTATTTACAGGTCGACTCTAGCGGTAAACCAACAGCCTAGAGCATGTTGCGGAGCTTTTCGTCTTGAAATGCTGGAAGGTTGGAAGGTCTGACTGGGTTATCCTAACGACGCTGAGGTGTTCGACTGCGCCGCCTGCTATCGCTCTCTCAAAAGCGTCCGACTTTTGCAGGCTTTCCATGCAAGTCTCCCCCCAGATGCTGCCGCTTTGCCGATGGAGGTAGAGAGTCGTGATAGCTAAGTGCAGAATGAAAGGATCAGGTGGAGGACATGGAACAGGTTGGTGCTTGTTGGGAGACTGTGCCACACTGGCTTACGTATTTCATTTCCCTGTCGAGATTCCCCAGGGCCAAGCCGGGCACTAATCGACGTCCTGGGAAAACAAGCCTTTTTTTCTGGGTCACTTGGCTGGGGTTACGGGGCCTGGCAGCCTGGCAGCCTGGAGGACATGGGGGTTCTTCTGGGTATTCTTCTAGGGGGGCCCTGGAATGTTAATTGATATGATGCAGCGTACGTGACAGTGAGAAGCGAAGACCCCACGTCAAAAAGCTTGACTGTTTGGGAGGCTTCTGGGCAGTCTTGATTGATTGTTAGGCCGCCTACGTCGAGATGTTGGTGATTGTCAGTCCACATGTTGTACCGACCAACTCGGGGATCTGACTTTGACGTCGGGGGGATGATGCTAATGTAAAATGAGACGGCGATCCAGTCCAATGTTATTGAAACACGTCTGTGATTGTCTTCCAATGGGAAATGGCCCTGGTCGCTTGATGGATGCCAACTCGAGAGCAAGACTCCATCCCCCTTCACTGAATCCCCTCCTCCTCCCTGGTCAAGCGTCAAGCAGTCTACCTAAGTATCCAGTCTAGTCTGGTCGGCATGTCGTAATCTACATATAGCACAACATTGATAACATAGGTGGTAGAAGCCAGTCATCCACTAACACCCTCACGTCCGTTGGCGATGCCGCTTTGCCGCCAGCGTCACCTGTTGTTACGCTTCCCGCTGACGTCTCCTCACCCTGTCCGTTGCAGCCACCCAGTGCCGTTCCCGAGTTCTCGTATACCCGCGGCGTCCAATGCAAACCGACACAGGATACTTTCTATGTGCATGTGCCTATCTATGCACCTATCTGCCGCCATCTGCAGCTCTTGATTCACGTTCCCGCCCCATCTGAGCCAATTTCTTTTAGAAAAAACAATCCGACATCCAACTTTCAGTTTACTTGACTGCTTGGCATCATTTGCGACTTCTTGTCTACCAACACCCCAAAGCATTCGTTTGGAGGCACTTCTGTCTCCCACATCTTGGACCCGACTCATGTGCGACAAGGTGGTTGGAACAAGTTGATTCCCCCGTCACACGTCTCGCTCTTTTCTACAGATCAATCTCTCGATCGGTTTCCTCGACTTCCCGTCACTCGTTAAGTTCCCTCATTGAACTCCGCCCCATCTCCATTTCACCATGGCCTCGCTCGCCCGGCGCGCTGTCGGCGCGCTTGTTCTTGGCGTCGCCGCAGTATCCGCCGCGACCACTTACTCGATTGATAGCAATGGTAGGCACCTCCATCCCTCCCGTCCCTTGGCGCATTTCCTCCCATTTTCTCCCCGATGCCCTGCTGTCCCCCATTGGCAAACCAACTGTGGCATGCGTTAAGATACTGACTCGATCCAAGATGCCATCAAACAGACTGCCAAGACGATGGCCTACGACCTAATGACTTACTACAAGGGAAACCAGTCTGGCCAAACACCCGGTATCCTCCCCGGGCCTCCTCCTGCTGGCGACTACTACTGGTGGGAAGGGGGCGCCATGTGGGGTACCATGATTGATTACTGGCATCTAACGGGCGACACAAGCTACAACGATGTCATCACCCAGGCCCTGCTCTGGCAGGTCGGGCCCAACCAGGTCTACATGCCGCCCAACGTGACGGCCTCGCTGGGCAACGACGACCAAGCCTTCTGGGGCATGACGGCCATGCAGGCGGCCGAGGAGAACTTCCCCAACCCACCCAAGGACCAACCGCAGTGGCTGGCGCTGGCCCAGGGCGTCTTCAACACGCAAGCCGACCCCGGCCGCCACGATGAGACGTGCAACGGCGGTTTGCGGTGGCAGATCCCTTTTTCGAACAACGGCTACGACTACAAGAACAGTATCGCCAACGGCTGCTTCTTCAACCTCGGCGCCCGCCTCGCCCGCTACACCAACAATCAGACGTACGCCGACTGGGCCGAGAAAACGTGGGACTGGGTCGTGAGTGTCGGCTTCATGGACGCCGAGTACAACATCTTTGACGGCGCGCACGTCCAGTCCAACTGCACCGACATCAACCGCGCCCAGTTCTCGTACAACAATGGCGTCTTCCTGCTGGGGGCCGCCCACATGTACAACTACGTAAGCAATCGCAAACAAACAACCTGACCCAAGTCCCGATCCAACAGCCAGGTGGAGATTTACTGCTAACATGATTGCTTACTTACGCATGCAGACCAATGGAAGCGCCCTCTGGAAAGATAGGACGCAGAAACTTTACAATGCCACCAAAAACACCTTCTTCCCCACCGGCGTTCCCTTCGAGATCTCGTGCGAGACGCACATGACGTGCACGACGGACATGCTGAGCTTCAAGGGCTACGTGGCGCGGTGGATGGCGACGGCGACCCGGATCGCCCCGTTCCTGGCCGACGACGTCATGGCGAGCCTGAAGACATGGGCAAGCGCGGCCATCAAGACATGCACGGGCGGCCCCACGGGGCGGGCGTGCGGATTCGGGTGGAAGGACGGCACGTTCGACGGCAGCGTCGGCGCCGGCCAGCAGATGAACGCCCTGGGCACCGTCTCGTCGCTACTCATCAACAGCGCCAAGGCACCCCTGACCAACTCGACCGGCGGCACGAGCGGCGGCAACTACAACGCCGGCACCGGCAGCGACGACTTCATTGGGCACCCGGCGCCCATCACGGCGGGCGACAAGGCCGGGGCGGCCATCGTGACGATATTGTTGGTGGGCGGGTCGGCCGGCTTGTTCGGTTGGATGAGCGGCGGCCTGTAATGCGGGGGCGAGACGGACGCGCTACGTACGTGGTAATGGCTCTGATGAAAGATGCGGCCGGCTATGACGCATTTGCGGTATTCGTAATTTTCAGTTCTATGTACATAGTAGGGTTTCCAAAAGGCCCTTGACCGATTCGTTGCGTCCAGGCCAGTTTGTGTGTATTTTTGGGGGCGTTCAGAGTGAACAAGGGGCGGCGTCAAGCGGATCGACAGCCAGCTAGCCACGATTAAGGGCATTGAGGATGAGCTAGGTAGACACTTATTTTATCTTTTTCGTCGAATTCATTTCGGTATGATTATCCAGTTATTGAATTGTCTTTGTATCCTGAATGTGAGGGTTATGTTGCTTCCCTTGAGGCATGGGTATTAGTGTCGGCTCTCCCGATGATCTGTTGTTGGCCGATTTTTACGTTCTAGGCCAATCCAGTCCCATCTGAAGCTCCTAGGAGGACCCCAGTGACGATGCTGCGCAGGCTAGATTACTATACACATGTACACATGGATGCAGCATGTTCGAATTCGTCGCATCATTCCCTTCGGGGTCTCTGTATATATGACCTGTCGGATTCTGAAGGTGAAGAGGACGATTGGCAGTGCAGACCAACAAAAGTTTATGGAAGTTGAGCAAGGGTAGGTAAGAGTCGTCATTCCAGTTTGGTGTACGGAGTATGTCTCCGTAATATGAATTCCACTAAAGGCAAAGTTTCTCAAGCAATCCAGCAATGCCACGTCAATCTCAGATTGAAACATCCTCCGTGGCGCAATTGGCTAGCGCGTTCGACTGTTATCCCTAATACGGAATTTGCAATCGAGAGGTTCACAGTTCAAGCCTGTGCGGGGGAGTTATTCTTTTGTCATTTTTGTAGGTTACGTCTACTGGAAGGCAGTAATACTTTTGATGTTCTCTCGGCTTATTGGATTGTCTTGGGTGTCTGGTATGCACGTTTGGAAGCTGTCGAAATAGGTCGTGATGCTATTGGCAGCTGGCCATGTTGGTGCGGGCTTACCGAACCTTGGAAACCCCCCCCCCCAAATCCGAAAGGGCCGGCTGCCCTATCTTTGCTTCTCATTCTCACCCAATTCCAACTTCTTATGTCTCGCGTTCCAATAATGTTCTCTTACCTACATGTATCCTGAACTGTCCTGTATGCCTAGAAATCCAATGCATTGTCCAAATAAGCACTGCCAAGGACGATCAATTCCAATGCCATTGCGACTGCAACATGCTGCTTGCCAACAAGGTGTTCCGTGCGATGCGATTCCCACTACCTGGCCATCCCCTACCAAGTGGAGCAACCAAGAATCCCAGATGCATGTCGGCTCTCGCATAGGCCGTCGCTAGGCGCTGTTTTCTGCTTATTGCTTTCTGCTCTTTTCTTTTTGGTCTTTTTGCTGGCCGTCCACGTCTGGAAGTCCCCGTCGCTGCTGTGCAATGCGACAGCAGCGGCAAATTGCGCAGACGCTTCTTGCAATGCCCCTCCGTGCCGGACAGCCGCAACTTGAACAGCGAATCGTCGCCACGGTGACTTTCTTCAAGTGGCCATCGAGACTCGACCTTAAGTATTCGTTTTCGCAGCTCCAGTAGTAGTAGTAGTATCTGCTTCCCAAAGTTTTGCGATTGCTAGTGTATATCTTCGATTTCTCCTTCGAATCACCACAGTAAGTATAGTCCTGGTCATGTTGCTTCATTCGGCTGCAGACCATGCAAGATCGGAGCAGTGTCCGTCCCCGAGAGCGACATGGGTTTACGATCTGCACTTAAACGGCAACCAGGCCGCACTCCTCTCACACGGTGGTCTAGCCAACAGGACCCTGAACATATATGTACCATGCCACGATCGACGACCCTTGCCACTCGAGCGAAACATCCGTTCTGACAGCTTGTCTATTGAAGAAAAGCATACTCGTGAGTGGTCAAATCAGCGAGCCGTTATACCCCCTCACATCTGCGTAGAGCCTCACCTATGCGGGACTGGGTGAGACGGGAGAGCATCCGCCTGACCGTGGAACCTGCAGAAGCGAGGCGCGGTGACGGCCTAGGCCGCGTAAGACGCTGCCCGGATCCATGGCACACGGAGGAAGGGTGTCCTGAATCGCAAACGGCAACCTTCATGAAGATATTCAACCATGGCCAAGCAAAGGGGTTCGCTCGTTCATATGCATCAATGACGCAGGGGGTCAATCACACCTCAAGAGTACCAGCATGTTAAAGTCCCTGTATGCCCGCCGTGTGCTCGTCGCCTCATGAAACCAGCGTCTAGGGTCTGGAGTTCATCGGAGTATTTTGTGAGGTTATAACCATAACACGCACCACTACCACCGCCCCGGTTTTCAATGGGTACGTCGCATTCTGACAGACCTTAATGGGGGTACAAGTGTAGCTTTCGACGCACCAGTGACATGCCAAGCAAGTCAAGCATGCATGCAGTGGAATGGAGATTTTCCCGTCTCTTCCATCCAGCCAGTGGCGGGTCCACCCGGCTGGATGGTACCAGAAGCCCGTTGAAACTAAAAAGCCCACCGAAGGCCCACGATAGGAGCCTTCACGAAGTGCCGTCTGACTGCTCATGCACTCAGGCCGAGGTCCCTGAACCTTCTTTGACAGAGAAGAGGCGCATTACTGTGCAGTTGCTGCTCCTTTCTATCGCGGTCAAGGCGGGCCACCCTTGGTGCTACTTCCTCGTGTCAAGCTCGCTAGGCCTTGCCCATACCGGTCAATAGTCAATGGGGTGAATACACGCCGGTGACATAAGCTCGGCGATGGCTCTCGGTGTCTGAGAAATCATCCGCCATGTAGTGAGTATGTCGCCATAGTCCTATATGATTACGTGAGAGTGTCTAGACTCTAGAGTTGAAAGGGGTGACAGGGTGGTTTTCTCCAAATGCCGATCTTCATGGCTTCAACGGCCGTAGGGCTGCGACCGTGAAACTGGGACTGTCACGGTGTGAGAGAATTCGACATTTCCTCGGTCGTTTGGAATTTGGTTGCTGACGAACCAGTAATGCCTTGACACTTTTAGGGGAGCAGTGTGCCAGTGCATAGAAGTTTGAACAAGCGTCGAACTCTGTTAGATGCGCTGCATTCGTAGGGCCGGTTTGTTTTCCTATAAGTACGGCAGCCACACCGGATCTACAACCCCCCCTTGCCCCGAAAGGGAAGTTGACAGGTGATGATGAAACGCCAGAGACCGTCGCTAACTGCCAAGTGGGAACAGGATCGTCCCTAGACGTGTGCAAGGAAAAGTCGGTCGCTCGGGCACCGAGAATAAGTGGGCAACGCAGAGGCACTTTTTCCCCTGGTTCTGCCTGGCTCTGCCTGGCTCTGCCTGGCTGTGCTCGACTTTGGCCTAGCAATGCATGGGCCAGGCGCGTGTGTCGGGGGCTCGCAACTCTCGGGCTGCGGCGCGACTAACATGGTGCCTGTCACCTATTACTGGAGGATCCCATCTTATGAGTTGCGGCCCCTTCGCACTCTTACCATCCC
This sequence comes from Apiospora koreana, assembly GCA_017163955.1. NCBI lineage: Eukaryota > Fungi > Ascomycota > Sordariomycetes > Amphisphaeriales > Apiosporaceae > Apiospora > Apiospora koreana. The sequence goes on from JAFHKQ010000017.1 coordinate 424,200, forward strand.
GAGGCGGCTTCTCTATTATTCAAATCTGCGAGACTGATCTTTTTGTTCTTCTGGAAAAACTCCGTTACATCATACCCAGGACCGAATCGCAAATCCCGGCAAAGATAAGCATAACTATACTCAATCCTAATCTGCCACCCAATCTCCATTCGAGAACTCGGTCAAGTCCCCGAGCCGGCTCCGAAGTGGGAATCGAATCAATTCTTCGGCTCCATCCACCAACGGCGGATTCGGAGATAGCAGCCCTACCAGTTCGGTTGCCCCTGGGGCTTTTCGGTACATCGATCCATCCATCCATCGCACAGCAGCATCGTTCCACTCCAGTCCTTGGCACTTCGCTTAATGCATTGGCAGTCGGCTCTGCCTTCCAACTTCCATTACACCAAGACATAATATTGGCCCAGCAACAGAAAAAGCACCTCGGCCCGTCGTCCGTCGGACCCCCCGCCACGCCATGATGGACATGCACGATCATGTCGATGATGATATGATCAACGAGGAAGGAGATACCGGGGATGAGTGCTCCAATAAGGATCCATCTCAAGACCAGCCCGTCCCGCGCAGAGCTGTAAGTAACACACCGGAGCCCCCTGATAACCCCGATCGGTACTACTGCATATGCCCGGCCGGCCGCACACACACACACATCACATGGTATCGAGATGTGCATTCTCGTGTTACCTTATGTGGCCATCCCCTTGTATGTGTGACTGACATCCAACTGCTATCTAGTGTGATCCTTGTCGAGCAAGAAAGGTATGTGACATATCATGATATCCTCGTCTAAGACATGCACTCCAAGACATGTTTGCTGAACTGCCAACCAGGTTGGTTGTGATCGGGAAGAGCCATGTTCGAGCTGTGTCCGGTCGAGGACAAAATGTACCTACACGGCGTCACAGAGCATTAGGCACAAACGACAACGTGTTTTAATATCGACGCAATAGTAAGTACTGCATGCTTACACCTATAGGGGTGTGGTTGCACAAGTCATGTGACACCCCCCTTACTCACCCTATAATTAGGCTGACATACTTGACCCCTCAGTGAGAGAAAGATTGATCGGATAGAGGAGCGCCTCTCCGAGGTCGTCAGTGAACTGAGGAACCTCGCGGTGGCCCAGAGCACATCCTCAGCAAACCGGCCACACAACGACCGGTCCGCCTCGCAACCTGCAGAAAAGGTCGGCGGGTTCTGCATGTCGACGCCGACGTCCAACTCGGGCGTGAGCTACTACAACACCACCAATCACGCCGAGCCCCCGGAGCCCAAGTTCGAGGGTGGCTCGTCCATGACGGCCCACACCAACTTCGCCCGCACCTTCCTCGACGAGGCCGTGCGCGCAGGGCCCCTGAAGGACTTCCGCCTCGAGCTCGACGACACCCTCGGCTCACTGCAGGAGCTCGTCAAGGCCCAGCAGACCCAGCTCAACGTGCCCAATTCCCCCATCGAGGCGAGTGCCGGCTCGCACACCACGGGGCCGACGCGCGATCGACCATTACCGGATGTGCAGCTAACCATGACATGTTTGCGTATCTCGAAAGGTTAGTGGAATTTTGTCCATCATGGAGATTAGGTCTCTTACGTATGGACTTTGTGCGCTGACAGTGTTGGGGTTACATAGAGGGCTTCTCCGTGAGCTATTTGTCTCTTTGCGGCATGATCTCGCCTTCGGTATATACAGATTATGTCCTCCGGGTCATGTTCTCTCCGAAATTTTCGGACGCCGAGTACATCATTGTGCTCTGGGGACTCACGTGGCTCTTCAAGGAGATGAGCCTGGAGGTGGACAAGCTGGAGCACGGTCTCCGGCCGGAAGACTTGGACCGGGAGGCCACGAATTGTCGGAATCACCTCGAGGCCGCCCTGGCCGCGCTTCCGTTCCACATGCCGGCGTCTATCGATAACGTGATAGCGTTGGGACTCGCGGTATGCTACCTCTTTCTTGGGGGCAACGCAATCTTGGGACAACTCACTGACAACTCTGTAGGCGGACTACTCAATAGCGCGGTCCAAACCCTCGCAGGCCTGGTCTTTTATATCAGTGGCTGCTCAGATGTGTCTGCATCTCGGCCTCCACCGCGGAGCAACATGGAGAGACGAGTCCCCTACCGCGCGGAATCAGAATGCCTGGCTCTTCTGGAACGTCTATGTTCTCGACAAGGGACTTTCTCTCCGGCTGGGTCGGCCATCGGTGATTCAAGACTACGATATCACGGTGCCCATACCAACTTCGAGTATCGACCGCCACCCGGCTATCGAGCACTGTCTTTTGACCTGGATCAAGGTATCCCGTTGTCAGGGTCGTGTGTACGAACTTCTCTACAGCCCCGCGGCTTTGGCCCAGGATGACGGAATCCGGACGGCGAGGGCTCAGGGGTTGGCAGACGAGTTGCTTTCCATCATGAAGGAGAAGAAGAAGATCGAGGTTTGTATTTCCTTTTTGCTGATAGATCCCGCGCGACGTGCTCAGCTAACTCGTCGTGACACCAGGAACAAAACCTAGCCGCATGGACAAAGACAATTGCTTTGGAAGATATCCAGTACATCGCCGACTCGGACGAAGTGCTTCACCACTCTATACTTACACTAATATATCGCGCTGTGCCGGTCCCGAGGGGTTCAAGCTCGACGTTTACGCAAGCTTGCATTGCCTCAGCTCGGCAGGCCTTGGGGAAACACGATAGCTGTATGGCCATCTTGACACCCTACGGCTCCCCCTTTGTCGATATTTACTTCCAATGGTATGTTACTATACCATACCTACGCCTAAACAGTCGGCAGGTTTCCTGCTTTCGAACAACACTGAGTACTGACAATGCATCCCAGGACCATCTTCTACACCCCCTTCATCCCCTTCATCGTCATCTTCTGCCACGTCATCGAGACGACGGACCAGACGGACCTGGACCGGCTACACAGCTTCGTGGCGTCGCTCGAGCCCGTGTCGCAGCTGTCCGAACCCGCGGCCCGCATGCAGCGCCTGTTCCAGGTGTTGTATAATGTCGCGCTCAAGTACGTCGAGGTCAAGACCAGCCGCGAGCAGCAGTCGGTCGGCCGCGAGCTCGACACCTACCTCAACGCCCTGGGCTACGGCCCGGCCCCCGCGTACGGGCTGGGCATCTCCGGCCCGAATGGTGAAGGGGGCTTCCGCAGCGACATGTCCGATGCTGGTAGCAGTGGCCACCATGCGGCGGCGGCTCAGGTGGCCCATCAGCGCGGGAGGAGCGTGAGTAGTGCCCGGATGAGCACGCCGGGCATCAGCACCCAGGGTGGCCATGCCATGCCGGGGGCGCCGTGGTCGGGCTACCAGTCCATGGAAGGCGTGAATCTACCGCAGCAGGGTATGCTGCTGGGCGGGTGGTTTAATAGTAGTCAACAGATGATGGGCCTGCTCGAGGATGAGAGTATGTAGTATTAGTAATGAATGAGAAAGGGCAGCGATGAATCAAACTGTACTATAACACATATACAAAACCGAACGAAGTGCGTGTGCAATTACCGGCTGCTAGTAAAGTTTGGAGTATGTGGATGAAGATTTGGACAAGCTTTGTTGCGGCCCTGGGTGTGCATAACGAATGTTTCCAGGCAGGTAGGTCATCTCCGATGCATAAGTGTGAGAAACTGGAAATATATCCAGGCAGGTCATCTCCGATGCATAAGTATCAGATATGTATACCAACCCGACTAGCCAGGATCATTCAGTCCGGCTGGAGGTAAACTTATAACAATAGGAATCGAAAGGCATACGTGCGTGTCTTCCCTTTACTAGACTCACAACCATGTCTACTATTGCGCCACGTCCCTCGCCGCCTCCCACTGGCCTTGTTTTAGAACTGCCCATGGAGTTGTTCTATCTCGTCATGGAAAAGCTCCCCATGAGGTCTGTACTACTCTTCAGCTTGACCTGCCACGCCGCGAAGCGGGCGCTCAGCAATCATTGCGCACACAGCCTGGGCCGAGGAACACTACGCCGGATGCAGATACAAGCCTCCATCTTCGAAAAGTTTTGCTTCCTCGAGCTCCTGGTCCGAGATTTGGCCGACCGCTACGTATTCTGCGAGCTGTGCGTACGGCTTCATCCCTTCTACGACGTAGCGACCGAACTTTCGCCATCGTTCAGGGTTCCCAACAAGGACCAATTCGCCAGGAGCCGTCGGACCGAGTGTCCCTGGTTCGACACCCAACCGCAGTGGCTGTTGGGCGACACGAGCGGCCAGGCCTTCATCACGCGCCGCCAAGTGCTCCTCGCCCGGAACCACCATGAACACGGCCACGGCATCCCAGCACAGCAGTACTTCTGCAGGGTTTTCGAGGTGCCGCCTGTACCCACGGCACTGGACCAGTGGGAGACGATGCACCTACCAGCACCACCGCTCGCTACAGACCGACGGAATCCGGTCTCCCATCCTCGTTGGCGTTACAGAATCTCGCTTCGGCCGAGCCACGGCTCTTGGAACCTCGCCCTGAAGCATGAGCTCGTGGTGCCCCGCGGCACCGACAGGAAAACGGCGCGGCAGTACCTTGACAGCATGCCCCACTGGATCTGCCCGCACGTGCGGACGCACGCCGTCCGCGACGTGGACCCGGCTGGTGGTGCCGAGCCGCCCGCGATGCTGGCGACATGGACGACATGGTGGCTTCGTTTGCACAAGATGAAGCGCAACGTAACGGGGCATCTCAAGGAAAAGAAGCACAGCGAGCTAACCAAAGAAGGTGGCTGGCGTGTCCATGGGCTCTACATGGCGACCGACGACCGGTGCGACGACCTGCCCGCGGACCGGGTGTTTGGCATTAAGACGTATAGGTGGACAACATGCCGTCCTTGCAACCACACGAACTGGATGTGGGAATCAACAAATCTTCCGGTAGTGCCAGCCCACGGCGACAGCAGTAGCTCTGCTGGTAACAAGGACAACGACGAAGGTACAGTGTGCTTCTCTCTGGAAAGGACGATTGAGGTCTATTAGCCAACCCCCTATTCAGAGATGAGGAATCTTACACCCACTGTCCTGCTTTCCCTCATGACTACAGTGTTCTGTCAACGGCATTAATGGCATCAACGACATCATCGCGGCTATTATCCCTCTTATGAATAGCTACTAGCAGCACCGGTCAACCCCCAGCCTCTCTCTCTCGTGCTGACGGTATTTCCGTAGAACAAAACGTATATATCCTGCCTCCTCGAGGCACTGTTACCTAATCAAAAGTATTTCATAACAGTTCCTCTACATTACCATTACCGGTACTTGACTTCTAAAGTTGATTGCATGCATGTAACTCTATCGATAGTCCATCATGTCATCCATAATCTTAATAAGCAGGGTTGACACATTTTGCTCTCCTTGGCGTGTGGCCCGTAGTAACCCAAAACAGCTTCGAATCCGATAGAAGAAGAAGAGGAAAAAGGGGGGAGCTACAAAGCTTTGGCTAAAGGACAAATAAGAAAAAGGCGTTCGGTCAGCTAGCTCGTTCGGTGGCAGTTTCCTAGCTCTGACAAATTCGGCTGATGTTTTGATACTCGCCTACGACTAGGTCATGGTGCGTTGCGGCTTTGGTCCCCCGTTTTCTTTTTGTATTTTTCCATGACACGCTTACGGGCGGCGCACGACCAAAGATGAAACTCAACAGCTCGAGAAGCTTGACGCCTTCGAGTCTTTGGCCGTTTCGGCAGGGACAATAGGTAGCAGAGCTATCGTAGCTCGTAACTTATAATTTGGTAGATAAGTGATAAGTAGCCACCAATATGTATGTTCTTATTCGTGAGCAAGCAATCAACCAGGTTGGTTCTCCTCTAGCTCCAAGATTGCCACATCCAACCAAAATTGTCTATCCAAGATGTTAGCATCGGCAAAAGAGGCTGGAAGGGTATTACAGCACCAGCAGCAATACTGTGTTGTCTGCGGCGCGCACGACCGCCAACATGACGGGAAGTGCTCTTCCTGTGGAGGTGAGTTACTTATCACTGGAACTCTTTTTTGTCTCGATGCATTCCAGTAACAAGACACTGACGTAAGGCACCAACCTAGGAGGGGACGCCCAAATGCTAGACCTGCCGGACCATCACCCGCGCGACGACGACGACGACGATGACGACGCCGCCGCAAACGCTGATACCACGGACAAGGAGTGGTTTGACAAGCACCGCCGGTGTGAGGACGGCTCCGTCCACTTTGGCGAGCTCGAGCTCATCACCTGGGGCGGCGAGGAGGCCGGGTGGGAGCTGGGCTGGGGCCGCACCCAGGTCTCCGAGGTGGACTTCATGAAGCAGAAGTACGAAGACGAGTTTGGAGGCGACGACGAAAAGCTATACGGGTACTGGCCGCAAGGTTTCCGGTAAGGGATTCTCCATGATTCAGCATTCTCGAGGGGCTTCTTTCTGTTCCTTCGAGCTACCTCCAGAGAGCTGGAAGCTGGGAGCTGGGAGCTGAAGAGTTTATAGATGGACGTGCTGCGGCACCACGGGCGACATGACGTACGGCTGTGACCACCACGGGACCGGCCCTCAACCGTGTGGGTGCGATTATTGCGGGTAAGCCTCCACCTGGCCTCCTATTCTTCCTAGCATTCTCGGTGCAAATCATGGGAATCGGAGACTGACAGTTCGTTGTCTGCTTCACCTACAGAACGGGAATGTCCCTCCCCGAGGATCTCTACTACAGCAAGCTCCCCGAGCGTCAAGGCTTGCACCTCTCGCGTGGCCCGGATCCCCGATCGCACGGCTTCCATTCGATGATGAGCGTGAACAACTACAACAACTACGAAATCGCCATGTAAGCTATCCCACGTCCTCCAGCGTCGTTCGTTCGTTTATTCGTTCGGTCCATGTGTGGAGATTGAGACAAGCCCTGCAGGATCGTATTTGGTGGCCTATGAATCATGATGGGAGGTGGACTACTCGTTTCCGATGGGATTTCTGGAATATCCATTTTGGAGTTTCGAAAATATTTGTTCTCGTCCGAGTCAGTCGACCAGCCAACCCCTTTGGAGAGCTAGTATGGCGTCAGCATCATGTCCTGTCTCGTCCCAAAGATGGTGCGCGCAACATGTTAGAGATTGGGTATCACGGGGTTGCCACGTGATTTTGGATGGATCCAGATAGTTCACCAAACTAGCAATAAACGTAGCATGTTGAGATTGAAGCTAAACCCACCCACAAGGTTGTTCACTTGGTACATTATTTATATAGAAGTGCCTTTCCCACCAAGAGCGAGATGTGCGATGGAGTGAGCAAGATATGTTGAACCTTGATAAGTCTGGGTCTCACAACGGCGAAGGTTTCTCGACTGACCGTTTAACCTGTTGGGATTGGAGACCAACAGATTGTTATTTGTATAGACTCTAACAATATGTTCTGTTGAGCGAGTATGAAGCGGATTGACAATGAAGTGCAGTTTCACCATGCTTTCTAGAAGAATATGGCTTCACCCGCTCTTTGTAGATGACCTGTGAATGAGTTTCTACCAAGAAGGTTACGGACTGGAATGAACCTGTATATTCCAAACCTTCTTCGGATGGATCCCAAAGAACAAAAAGAAGACCTGCATAGATTTCAAGGACCATTGCCTTTCACAAACTCGAGTTATCGGAGATGTCTCAGTCCAAGGGATATACATACAGTCGATCCAGCCGGGACTTGCCCTCACCCTTGGTTCAGTGCGAATTAACAATCATGAGCAGTTTGCAATAACACCATAGCGTTGCCCCTAGACTAGACTAGACCGACGCAACGCAGGTATAAGCAGTTAGTGAAGAGAGTAGTACTTCATTATTTGTTCACATGGGTGCAGCACATACCGAGAGGAGGACAGCCAATACAGAGAGGTGCACCATCATCACCACCATCATCGGCGCGGCGATACCAACCACGTCGGCGTTGACGGTGGGGTCCAGTCGCAGGCCCAGCCGCAGCCGATCCAGCCGCAGGTCGAGCTGCACCACCCCACCGCATCGTCAGGTCCAACCCGAAAGTCCTTCATTCAAGCTACCAAGAATCGCTGTACCAAGTTCGCCACCCATCTCACCAAAAGAGCTCGAACAAACCAAGATGCAGGCACCACCTCCTTCCCCCGAAGAGAGCATGAGGTATGCTCCCTCGTTCGCCAGCAATGCCACGACCTGCAGTGATGATGAGATTGCCGCCTCCTCCGTCCCAAGACCCTCTGGCTTGAAAGCCGAGGCACCCTTTGCCGTCTTTGGCAAGATCGCCAACCCCGTCGACAACCCCACGGTAGACAACTGCAAAGGCGTCATCAACGTCCTGCCCAACACTACCTTGTTCCACTCCGGCGGCATGCACAGTGAAGGGTACCTTAAGCAGGTGCTGGACGAGGGGCGCCCCTACCTGAAAGGCTACACGCCGCTGTCGTCGAAGCACCGATCGAGTGACTTCACCAAACGCTACAAAGGGCACCCAACCGCCTGGAGCAGCCTGTCCCGCGCCCTGGCCGAGGAGAGCGCCGGCACCGCCTACGTCCTGCTCCCGCCCGGCGAGGGACTGGACCAGATCCCGCGCGGGGGCCACTTCTGGCGCGACGAGTTCCCGTTCCTGGGTCACAAGCTCGACCGTCTCATCCGCATCAACGCCCACGACCCGGACCACCTCGAGGTTATCTGGGTGCGGCCCGCCCCGCCCTCGACCCACGGCTACAACCTACGGGCCAGGATGGCCAGGCCGCTGTTCGTGTTCGGCGACGAGAAGAAGAAGAAGAAGGAGGAGGAGGAGGAAGACCCAAGCGACGAGACCGAGGAGTTGCGCAAGAGGTTTGCAGGTTTGACGCCGCTTCCACCCCCGCCCCCGCGTGGACAGGCGCTCGCAGCGGTCGGCTAGAAGCGATCGGCTACGGCACCCAGTCCTCCCCCGAAGTCGAAGAAGCGACAGAAGAGATCGGCTACGGCACCCAGTCCTCCTCCGAAGTCGAACAAGCGACAGAAACGATCCAAGTAACGACCCGAGTAACGAACCGAACATCGCCTTGCAGAATTCTCGCGAGAAGCAGGCAAGATACCAAGGGTATTAGGATAGCATGTACAAGAAGTCGACGAGTTCAACGGACGAGTCATCGAGTAGCGGGGGTCGGCGTGGTTTCACTATGAGCTCTAACGATGCCTTAAGTCCTTCGCATCATACATACATTTTGCAGCACCAACAAGAACACCTGAAACAACAGATCCATGGCATACGCACTTTCCGAATTCTCCCGTATGAGGGCTTGCTGGTCCAGGCTGTCAACTGGGCAGGAGAGGAGGAGCACAATGCCGGCGGGTAACTGCGAGGGCTAGTACGTTCGGTTCCGATAAGCAGTGATTTTCAGCTTCTTGGCAAGCGTGCTTTCTCTGCCTGTAACGTGACGAGCAAGCTGAAGGATTACTTGGCTAGAGCCGTCTTGGGGGGATCTTTCGATGATACCCATGCACTTCCTGGCCAATCACATTGCGTCAGGTCTGCGTCTGTAGACACGTACTTCAATGCTACAATGATACAATGTCATGCTATGCCCACCCGTGACTTAAGTAAGCACCAGACATGTAGTTTCCAAGTGCCCTCAATTTCCAAGTGCCTTCAAGTGTTATCAATATCCTCACCTTCCCTGGTCCATTTTCTTTCGGTTTGACGGCTATGATGGATAACGTCAATATTGCAGTCATTGGTACAGGTAAGTGGGATCGCGTCTGACCAGTTTCCATGGCCCAAGTCCAGGTTCAAGTCCACTTCAATTGACCTTCTTTGCAATTACAGGACCTGCAGGTCTGACGGCCCTGAAGGCGCTACGAGAAGAAGGCTTCAATGCTATCGCATTCGAGAGACGCGACCATGTCGGGGGCCTGTGGTCCTACAGCGGCAACCCCGCCGTCACCTCGGTGATCGACGGCACCGTGTGTAACATTAGCAAGTTTGTCGTGAGTTTCCCCCCACGGCTTTGCCTTACCCGTGGGCCATGATGACGCTAATAGGATGACACAGTCTGGATTCAGTGACTTTCCAATGCCTAGAGGTACGTTCTGAGGAAGCCGCCGGGTAAGCGTCCACCTTCGAACGCGCCATGGTACTGACCAGGAGACTCGAGAACAGACTGTCCGGTATTTCCTACAGGTCAACAATTGGTCAACTACTTTCACTCATACGCAGTGCATTTCAACCTGCTCGAATATGTGAAGTTCCAGACGACAGTTAGAAGAGTGCTTCGAAATTCGGCCCACGATGGCTGGGATGTCCATATCACAGATGCAGGTGGAGATAGGAAACTTCTTTTTCACAAAGTCGTGTTTGGCAGTGGCATGGATAGCATACATTCTTGGCCTTCTATGCCAGGACGAGACAAGTTCAAGGGCATCTTGATCCACGGGCAGGCTTACAAAGGGTGAGGAGGGAGCCCGACTCCCCTATTTTCAAGACGTCACTAACGCCGGTGGTTGGTTTGATAGGCCGGAACAGTTCAAGGGAAAGCGTGTGCTGGTGGTTGGAAATGGCAACACGGGAAGCGACATCGCCACGGGCCTATGCAACCACGCATCGAAGGTCTATCACTCTTATCGTCGCGGACGGCTGATGGTATCACGGTATGACGACGACGGAACCCCTGTCGACATGAAGCTAAACTGGCCCATCCTGTGTCTCAAATACTTGCTAGATGCGTGGGTGCCGCGGCTGATAACTCCGCTTGTTGATAAGTTCATGCTGGGCAAGATGATCCGCGACGCCGCGCGGACGGATCCCGAGCTTCAGCGAGTCCAAACATCTGCGGAGCGGCTTAAGCGTGCAGAGAGCAAAGTACGGCACGACTGGCGCCTCGCCAACTTCCCGAGCATGTCCCGTAGGCATCCGACCGTCAACGAGCAATGGTTCCCCGCCGTCCAAACGGGATCGATCACTCCGGTGCACGGCTTCAAGGGCTTTGTGGGTGGGAACGAGGTTGTACTAGATGATGGCACAATCCTCGAGGTAGATGCGGTCATCATGTGCACTGGATACCATTTCGACTTTAACATGATGCCGGAGCTAGAGATGGACGGGGCAGGTGGCCCTCCTCCCATCAGTGCCTCTGGCTCTCTTTTCGAGGAGGAAGAGATTGAGGAAACTGCTTTGAAGGGGGAGGGGGATCGAGACAACGTCCCTCACTTACCGCGGCTATATCATCTGATATTCCCTCCTCGATGGGCGGACTCGGTTGCCTTCCTCAGCTGCTACGCGCCACAGGAAGCCGTCTGGAATGTTTGCGAACTGTCCTCGATGGCCGTGGCGCAGGTCTGGGCTGCCGGAACAGCCACCAAGAACCACCACGTTCACCTCGAGGGAAACCAAGAAATACCAGCGGGATACCGGAAGCCCGCCGCCCTTCCATCTGTCGACAAAATGAATGCTCGAGTCGACGCGTACCACAAGTGGTGGAGGGCTCAGTGGGACCGGGACCACTCGACACTCCCCGGATTCGTCCAAGGCAACTCCTTCTACCGCTTCCTGCATAGCGCCGCCGGGACCGGGCTGCACGAGAACCTGGATCACTTGTTCGCGGCCAAGAACTGTCGGCTCTGGTGGAACGACCGGCAGCTGTACACTTGGCTCGCTTGGGGGCCCACCAACCCGTTCTCGTATAGGTTGTTTGACACTAATCCGTTGAGGATTCCGGGGTGTGGACGGAAGGCTTGGGGAGGGGCTCGGGAGGCGCTTGAGGAATTGGTAAGTTGTTCTACGTCTCATCAAATCCACCCTAGCTTGCAAGAAGAAGAACTTTGCAGTCGCTAACGATTGGTTGTTGCAAAACAGTATGAGGATGCCGAGAGGCTGAAACAAGACGCGGCGATAAAGGCAGCCACCAAGACGAAATAAACCAAGAAAGAAGCAGCTCTACGATGACCCATGGTGTGTGCAGACAGCTATTACGAAATATACAATGGAAGTGATAATAGAGGTTTAAGCAGTAAGAAGCCTCAAGTGTCCCTGTTTGTAACTATTCCAACCAACGCCGTTACGTCCCGCAGTATTGCGAACCACGCGAAGCCGCTGTGTTGGCCAACATTTACGTGTGAGGATGTGCAGGTTCCCATATTTGTGTTATATAGATTGCAGCGAATATGATATGTGCTGGTATACCCATCAGCGTGGAGTATGTCTTTGAGTCTCGGCGGTGTCACCTTTCCTATTTGGGAGGCAGGAACTACGAGAGAGGATAGGAGAGAAATAAGTGTAGTGTGTAAGACGTGCAAGGTTTAGTCAGCTTGGCAGGTTCGTGACACACCAAGAACCCCTGAAAAGGTCCCTCGGCGTGGCTTACCTAAACATGACAGATATCGTGAGATGTTGCATGTGCCCCCGTTTGAGCCGGGATCCATCCACGATCCGGCAGATCAGCCAGCCCCATGACAGACAGGGCCCCGATGGGGATCCGACTGCGGTCTACTTAGGGTTCGGGAGTCCTTTCCCACGATCTGAACACTTGACCCCCACGCGTACCTGGCAGCTCCGAGATGAGTCAAATGCAACGTCGATCGTGAACTTGGTCGCCTTGTGGCCGGGATGGGGCAGGCAGCGTGGCACCTTCTCCATTTCGGCCCCCGTGGGCCTGGGGTTGTGCCCCATGTTTGGAATCGTGGGGTACCTGTCAGACCCCCGCTACCAGGGCTGGCATCGTGAGGCGGCGACTGCAGTATAGCTTGAGGCGAGAGGTGATGCTCGGTCTTGGCTATTACTCTAGGTAAGAATACAGCTACTGTTACAACCACAGCCATGGTACAATTGTGTAGTCTGAGGTAATATCATTCTAAAGTATTCGAATTAGAATTCTACAGCAGCATTGTGTTGTTCGGCGTGGCAGTTCAACGGCTAAATGCATCCCTGCCAAGGGGTCGAGGAGGGTATTTTGATTTGGGCTGGCAGGTACATGGACCAACACACCCCACATAAGTCGGGGAACGATGGGGGATTCGCAGCAGACCAGGGGGGTTAGGTTACGCCTTGAGAACAGGGAGATGGGAGGCTCAAGTGGTGGTCCGAGAAGTTGGCGAGAAAACCATACAAGAACAGACACTTCACTTTCTGCTGGTAGACAACAAGTGATCTTTGGGGGCAATCAAGGCAATCGACGATCTAAGACCATGGTAGTAATACACAATACATACCATCTACTTGATTTAGTATGACTGGAAGATGCTGCCACGGCTTGGATAAGTGTGTAGCCGGTCTCGATAATAGATCGGGAATAACGAGGACGATTCGTGTGAGACAGGCTAGTGTTCCGCCCTTCTGCTAGGCGCCGTCCGTCGTTGTCCGTATCGTGACTTTGCATTACTAAAGCCCTCAGGCGTGGTTCAGCAGGGTGCTATATACTCTAATTGGTTCCTCCGAACACAGGGCTCGGAAGCTTACTGCAACCAAACAGCGAATCGCTGTAATATTCGCTGTAGCGTACTTAAGCTGAGTGAAATAAGAAGTAGGTAGCAGGCAGGTTGCGAGGCGGGAGATATGCTACGCTCCAGCTCCAGGAGGGCAGTATGTACGGCAAAGGGAATATTGTCCGAGGTCCTCCAATCTCGGGACCAAAGCACGATCCACTGCAAAAATTTCAATGTGCCATGCAATCAGCAATTAGTAACTTGGCACTTGTTACTACTAGATTGGCTAGAGAATACATTCCGTCGAAATAAGCATCATCCCGTCATGACACGCCAAGGCACTTCCTTTGGCCCTTGGATGACGGGAGGCGCATTTTGGCATTTGCTCTAACCTAGGGCTTAGTGAAGTGAGTACAGACGACCAGAAGAAAAGAGGCGGCGCCAGGAATTGGGAATTGGGATTGGGGGCACCAGATGGAGATGGTCCAGGTGCCAGCACTTCCCACACCTGGACATGCCGCGCCGAGCCCGAAAATATCCCTCAAAGAATCGGCAAGAAACGGCAGAAAGGAATCCATGGCACAACTCTGGAAATACGGTCAACTTGTTTGTTTGCTGTCCAGACGACAATATCCGAGCCGGCGAGCTCAGCGAACGTCAAATGTCGAATGTTCTGAGGAGAGAAACACACGGAGAAGTTGCCCCAAAAAGCTGGGGACTAGACCTGGAGAAGTTAGCGTTCCTTCCTACAGGGACTGTTAGCGCCAGCCTGGCAAATTTTCAGCTAGAGAAGACTGGAAACTAGAAAAGTCGGGGGAGGTTTGGGGAGTCTTGGGGAGTTTTGGTGGGGGGCCTTCAGTGGACCAACCCCACTAACCATCCCACCATACCACGCACCACGCCCGGAGAAAGCAGCTAGAAAACGAACAGTTTCGAGTTTTTTTCTTCTGTCTCCTTTCCCCGTGCAGATTGCATTCATTGCATGCTGTCGTCCCCATGCGTCACCCACTTCGGACACACTCGGTGAATTCCCCAAAATCTCCCCTCACATACCCCAAATTCCACTCACCCTTCACCCTCATTCCAGGTGCGTGGCCGGGCTAGAACCGACTTCGACCTGATCAGCAATGGTAGCTGTCGTCTTATCCAAAGTCCACTGTATCTGCAACTGTATCTGCACCGAGTCACCAACACCTACCGATCGCCAGTCAATGGCTGTCTGCACGATGAACCAAAACTCGCCTAAGTACTTAACTCAGCATGGTGGAGTCGATGTAATATAAAATGAAAATACCTATCCGATTTCCGCGCAACAACATGGACTTACTCGAATGCCTGCAAATACAGTGCATGCGTTACCTAATAGAACCCCCATCCTGAAAACTTGGACCTGCCAAGAATCCCAAGATGCGACACGGTCGACGCGGTGAAGGGAGAGCGGCAATCCATCGGAATCGCCAGGGGGGGTTGGATAGGGGACATGACCTGTCGCCAGGTAGTCGAGTAGTCGAAATCATTGCTTACGCCTGACCATCGAAAGTCGTCTTCGAACCCGTCGTCCGTCTTCTCGTCTCTTGCCCTGTCCGACAGGCCTGCCTCGGAACGAGTCGTCTGACTTAGTCCCGGGCGCTTTTCGGCCAGAACGTGGGCTTGCTGTGGGCCGTCACTGGAAGCAGTCCCCGCGCCGGCGAGTCAAGACGGCTCAGCCATCCATCACAGCCAGCTTGCAACTTGCTTGCAGCAGACCAACCGACTTACAGGGGTCCCTCCCGCCTTCTGCTCCCGCCACTTCTTGCACTACCACCTCACATCAAGCCCAACAAGGGCAAAATGGCCGGCCCCTACACCTACAGACAACCCGTCGTCACCGCAAGCTTGGACTTTGCGAAAAAGATTGTTTCCGCTACCGCTAATACAGGGCAGTTCCAATCAATTCCTGATAAGCTTCCGCCGGGAGCCAAGGCAGTCGACATCCTTAGCTAGCCTCGACAGAAGCTTTTAGCGACGATCAATCCCGTCCTTGGCTTTGCTTGACTGGACTAGGGGAGGAATGGCCGCCGTGGTAGGGCAGGGTCAGTTCAGGTTCAAGTCAGGTAAAAAAGGAATCATCAGTAGTCGACCAAAAGAACCCGGTGTCGCTGGGGGGAGTGGGTCGTCGATTTTGGTTTGTTCCATGCACTGATACCGTATCTTGGTCATGGGCGAGATCCGACTTTGCGTCTGGGCCGGGGAAGAAAAATCTGTCCATCTGCACATCTCACCACGGTAACCATACGATTCTTTGGGGGGTGTGCCTGTGTGTGCCTGTATGTGCCTGCCTGTGTGCCCCAGAAGCAACCCCCGGGTCCCATTGAACTCCAGGAAAACTCATGAGGGCAAAAGCTGGAGAGTGGTTGCTCTGTCGGAGGGGATCCGCTGGGGCCCCAGTGGAAATAATCGCTGGTACTTCGGTCTTATTCTCCCGGGGCACCAGTATGCACCACGCTTCTCCACCATGAAGGCGTCGCGTCTTGAGCAATCTCGTGACGGTGGAGGCCATTGCTGCTGCTACTTGCAACGATGAGGCCTTGAGGCGGCTCTACACGAACATGCAGAATACAGTTCACCAGGATGTTAAAAGGGCAAGGCAAGTGCCGCTCGACTTCCTGGTGATCTGCAGTGCTCTCCTCGATCCATCCGCCTCAAAAGGGTTCCTAATCCCGTCTTCAGCTTCTCTGGCATCTCCCTCTTGCTTCCTCTTTCCCTCCCCATCCCGCGTGTGTCGCTCCTCTCGATCAGACCTTCACTTCAGGCACAGCACACATCTTCACACCCCAACATGGCTGAGGTATCACAACTGTCCTCGGGCAGTGGCGGCAAGCCTCGCACCGATCAGGTCGAGTACCCCCACGATGGTCTCCCAGCCCTCAACGAGAAGGATGCCCTCGCCGTTGCCCATGCCGGCGGCGGCGTTGTCGACTCCTTGATCAACGAGATGGAGCAAAAGCTCGCCGCCGAGGGCGGCCTCCGCAACGGCTTCTTCGATCTCCAGTTCAAGGACCCCCGTCACTTCACCTGGGTCATCGTCGCCTTCGCCTCCATGGGAGGTCTCCTCTCCGGTCTTGACCAATCTCTCATCTCCGGTGCCAACCTATACCTGCCCAAGGACCTGGGTCTCGACACCCGCCAGAACAGTTTGGTCAACTCGGGTATGCCGCTCGGCGCCGTCGGCGGTGCCTTGCTCTTGGGTCCCTGTAACGAGTCATTCGGCCGTCGCTGGTCCATCATCATCTCCTGTATCCTGTACACCATCGGTGCCGCCATTGAGGCCGGCTCCATGAACTTCGGTAAGCCATCCATCTAGCTGTGACCCGTTTTGACCCGTTTTGACCTGCTTGAATATGCTGCTAACTCACGTCTCCTTACCAACAGGTATGATCGTCGCCTCTCGTGTCATCCTTGGTCTGGGTGTCGGTCTGGAGGGTGGTACCGTCCCCGTCTATGTCGCCGAGACTGTCGAGCGCAAAGTTCGCGGTAACCTCGTCTCGCTGTACCAGTTCAACATCGCCCTTGGTGAGGTGCTCGGCTACGCCGTCGCCGCCATGTTCCTGCACGTGCCTGGCAACTGGCGCTACATTCTCGGTTCCTCCCTCGTCTTCTCCACCATCATGTTCATCGGTATGCTGTACCTGCCCGAGTCGCCCCGTTTCCTCATGCACAAGGGCAAGACGTTCGAGGCCTTCAAAGTCTGGAAGCGCATCCGTGGTGTCGAGACCGCGGCCTCGCGCGAGGAGTTCTTCGTCATGAAGGTGTCGGTGCTCGACGAGCAGCAGTCCATCGCCGAGGGTGCCACCAACAAGCGCTTCCCCTGGCTCGACTTCTTCACCGTGCCTCGCGCCCGCCGTGCCCTCATCTACGCCAACATCATGATCCTGCTCGGCCAGCTGACCGGTGTCAACGCCATCATGTACTACATGTCGGTCCTCATGAGCCAGATCGGCTTCGACGACGAGAAGGCCAACTACATGTCCCTCGTCGGTGGCGGCTCCCTGCTCATCGGTACCCTGCCTGCCATCTTCTACATGGAGAAGTTCGGCCGCCGCTTCTGGGCCAACATGATGTTGCCCGGCTTCTTCGTCGGTCTGGTTCTTATCGCCATGAGCCACCAGATCAACACCGAGACCAACCTGAGCGGCTCCACCGCCATGTACATGATCGGTCTCATCCTCTACATGGGCTTCTTCGGCTGCTACGCCTGCCTGACCTGGGTCATCCCCTCCGAGGTGTACCCGACCTACCTGCGATCCTACGGCATGACGACCTCGGACGCGCTGCTGTTCCTGGCCTCGTTCATCGTCACCTACAACTTCTCGGCCATGCAAGCGGCCATGCGGCCCGAGGGTCTCATGCTCGGCTTCTACGGTGGCATTGCCGTCATCGGTTGGATCTACCAGATCATCTTCATGCCCGAGACCAAGAACAAGACGCTCGAGGAGATCGACCAGCTCTTTGAGCGCCCCACCCGCGAGGTCGTCGCCGAGAACCTGCGCAACACCTCCAAGGGCCTCAGCGACTTCTTCCACGGCCGCTGGTCCAGCATCAGCACCGCCGCGCCCCACCCGGACGCCGTCCAGGCGGATCTCGAGAAGAAGGAGAAGATGGATGAGATCTAAAGCAGATAAAAACATGTCCAGTCTAGTCTGGATATGCTTGCCTTGATGTTGTTGTTCATTGGCAAGGGGAGGCATGTGTTACATCGCATGTCTCTTGGGAGGAGAAGAAGAAGACGAATGCTGTTTACGTGTATATATGAGTTCAGATACCCTAATTCCTTTGGCCTTTGAGCCTTTTAGTCGAAACGCTATGTATGGCAAATAAGAAGTAAAAATATCAAAAGCCAAAACAACAAAGTCACTTGACTGGTCCCTACACATGTGATATATAACGCCATTGCTTGTTGATAGGGGTAGTTGTCGCACGCAAAAGTGGAACTCCACCAGAGCGTGCGTCCTGATGGTATATATACTCCAATGCGACAGTAGTACAATACGATACGACGCAGATATATTTGGTCTTGAAGCCTTGGTCGTGTCTCTCGAGAACTGCCGTGAGTCGACTCTGGGGATGCTGGTTATCTTCGCCAAGGCCCTCCAAAGGTTGAGGCAACTCGTTAAGGGGCAACTCTGGTGACTACGGCAATATTTGCCAGCAGCACATCATGGACTTCACAGGACTTCTTAGGTTGCAATTGTAATCAGCAGTGTTGTGAATTTATGTGGAGGCTCAGGGGCACGAGTCCGTTGGCCATCTTTCGATCCTGTTAGTAAGAAGGAAGTTTAGATTCAGGTGTGCTGAGGACAAGACACCTTTGCTTTCCTCTCTTTTCTCGACCTTAGATTGTATAGTGAGAAGCCGATGCGCTATATACCTCCTGCTTGGAACCCGAGTTAGTCTGTATTCCAACCATCCATGCTTGGGTAGGTTCTTGTTGTTCTTTTCCTCTGATCATAGCCACAGCCATATCGTCGAGCCAGTGAACGAAAGGATGTAGGTAGCGTAGGAAGTTTTTGTTGTTGTTATTATACTCATTATCTAGAAATCGTCAAAACCTCCCATGATGACTTATTGCTGCATCAGCGAGTCAACCTCCACGTTCCTGCTACGCTTTTCCCTCTGTCTGAGTACACTTGCATACCCGCCATTCTCACTATCCCTCGCTTGGGGCCATTCAAAGCGGACCTGGAGCTTCTTCGCCACACGGCCCATCTCGTACGTCTCCAAAAGTCTCGCTTCATCGGCAACCGACGACGCCATTAGCGAGCCATTTCCGTTTTGATGATACACGGATTTCGAATAGCCCCCGGCATCACCATTACCACCATCACCACGATAGTCTGTTCCCGACGCTCCATCGTTCCCCTCGTCGCAAGTCTTGAAGCGGTGGCTGTAGAGCAGGAAAGGCAGCAGGTTGTCCTTCCAGACAGGCCGCTCCCGTCGCTTCACCCAGGACTCCACCATGGTCCACAACAGGATGACAGCCGTGATGGCTGTGATGACGGCAGGGAAGGTCAGCCAGACCAAGTGGACCACGTTGCACGACGTTGTCTGTTGGACGGTGCCGCGGACCTGGCCAAAGGCGGTGGCGTTGCCCGGCGGTCGGGGCGGTTCATCGTTACGGCGGGGCGGCTCGCCGGCGCCGAAGCTCATGCGGTACCGGTTGGAGATGGTGGTGGCGAATTCGGCGAAGCGCTTCTCGATCAGGGGAAAAGTCGCGTTGGAGTTGAACAGGGCCTCGGCCCAGCTGCCCTTGCCGTTGTTGTCGGCGGCCGACCGGATGCAGGTGATAGCACCATTGCGCGTGTAGCAGTCCAGCTTGAAGTTGTATTCCAGGGCGCCCATCATGCCGACCACGTGCAGGAGGTCCTGGCGGTAATAGCACTGTCTGGTTTCGGCATCGTTCACGTCACATTTCTCTCGTCTGGGCGTTGCTCCCCTCCCTTCTTCCAAGCCGCTGCTGTTGCTGGCGCGAGAGCAAGACCAGGCATTGTTGTCTTTGGAATACTCGTACGTGTTGTTTCCAACCCAGCATGGGGTTTTGATCACGACGGCATCTCCCGTGGGGGCGAATCTTCCGGGTTTGGTCGGCACCGATGTTGCCGGCGTCGTCGATAGTTCTTTCTCGCGGAGCCTGCCGTTGGTCACGGCCACGGAATACGTGCGGATGCAAGCATAGAGGATGCACGTGGACGCGACGGCGAGGGTCTCCCGCTGGGGAGCGTCGAGTTCCATCTGGTCGATCTTGGCGTTGCTGACGGTGAGCATGGTGACGTTGGCGAGCGCCATGGCCGCCATGTGTCGCGTCTCGGGGTCCATGTTCCCCTCCAGCCAGCCCAGGCCCTCCGTCTTGGAGACGAACTTGGCCGACCCCAGCCCGAGCCCCAGCGTCGCCGGGCCGCCGATCTCCAGGCGCATGTCGTTGGGCAAGCGGGCCGACGTGGTGATGGGCAGGTCCTGCTCGAAGGTCAGGTGGTCCACGACGTCGAGGCACTTGTGGCACAGGGCCATGGTGGAGAAGACGGACGAGCCGCCCTCGGGCCCGTTGCCGTTGCTGGCCGGCGGGCTGCCGTTGTCGAAGGTGCAGTTGCCCGTCGTGCACTGGTAGCGGATCTCGTTGCCCGGGTCCGGCACGCCGACCAGGCTCGAGTAGACCATGGACAGGATGTTGGACTGGTTGCCCGCCTGGCGCGGCGACACGTAGTACGGGCTGCTGACGTAGTGCGTGTAGGGCACCATGGCCTCGGCCTCGGCCTCGAAGACGGGGCGCACGCACGACTGGGTGCCGACGGCCTGTTGCACAAAGGGGCCGATTCCCAGCGAGATGATGGACAGCGCCACGGCGATCAGGGTCGGCACGCTGGCGCGCGCGGCCAGTGGCACCAACGAAAAGGCCCCCAGCATGCTCCGGCTGCCGTTCTCGATGCTCTGCAGGTCCTGCAGCGGGCGCGGCCTGTCGCCGAACCAGCCCCACTTGGCCTGGGAGATGATGGAGGTGATGGGCACGAACAGCGAGGCCCGCATGATGGTGGCCAGCAGGGCCAGGAGCGTCGTCAGGTTGATGGGGAACCGCCAGTCGGCGACCAGCTTGTCGTTGAACTCGACCAAGAGCACGTACATGGCGACGACGATGCTGACGGACAGCAGCAGCGAGAGGATCTCCCACTTCCAATGGGTGAAGACGCGGTACTGGAGACGGTCGGACGTCGGGGGAGAGGGGTCGTGGCCATCCTTGGCCGGGAAGTAAGAATCCCCCCGGGGAGGATCCGGCAGTGACTGCAGGACATCGGCCACTTCGATGTTGGACAGCCTGGACACCGGACGTGGAGCACCCGCCCCCCGGGTCGAGCCAGAATCCAGAGAGACCTGCTCAAAGGTCGTTGGGCCGAAGCCGCTGTCCGGATGCAGCTTTGAGTTTACTGCGTCGTATGCCATCTTTGGTCGACTCGCATTGGAAGTCCTTGTACTCACAGGCTATAGGGACCAAGAAGTGTGCCACCTCCGACGATGATACGGAGAAGAGAAGGATTGCACAACGAAACCGAGGAGCCGTGGAGAAACCTGGTAGGACCTCGGAATGGTATAACAGAGAAACGAGATGTTCCGAGATGCAGGGATCTCGAATAGAGAATCCGAGGAATGGTTGCGCCTCTCAAGACGGCAAGTTGCAACACCAACAACAGATCAAGGTTCCCGGTACTAAAAAAGGCCCCCAAGCCAGATTGCACGGGGGCGGCGCGGCTTTTGGGGTCGGGGGGCACAACACTTCTTACGTGAGATTAAGCGCGGGCATCATGGCTTATACCCTGCAAGCCTGTCGGTATATCCACCCGCGTGTGGATGCGTGCACGACCGACACTCGTCCATGATTGACGGGCTCGTCAAGGGCGTCCAGGCGTTGGTGGGAAAGCCGCCTTGGCGTCCCGCATTGTGGATGTGTTTCAATGTACCGCTGCAGCGACTGGTGGGGGGCGGTTGACTACAGTTGGGAAATGATAGGCAGCATGCCATGTGAAGTTTAGCAAACTTTTTCGAGATCTGCCATCATATGTTGGTTGACATGGATATCTATTTAGCTATACCTATTTGAACGAACAACCGCTTCCATTCACTGCGCCGTAAAACCCTTGACATCTCAGACCCACGGTATCTGCATCTAACCGACTGGCCTTTCCCACTATGCCTTTGCGGATCAGAAAAGGTTCTTAGTGGCATCTGTAGATATTATAAATATAACGATTCGATATTTATAGCAACTTTTGGTCACACCAAGGGCAATGAGCAAAATTGCTTGCCTCGAGTTTCGCTCTTCACTTGTTCATTAGGTGGATGAATACCATGTGTAACCTGACAGAAGCAAAAGCAAAATAAAGACATTCGGGGTAGTTATTTGAGCACACTACGACGGTAGACAATACCTCATCACACTGCTGAGCTTGGAAGGCGGATCTGTTGAAGAGATGGCACTGCTTGTTCAGGTCATAGTAGGTCACTTGGCTCACTACACGCATCGGGTTTCCCTTGGTATATCCCATATAGTCATGGAGGGAAAGCACGCCTTCTCGGGTCGCCAGAAGAGAGACTTCTACCTCACACAACCGGTTCCTCATATGACCTTGACGTTGCATCGAGGGGCTGTGGCTACACCAAGAGCCTTTGAAGTAGAGTCCAAGGTCTGTAGTTGGAAGGTGAAGGGATACCGATATTTGAAGGATGGCTGTGTCATTTTCGTAGATGAGAGCAGAATGAAGTGAACGGGTCGCTGGTTAGATGAAGGCATATTTTTTTGTAATCTTTGGAACTTTTTCTTCTTCTTCACCCATAATCATATTGCGCGAGGAGTTTACAGCGTCGATATACAGTTGAAGAGCAGGTTGGCGATTCTATCAGGTGCGCCAGCGGGAATGTGACAGCACAGTGCCTCAATGACGATAATGGTAATTTTCGGCCCATACATTATGTCAGTTGTGAAGAGCTTTGGTTAGCACTTACTCGGTTGCCGTATCTGGCAATACACTGTACCTGGCTTAGCAAGATGGAAGCCGATCAGAGTAGTATAGCTGGAGTGCCGAATAGACATGCTCTCCAGAGAATGGGTGACCGACAAACCATGAGCGACGACGATCCATGATAGGATTAGCTAGGCGCGTCTAATAAAACTTCTACACCGACTATGATGGCCATTGAAAATTCAAAAGGCCGAAACACGAGAGACATCAGTAGGTATAAGCTGAGGAGGGCAGCTGTGCTCTCTCATTGAGAACTCAAGAGAATGTTGGTTTCGATGTAGAACCCCAACTCGCAGAACTGTTTCCGTAGAAGCCTGCCAGTCAGGATGATGCGAGGAGTACTGTCACGTGTGCAACATGTCTTCAATCTTACCCAATGCATAATATCTTCTGGGTTGCGTTTGGTGCCATGGCTTCCTTGAAGTCTAGTTGACACAGGTATAATTCGTTCTTTTGAGTTAGTATTTGAGAGTGTATCACGCTGCGATTCTTGGTTTCTGCTAAGGCATTGAACCGGAGAAAAACACCAAAAAAGTCTAGTTGACAGGGAACCTGACTAATACGGAGCACGACCAGGAGAGTTTAGGCAGTTGAGACGCAGAGCAAACTCCTTTTGCTTGGTGAAGAACGCCATTCGAGCTCAGACAGAACTCGTTACCTCGAAGATACGATGCAAGTTACGACAGAATAATGAGTAATCTCTGGAATGGACCACGAGTTGGTGTGGTTGAGTGCAATTCCGGGTTGTTCAGAGGTAGGTTGGCAGTTGGTTTACCCTCAAGATATCCACCTCGAGTGGGTGTGACGATCGAAGGACATGCAAATCGGGCAGGCTTTCGACTCCTCCATGACTAAGAGCATCCGGGGTTGAAGTAAGCTTAACTCCCGCCGAAGCTAATCTACAAGAAGTGGAGAAGACGAGGAGCGTCGAAGGTCTTTTGCTTTTGTTCATCATCCATTTAAAAGGTATCCAGTTTGGAGGGAGACTGCCGCGATCGAAAAGTACGCAGTAGTAAGTAACACTTGAGTTGTTGTGGTCCGGAAGATGGGCAGACGTGGCTCGATTTCAGCATACGATGCGGGTGACTTGTAACACTCCAAAGCGAGACGTGAGTGACAGCTTATCGCAGAAGCGTGTCGCTTGGCTCATCTTCCATCACCACCAACCAGTCAATCACAGTTGCTGTCGGCGAATGAGGACAGGATTGCTGTGCGACATGCTGGCAGGGCAATATCGATAGGGGATACTGATTGATCGGACCGATGCAGCCAAGCTCCACCATGTTGAGATCTCGCAGAGATGATCGTAAGATGCGTGGTCTGATGCGGCGATTCGTGCATGGATTTGTTGCAGCGTTGATATTCGGCATGTGAAAGAAAGATGCGGGCAAGAAACGGGAGTTGATGTCTGTCTGTCTATTTGCCTGTTCCTGAATATGGTTGCTAAAGATATGAAGTCTATAGAGCAGAGAGGTAGCAAGGTAGCTGATCGACAATTACATCATTGTCAGCCGTTGAGCAATTGAGCCGCACGAAGCCCATTCCGGACCAAATCTGGGGAAAATTGCCACTGCCGTTTGGGGGGTTTTGTTTCCTGCAGCGCCAACGCCAACGCCAGCAGACATACGTACCAGAGCATTTGGCTGCTGGCAGGCTGGACTGTCTGCTCACTATTGGCGGCAGAATTGTTGATGGATCAATTGATGCATGTACACAAGTACCCTTCAAATCGATTGATTCCCCGCATCGCGTGACCAAATGACGACCTCGGCCAATTGGATCTCTCTGATACAGCTTACTGCGGGTCTCTAGCAAAGCTCCAGCCAATCGGGGAGACTGGATTAATTGTGCCAGACTGCCAGTGCTTCTTCTTCCCTTCACCACCTAACCCATTCGGCTACTCGTCTATTCGTCTAGGCCCAACTTTCTCTTCAAGGGGGGGCGTTGTTCGACATCATTCGAGTCTGAGAGTCTAAGAGCCTAGGAGCCTAGGAGCCCACACACCACCGACCACACACGCAGACGCACTCCGACGCTACGCTCGACGCTTCGTTCCTCTCTTTTTGCTCGGGCTTGTGTGTGGTTTGGCAGGAAAGTGGTGACACCATATCTCATATCCCATATCCCATCTAATACTACCGGTCTTTCCCCCGCTCTCTCTTCCCCTTCTTGACTTGTTATTATAATCTCTCCATCCCTCCACCATCATCGTCTGTCATGTCAAGGCAAAATTTGACTGCCTTTGACTACGACTGACGATCCGGCCGAACCAAATCCACCAAGCCATCAGATCACCATAGTGATAAGAAGACGGACCTGTACACCACACAATTTCCATTCTTCTCCGATCCCATTGACATCAATCCGACCGATCGAACGATCGACCGACCAGCTTCAACTCGACCCCACGACAAACCGCCACCATG
Source organism: Apiospora koreana (assembly GCA_017163955.1). Lineage (NCBI taxonomy): Eukaryota > Fungi > Ascomycota > Sordariomycetes > Amphisphaeriales > Apiosporaceae > Apiospora > Apiospora koreana. The sequence continues at coordinate 449,497 of JAFHKQ010000017.1, forward strand.
GTCCTCACCCACACCACCAGCCATAGCTACAACCACCCCTTCCCGGCCGTCAGTCTCGCCTTCTTCCTCCGGTACTACTCTCCTCACCTCAATCCCTTCTCCGCCCATGTCCTCTCCACCGACACCATCGAATCCCACGTCGACCCGGACACCGGCCGTCTCTACACCACCCGTATACACCTGAAGAAGTCGCGTATGCCCACCGCCATCGTCAAGCTTCTGCCTGCGAGCGTCACCGGCGGTGCCGGCGAGAAGTCGAGCTATGTCCTGGAGAAGAGCATTGTCGACATCAAGGAGGGCTGGATGAAGACCGAGAGCCGCAACCTCAACTTTACCGGTGTTCTGAGCGTCACCGAGTCCCAACACTACACGGCCACCCCTCCCGAGCAGGCCGACAACAACTCGGCCCTCTCCACCGCCCTCGCGCGGCCCTCGCCCACTAACACCTGGGTCTCCACCACCTTTTCGTACCGCTCCTCTCTCGGCAGCCGGAAGACCGATAGGGCGGCCGCCACCAACGACGAGAACTCCCGGGGCCGCTTCGGATGGATCTCGGGCTGGGGTGCCAAGCGCATCCAGAGCAGCATCGAGTCTATTGCCTCCAACAAGACGGATGACCAGATCATCAAGTCCCGCGACGGCATGAAAATGGTGCTCGAACGCCTGCGCTCTAACGGCGTCGTGGCCGTGCTTAAGGAGCTCAACCGCCGCGAAGGCAAGAGTGTCTTTGGGACCTGAGCGAGGTCCGGCCTGTCCAACGACAGGCCCCTGTTTGTACAAACAACAACATGTCTTATTATCAGCTTCGAATTTTTCTTCAGCATGGCGTTGGCGGGGTGTATATCCACCACGGGTCTTTGGGCTCCGAGTTTCCGGCTTTTTGAATGACGATATGGGATGAGGCGAAATCTGCCCAAAAGCGAAAAACAGAGGATATCGGGAAAATTGTGATAACACGGCCGGGTCGGGCACTATAGGGGACGTTGCAGGTCAGAGTCGACCTTCATTAGTCTCCACTCATGTACATTTTGTATAGCGCCTCTCCCTTTTGGCAGGCAAGCCGGGTCTACGGACACGAATTATTGACTTGTATGATCTTTCATCTTTTCTTCCATCTCTACGTGACGTCTTTTGGTCTGGGAGCCATCTGTGATGAGACCCCATTGGTCGTGTTACTGACGTGATGACCTTCGTGCAAGCTTGACACTCACCAGTATCCCATTTTGTTTGACAACTGATATCCAGTTGGACTCTGATCTTCCTCGGTTCCACCGGGTCCAACTAAGCAGCATCTATCCATTCTGGCTTCAGGCTCTAGCAGCATGTGTGGTATCTACCGCAAATCCCAGGACGTGTCAGAACTTGGCATTGTACTTCTTTAGGAGACATGAGTTGCTCATATATCATCATCATGTATTTCCAGTATTGACTGCGGCTTGGTAGGCAGTGGCCAGTATGCTTCACCTACAAGGGCTGATCACTACTTGGTCTTGGTACGACAGATTATCAATATGGTTAGCTTGGGTGAGGTGCGGGTTGACGTTCCGCTGATTTGGGGGTAGGTCGTCAAGAGTAACGGGAGTTTGAGTTGCATTTCGTAGATAAGGGGTACGGCAACATGAATAAGACGAAGGTAACAAGCGTTGAATCAACAGCATGGCGTTGCCCAGACAGTCACCGAGTGATGGGTCAGCTATTGTTGAAGTCCCAATCCCAGTGCCACACTACATTCTCTCTTATTTTGTTCATGGGCAGGTGGCCTTGACGGCTTACGGAGGGGTCAGATTGTAAGCTGGGATGTATATACTCTGAAAGAGACAGCATCTCATCGTAGTTCATGCAAGACAACGAAAATCGAGGAAGCAAGTTATGTATGGAGCTTCATCCTGTGGTGCAGCCCATGTGGATATGATAGATTACCGAGACTTCCTCGAGTTCTTGCGAGGTCAAGACTCCATCGTGATGAGGAGTCCCAACTGCTTATGTTGCTAAAAGGGTCTGGTCAGGAAGATCAAGGTCCTCAATGATGGGGGAGATGGCCTCCCGGATCATCTCGTACCTACTTAGGCTTGTTGTGGGCTCAGCAAGACAGATGTAGAGGGCAGGTGCCCCAACACCAAACACCACAAGCTACAGTGGCCACGGCTTCCAGTTGATGTGCGGTTGATACATATGTATGTGATTGTCCCGTCCCCAACCCCACTAAGCTTCCCCGTGTTGACTTGACAACAATGCCTCCCTCAGGGCATCGTCACCTCCTTCCTAGCTGGAGCTCTGTAGGTACCTCGGCTAGGTACCCTTCTGTAAACCACTTGCACCTGCCAACTAGACCTCATAGTGCCCAACAACACCAATATTTCCCATCAGACGTTCCCTACAATGAGGCATAACAGTCCCATCTGGCCGAGTGGGTAAAAGTAGTCGCCAGGAAAAGCACGTACGTGTGAGCTTCCGGGGAGCATGGATTTCGAGTTTAGCTTGAGCCGCCTTCTTCTTTTGCTTTTTAAAAATAACTTGTTCCTTCCTTCAATATGACTTCCGTTGCTTGTCCTGTTACCTACACTGCTTGCTGCTTACATTTGTATTTTTGTTTTCCCGCTTCAATTTCAACATCAGTGTCTCATAGCCAATTCAACATGTGATGATCTCCCTCCCTTTCCACACTTTTGATATCGTGAACCTTCTCTATCTCGGCCACTCACTTTCAAGCCACACTCCACGACGAGCCAGCTTGCTACGAATGGAATCTTGGTAGTTGGTGCCCAGTATTTAGGTACAGTGACCAACATCAAACATAAATTGGTACCCTTAGGTAATTACTTACTTATGCAGCATGCTATCTGCTCACTGTCAAAGTTCAATGGACATCATTGCTTACGTGTTCTTTTGTTGACTTGATAGGTGTGAACAAAACTCTTCTCGCCCCTGTGATCTCCAGCGCAGAGAACCAGGAGACGGCTCCGACTTCAACATGGCGACGACAAAGGATGGCGAACATACACCTCACGGCTTGGGTATCCTGCCCGGCGAGCTGAGGATCTTAATATGGAAATATACGATCCCCACCGACCGCGTCCTCTCTATCAGCTTTTCCAAGGACGATGCCCTGACCCTGCCGCCTCCCGTCATCGCCTGGGTCTGCCGCGAGTCCCGCAATTTTGCCTTCAAGCACGGCCGGCCCTACGTATTCTTCGGCTCCCGCACCACCTGGTTCTCCCCCGAGCACGACCGCGTCCTCATGGCCTTGCAGAACTGGCCGGAACCTAAGCGGCACCACCCCCGCCAAGATCTGGGCGCCCTGGGCCTTGACGCGCGCCACGTCCTGGTGCAGACGGGGGTGTACTTCCGCGGCACGGCGACCTGGCCTTCGTTGGCCAGGCAGCTGAACTGCTTCGTGCAAAATTCGCTTCAGGCCTTCCCCAACGCCCGGAGTATCGGCGTCATCCGCGCCTACTTCCACGTCAAGAAGAGAGACGAAGACGGCCAATTCTTAGAATACAAATCCGTGAACGAGGAGGCTATGAGTTTGCTCCGGCCGCGCATCGTCGTCCTCTCCGACCCATGTTACATTCGGCAGATGGAAATGGCCCACGCACGGCTCACTGCGCCCTGCAGCTGCAGTGCCCGTATACGTAACATTATAGGGACTATTAGGCGCCATGGTGACAGTGGCGGTGGGCAGTGGCTGGCTCCTCTTCATCGTCGTTATCAAAATTGTCGTCGCCGGGATCCACACTGGCATCAACAGCAATACTGCCACGATGGTGGCAACGACGAACATGGCCTCTTGGGTCTATGGGAACCACCGCGAGGGCCGAACAACGGGCCCCAAAAGTTGTGGGCGGTGCTTCTTCTGTGGTTGCAGGCGCAGAAATGGATGTCGCCCACGACGCAGGTGGTCGAGTCGGAGGCGTCGCTAGTAGAATGGTATGCCTTGGTAGGGAAACGCCAGGCGCCCCACGTCTACTTTGCCGAACTGATGACCAGTAGCGACGGGCACATCAGGGCGTCGTCGAGGCCAAGCTGCACCGACGGTCCCGGGAGCGGATGCGGTCGGATCCACGTGGTCGACCTTTTGATCAAGCATCACGCTGTCCGAAATCAGAGGAGAGTTGTATCCTAGATAGGGAGGGGTGTTTTGTCAGGGTATTACTTCTGATGTATAGCGTTGCATCTATGGTTAATTCGACCAATAGCGTCAACCAATCATCACCACCGGTCACTTTCGTTTTTCATTTCTCATTCCATTCAGTGGTCCCTGCCCCCAGGATGCCATCTTGACTTGCCGATATGCTCTCCGCTACACCTTGCCCCGGCCGGCGACGCAAGCCCGGTGGTACGGGTTGTTGATGATGGCTCTGCGTTCTTTTGGCCCAAAACTTTGTGCACCTTCAAGTAATAGTCCGTCAGCTTTGCGATAGCTTTAGTATGGTTGAAGATTCGAGATTCCGGTTCTGTTATTACTGGAATTAAAGTATGTAAACAAAGCCCAGAGCTTCTTGTAGAAGCATCTGCTGGGAACACTCCTACCCCGGAAACCGGCCAGTGGCGTGCAGTAAAGGAAGGCTGTGAGTATATCCATGATGGTGTATACAATCACAAACGCTTGGTCTGCAGTGTCAGTCTACCTCACTAACGACAAGGTAGGAAGAAAAGTCCCGTTGACTTGACCTGCCGTAGACATGGTGAGTGTTGGTCTGTCCTTTTGTGGAAAAGAAAGCTGGCGGATATAGTGTGGCTGGGAGAGACGATAGACATGGTCCGTACCGAAAAAGACTATCGGGGTCGTCTATAACCATGGGTGTGCTCCGCCGTCATCACAAGATCGAGTGTGCAGTTGGTTCTAGCATAACTTAGCGAGCAACCAAGTACTCATGCCTCTCTCTCTTATGCCCTCGTCTTTGGGATGCCATCCACTACTGCCATATATGTAAGGAACCTTGCGCATATTATCGCCGCATCTGTTACTATATCATCTCCAGCCTCTTGAAGGCCATGTCGCCGTCCAACTCGGTCCTTCGACTCATGGTGCCTGCTCTGCTGTCGTTGCCGATAGTTGATAGATATTGCTACTCCACCAGTAATTCGAGCACCGTGCTGTTCTGCCGAAACATTCATTGGGAAATGGTACTGGGGGTTCCTCTGGATTTTAGATGCGTTGAGCGCCCATTTTCATTGCACCAAGAGTTAGTTCCGGGAGGGGTCAACTTCCTTGGCTGCATGCGGCACAGTTGCTACTTATGTAACTGCATGCATAAGTCCGGGGTCTAGACCTTCGTTGGCCGCAATCGTCCCTCATCTCATATTGATCTAATCCACGATTTTGGCTCGCTTCCTGGGAAACATACCTGGTGCCAAGTCTGTGGTCACTCGGGCAGCTGCAGATTCCTCCGGCCTCGGCTGCTTGATCCCTCATTCGGAATGTACGATTGATCATGGCGACGGACCCGACAGTTTGGGCTTAGGCGAGGGGGGAGGGGGGCACTTGATGCTCCATCTATAATTGTGCAACCGCCCGTATAGTCTCTTGTCTTGCTCGTCACATGTATACTCTTTTCACAATACCACGCAATCAACCAGGTGCCGAATCACACCTTGTGTCAAGATGAGGGCTACCTTACTTGTTGGGGCAATCGCCTTGCTTCCTTGGCATTCGGCGGCGTTGCCTCATGTCAGCCCCCCATCATCGGAACAAGACCCGCGCGATATAATGACCACGCTGCAAGCCATGAGCATGGAGGCTCTGGAAGAAGCCGAGCGGGCTATGGCACGCAAGAATCCCGGATCCTGTTCACTCGGTACGGCGCAGGTCAGGCAAGACTGGTAGGTTGCACACCCCGAAGTATACTGAAGCATACCACACGCAGTGTTACTAAGACTCGAGTATCAGGGAGTACATGAGTGCACCCATGAGGAAGAGTTACGTCCAGGCCGTCCAATGTCTTTTCAGTTCCAAATCGAAGCTGACTCAGTATGGGTGGCCAACTAAGAGCCGATATGACGACTTTGTGGCCGCTCATATCAACCTGACAACCACGATCCACAACACTGGCAACTTTCTCGGCTGGCACCGTTACTTTCTGCATGCATACGAGAATGCTCTGCGTAACGAGTGCGGTTACAATGGCTATACTCCAGTAACTCTCTCCCTTCCTTAGGAGCTACCCCTTCCTTGCGAGAAACTGACCTAGACGCCTAGTACTGGAACTGGTTCAGCCACCGCGACGACATGACCAAATCGCCCGTCTTCGATGGGAGCGCCACCAGCCTGGGGAGCGACGGCGAGTTCTTCTATCATAACGGCACCCTAGCCGGCGTACTGAGGATCCCTCTCCCGTCGGGCAAGGGCGGCGGCTGTATCCAACAGGGACCTTTCGCGGGACAGCAGGTCAGCGTCGGGCCCATAGCCAGTGTGTTTGAGGGCTTTCCGATGGTCAAGGACATCTTCGTGCCCAACCCCCACTGCATCCGTCGCGACCTCAACAGCTATGCAGCCACCCACTACTTCACGGCGGATGAATTATGGAACGTCACCCTGGGCGCTGCGTCACAGAGCGTCAAGCTGTTCCAGGAGGAGCTACAGGGCGGGCAGTATCCGGGCCACCTGGGTCTGCATGCCGCTGGTCACTTTGTGCTGGGCGGCGATGGCACCGATCTATTCTCGTCGCCCAACGATCCCGCCTTTTTTCTTCACCGTAGGTTGCGACCTTCAAGTCGACGAAAACATTGCTGACCTCGTGCCTCCCAGACGCCATGCTTGATCGTGTGTGGTGGGTTTGGCAGGCGCTTCATCCCACATTGGCCGACACCATTGACGGGACCCTCACCATGAACAACGATCCCCCAAGCGCCAACGCCACGATCGAAGACGGTTTGGACACGTTGGGGCTGGCTTCCGAAGTGCCGCTCAAGGATGTTTTCAACACGATGGGTGAGCAGCCGCTCTGTTACATTTACCACTAGGCGGATATTTGGAAAGGAACACGATGGAAGAACGTCTGCATGGTACATTGCGAAAACCAGGAGTCTGTAGGCTCAATCTGGATACTAATGAACATCATTGCCAATTCAACTTTGTTCTACATTGCTTTTCATTGTGCATCGCAGGTCTCTGGGGAAGCCGGCCGGTTGCATTTTGTGCCGGACGCATAGAGTTAGGGGGTTAGGGGGCCACCGACCCGCCGAAAAAGACGCTGCTAGGCCCCTAAGCGCACAGCGGCTCGCTAACTGGAAATCAGACGAGGGACACTCAACCCGCTACAACTTTCATCTTCACGATGCAGCACACATGCATCATCAACCACATTCCATTCAACAAGATAGACAGAAAGAATTTGGTCTTGTCAGGTCAATTGAGATTAGGTAGGTTTGTGTATCTTTATCTATGTACATACACCATCCCCAGTACTGGTCTGCTTTTACTTCTGACCTCGTGCTCTTGACCGTGTCCGATTACTTGCGGGGGCAAACCTTGTCGGCCGCCTGGTTCTTGCAGTCACGCCCGCCGTGCTTCCAGCAATCGCTATCATAGTAGTTCATGGTGAAAGCGACGCTGTAGAAGCATTGGCCCCAGATATCCGGCGTTCTCGTCTCGCACCCCGAGAGGCACCGTGGGCAATACTCCTTGTAGCCGCCCATGTTGGCCTCGCACGCCTCGAGGATGGAGGTAGGCGTAGCTGTAGGCGCAGCAGTGCTGGTGCTGGTGCTGCTGGAAGTGGGAGTGGGAGTCGCTGGAGGAATGGCCCAGTTCTGCTCGATGCAGTACGAGTTGCCGACGGTGAGATTGCATTCAGCGGCCTGGCTTGGGTTCTGCGGCAGCTAGTTAGCAAGATTTCGATCTACCCGGATTACGCTCTCGACGGGCGCAATACTTACATAGGCGTTGAACTGCTCCAGAGTGATGCCCCAGAAGGCACTGATACTGGCACAGGTGTCGTCGGTGGCGGCCACCTGCCAGTACGTGCAGTCCTGGATGGTGTCCGGTGCGGCCGCGCTGGGTGGGTCGACCTGGTACGCGGCGCCGAGGGCGGGCAGCAGGGCGAGACCGAAGGCAAGGGCGAACATGGTGACGGCTGAGCTTGGAAGTGACCGGGTATGGAGAGGCACAGAAGTATCCGGATATTAGGCTTGAACTCTGACAATGAAGAAGACTCTTGACGGGATCTCTTCACCAAGTACCACGGACGGGCTCATTATTTATATAGAAACCCGATCGATGGTTAGTGGTCTGCTAGTTTTCTCGCCAACACCATAACCACCCACCGGCAGACCCGCATCGCTGCCTGCGCCGTTGCCTGCCTAGTGCAATCTCCCAAGTGGGGGGACCGGGGACTTTTCGTCAGCAAATTTCGGCTCGAACTTTTATGCATGGAAAAGGATTCCCGTCTTTCCCGATAAGGATATTCACATTGACGCCTAGAAGCCTCCTGGGCTCTGATTGGTTTGCCTGTCACGAGCCCCTTTCATTATCCAGGGGCTTGAACGTTCGAGGCAGAGGCAGTAGAGCAGTAGGATGGCTTGAACGATGGGCTGATGGGCTAATGTTATATTGTTCAGCATGCAACCACATTGCCATCTCATTGCAGACATCCGATGCGACCATCATATACTTAAATGTTGTGAGCAATTGTACGAGGTATAAGAATGTTCATGGTTTGGTGGGCAAAACCACCCTAGCGCTGGTTCCCGGCAGTCACTAGTACGGGGGCGCCGGCGGCACAGCGCCCATTGGTGCGACATCACCGGCGCCCCCTGAAAACGCCGCCTTGGTCCCTGGTCATCACTTGTCGGCAGGAGACCCTGGTGGTTTGACATCATGGCTTCAACTATAACCACTATAATCACTATAATCAACTGGCTATCGAGCAAAGTCAGACCGCCTTGAGGTCAACATCCGAAGAGACCGGGCAAATAGGTTTGGATATCGAGAGCAGGATATAAGCCATCGACAAGAAGTAGACATCTCCTTATGTTCTTCTCATGTTCTTCTTATATCCTGTGAGTATGAATGGCGAAAGAAGAAGGCAGTGCTGGATTGTAGCTGAGAGAAGTGGTGGCATTATACAAATCGTAGTCTGATTTCTCTATGGCCTATAGCAGCTGACTATTGGTTGAGCGTACTCGTAGTAGTAGTTGGTATACTCCTTCCTAACTTTCACGGTACTTTGGCCTAAGAGTTGATGATATCAGGACATACAGGTCTATCACTCTATCCTACTCCTGTATCCATATGGGCGCCGCAGCTTTCGCCGCTTCGTGTGGCTCGTCGCCAAAACATTGCATGCGATACAAACCATAGCTCCAGTATCCTACATGACCAAAACATTTGCACCACTCCTGTCGTCCTTAAATGGTATCATAAGCAAACGTCTTGTGACCAAGGAAACTCGTTCCCGTGACACCCAGACAAAACGCCGTTGCAACCAGTCCGCCGGAAACACCAGACGTTCACCAAATTCCTCATTTCCACAGCTCGTGACACCCGCAAGCTTTCTTATAGCCGCCGTGACGGTTACCCCATCACTCGGCAAAGCTCACGACAAAGTTCATACTCTCCACCATATCTACCATGAAGATGGGGATGGTACGCATGCATTCGTAAAAGTGTCGATCCTTCTTGACGCTGGCGTAGCAATCGCCGAAGAGCTTCATGTACACTTTGCGAATCGGGGCCTGCTGCGCCTGCTCGCCGTTATACACGATCCGCACGGCGCTGAAGAGCTCATCGAGCTGCTGGTTGGTAAAGTGCTGGTCTCCCCCGCGATGACGACCCAAGGCGATGACGCCTGCGCGACTTGTAAGGTCCGCAACGAGCGCGTCTCCAAGTTTTGGGAGCTTAAAGTGGATGGAAGTGTTGAATAGCGTCGCGATGACGCGGTGATCTCCGATTTGAGGATGTACGAGCTCTGGGGTGGTGAGGTCAGCAGGCCAACGAAACCCAAAGACGTGAGGGCCAATAGGAGAGAAGAGACTTTTGGTTGTCGTACCTTCCGTATAGATGAACTTTAGAAGAGTGTAAATATGATCGCTGGAGAAATCGTGAAGACGAATCACCCTCTTGCCATCTTTCTGCAAATCCGAAATTCAGCGTTCGTTCGCAGTACAAGAAACAAGGTTGTTTGACAGGTGGTCCGTGTTGATTGACGTACCTGAGGCGCAATAGCCAGATTCTCCTTGAACCACTGGCACCGCGAAGCCAAGACACTTTGATGTAGATGCCAACGAGTACCGTTGCAATTGACGATTGTGTCGGACAACATGCCAGTTTGGAAGAGGCTATTCCGCGTCAGCAAAGGAGAATTACTGCTCGTTCCATATCCAGTCGTGACGTGACTACTTACGTCAAGTCTCCCGAGGTCTTGATATCGATCTTGTTGGATGCCATTTTCCCAGTGTATGTCATGTTGCAGTGGGATGCGCTTGCGATGCAGAACTTGGATCACGGGAATACGAAGCGCTGCGAATATGATGAGCAAATCTGATGGATAGCAAATACGACGAGCTGCAAAGATTTTGAGATGCGACGAGATGCGACGAGATGTGGATGGTTTGGGTTGTCTGTTGTTGGGCTTGTCGACGCGTCGAAGTGTAGGAGAGAAGGTTGATAAAAGTTTGTGAGTTTGCCCACATTTGGCCAGGTGATATTGATGTTTATAAACACTAAGGTGGCTAGTTGGTGAATGTAGCTACTCACAAAGAGCTTGGTTGATTGCCCAATGAAGACCTGTGTCGCGACTTGAGAGGTGTCGATGGGTGTAAGTCAGGGCATCGCGGCAGCTAAGGAGTCGCAGAGGGATGTCGCTGTGACTCGCCCCACCTGGGAGAGAGTCACCAAATCCCCCTATGAATGAGCGAACACCTGAGGAAGTGAGTCAAGTACATGGAGAATTTAGATAGCACATGTTGGGTATCTGAATTCAAAGTACACATCATACTTGGAGATCACAGAAGGATAGGGGCAAATGGTTATGGGGTGTCATCTTCCCACCCCCTATCTGCAACATCTTCCTGTAGGTATATATCACAAGAGATAGACAGTTCCGTCGCATATTCACTCTTATAGATAGTTTTGGGTACAGATAGGATGTAATTTAGAGCCACATTGATAACTACATCGTTCAATGTAGGTTATCAAAGTCACTTTCTAGGGTGAATTGTAGGTGCCGTAATGTGAAGTGGACTTATCGTTTCCATTCATTGTTGAACAGGATACTACTTGAATAGATATCTGATAGTCAACGCCTCTGAATGTACTTTATCTCGCCGTATGCCTTGGTCATTGTACCCAACGCTGCCCAAACCTAGAAGTTGTCCCAAAATCCATCATCCAACTCGTTGTCGTCCTCAACCTGAGGGTCACCATCATCTTTGATTGCCTCGTCTCTAGCAGACTCGAGTGCTTTCGACTCGCACAAGGCCTTGTAAGCTTGATCAAGCTCCATCTGTAAATGTCGGTACGCCAAATCTATGGAAGCTTGGCTAGCATCGCGATCGACCTGAAGGACCAGATAGGGATCGGGAGGACCGGAACCCGGAGCACGCTCTCCGCTAGACATGGTGAGGTTTATATCGATATATGGATGGAAATATGCAACAGAGGTGCTTAACTAAAGGGTGGGACAGAATCCAAGTCGACAAATGTGCTTCGTGATGTGCTTCGTGCCCTATATAACATCAAACTCCAAAACACTCCAGCCCGATGGCTTTGACGTGACTGGCAGGAATATGAAGCTAACTATCGAACATCCCTTTGACTCAATGGAGTTACGCAATTCTTACCCTGACACAAAGACAAACAACCCGGTCAATCAATGACTCTCTTATAAAGAATGGTGGATTAGGACTGTTGTTCCCTCTTCTAAGCAAGCACATCTCCGCACGAATGTTCGTTTTCTTTTGGCTTCATGGGCTGCGGATTTTGCAAGCCCCTTTTGAATGCTACAAGTAAACGAACCTCTCCAACAACCACTTCCAAGGCTGCTTAGAAGTCACCTCTGACAGGGGTCCTCGAAGGCAATGTCCTTTGCCAAGCCTCTACGTCTGCTTTTCCAACTTCCAGGTTGCCTCGACTTCGACCGAGTAGCGGCCGAGTTCCTCCCAACCTAGCTTGCTCCAGGTCTCGGGGTTCTGCGATGCATCCTCGAAATGCTTCAGCGCCAACACGGCCTGCGCGGCCCAGCGTTCCGGGCTCACGCGACCCACCCCCGTCGCCAGTGGCGTCATGAGCACGCTGCGGATCTCCTCCCCGTCCGAATCTGCACCGCCGGCCTCCTTGCCCTCGCGGACCGCACGGTTGTGGTTGTCGATGGCGCACAGCAGACCCCAGACGCACTCGTAGACGACTTCGCGGTTCCAGGCGGCGTCCGAAGGCAGGCGCATGGTGGGACAGAGAGCGATGCGCTTGGCGCCCCAGACGTTGCGGGAGCGGCTACGTGGCCCGAAGTCGGCGGGAATATTGACCAAGGTGCAGGTTCCCGGGGGCGCGAACCCCCGCCACTTCCGGTACAGCTCGGCCTGAACGGTGCGGGTCAGGCCCGCGTAGTCGTCGGCCGGCGACAGGGCGCGCGAGATGGCGTCGTCGAAGGCGCCGTCCATCATGCCGTACGAGTTGGCCGGCGACACGATGGTGTCGAATTGGACGGACGCGGGCAGCTGCGACAGGGCATAGTCATGAATGTCGATGGAGATGGTGTCGGGCAGTTTGTGGCGCTGGCGGGCTTCATTGAAGGCGACGATGTATTTCTCCTGCATGCACAGGAGCTGAATGTGGGGGATGTGGGGGTTGTTGTTAGTGCTGGAAGAGGACGCCATGTTTCCCATCTATGCAGCGGGATTGATGAAAGTGGTCAAGTAGATGCGATGCGATATAGATAGTTAAACATGGAGGCCTTTTCGAATACCTGCTGGCCGAATATATGAATGATCAAGACTCGAACTACGGACGATGACTATGCTGCTGCCTGTGGTGCACTAGAAACGTATCATCTATCTACGTGGCATCTGACGGCACTAAACTCGAGGCGCAGTAACAGAGCTAATCAACGTCGACAGTCACGATTTCATCGGCCACGATTCTCATCTAACATATCGACATGTTGAGTCTTGCTTTCCCACAGACTCACATATGGCTTCAATATCTTCCGATGGGTTTTGTGTGCCTGGCCTCTCTATGACATTGCAGTTGGCACACAACATTCAATTGGGAGCAGTAGCGCATTGCGCATTCCCCTTAGCGCTTACTACCGACCATACCCCAGCCTGAAGTCGATAGGTTGTCTCGCGTTCAATCACAGGTAGACCTCGTACAATCTTGTGGAATGATCCATTTGCTTACCTTCTCCATGTTCGTCGGGCAATTCTTGTATTTTGGCGTTGCACCTGGCGCCTTAGCCCTCCATCCTTCTCTGCAAGAGGCTTATTAAGGGGCATCCAGATCTGGCATCATTGCGCGAGCGACGAGGCCGTTCATTGGAACACAATAGAAGAAGTAAGCAATAGCCTATGCAGTGCCACTGTCGATCCAGCTCAGCCTTTCAGCCCTACTATGTGACTTCAAAATGCAGAAAAGAGAGGCGATGAGGCTACAAATACGCCTATAGCCCTCGCCGTCAACAGTTTAGGATCAGGAGACTAGATTACCCCAGATTGCCTTTGAGAAATCCATTGCGCGAAGCACAACATGCTTTTTTCCAAGCTCGTTTCTATCTCGGCGGTACTGCCGTTTGTACTGGCAGCCAACATCGACTACACCAAACTCCAGACAAAGCAAGGCAACAAGCTCCCCGACTTCAGCTTCTGCGGCTACCATGCATCCAACGACCCGCTGCCTGCCGCCAACCGCGCGGCGGCGTCCTCGCTCAGCGCCGAGAACAGGGACCAGACCAAGCAGATCCAAGACGCCCTGGACAACATCTCGTCTTCGGGCGGCGGCGTACTGCATTTAAAAGCAGGCGAGTACCAACTCGCGCCCGGCGTTATCATCCCGCCCAAAACGAGCCTGCGTGGAGATGGTCCAGGTAAAACCAAGATCCGGCTCAAGGATGGCACCAAAGTCGCTTTCACCATGGGCAGTTCTGGGGTCAAAGGCCCCAAGGTTGAGACCCCAGTGGACATCACCGACAAGTACGTCCCAGTTGGTTCGAACAAGGTCACAGTGAAGAGCGCTACCGGCCTCAAAGCTGGACAGTCGGTATTCGTCCAAAGAGCTGTCACGCAGAAGTGGGTGGATGCGAACGGAATGGGGAATTTGGGTAACAAGAAGCAGTGGCTAACAGTAAGCTCCTACTAGAAGCATACCATGGTTGCCCAAACATCGAGGGCATACTGACTTAGGTTACAGCCTAGAGATACCGTCTTCCAGCCTCGCAAGATCCAAGCCATCTCTTCCACCACGGTGACCTTGGATGTGCCCCTGACAGACCAACTGGACTCCGAATATATGAGTCCTAAGCTCGCGCCCTACACGCCACCCGCAGCCTCGTCCGAGATGGGCCTTGAGGCGCTGAGCATCACGCTGAGCCCAAGCTGCTCCGGCCACCCCATCGGCAAAGAGGATCCCAATTGCCATGGCGGGTCTGCCCTGTCCGTGCTCGCGTGGACGACCAACAGCTACGCGCGAGACGTGGCCATCACAGGCTACAACAATGCCGTTATTGTGGCGCAGAACGCGTCGCTCATCACGTTGCAAGGACTAATCATCACCCGCGACGGCAAGACCAACGGCTCCGACGGCTACGCTGCCGACATTGGCATCTCGGGCTACCAAGTTCTGGTTATCGACAGTTCCACCCGCGTCTCGAATAACAATGTTGACATGCGGTCGTTCCCCGTCATCACTCAGGGTCTCACCCCGGGGCCTAACTGTGTAGTTCGCCACGCCGCACCGCAACCCAAAATGCAGATCCAAGTACGTGCCTCTTGCCCCAAGCTATTCCATGTTATCATTTCCCAGTAGTAGTATGCTAACGAGTGTCCCCTCCTTCTCCCACCAAAAGCCACATGCTCACTGGGCCCATGGATTCTTAGTGGACAGCTCCACTACGACTACCGACTTCATTAACCGGGGAACGGATGGCAGTGGGCACGGTTGGGCCATCAACAGTGGCGTGGCCTGGAACATCAATGCCGATTACGACATACAAAGCCCGCCCTTGGGAACGAATTGGGGTGTCGGTTGTCGTGGGACAAAGGGGAAGGGGAACAATGGCACCATGTGCGCAGAGGGTGAGGCCGTCACCCCCGCAAGTCTGTTCGAGGCTCAGTTGGCAGCCCGCAAGAAGTGATGATTTAGATCAAGGCCACATGTGCGATTGGAGTCAGGGAGAAAATGTACATTGCTTTTTGACTTGGATGGACTCGAGCAGGATGGATGGTTGGGTACACGGTTGTAGTGTTCTGTATTGCAAATGCCTTCTTGTCACTCATTCGCATAGATATATCTCCAGCAAAGAACGACGGGATAATAGTATCATGGCCGCGCCATGTTCAATCGATTATCAACAAATGCCATGACCCCCGGTGACTTTCCTGTCCTCAGTAGTCGTCTCCATCCATGCGCAGCTGATGATCGCCATACATCTGAGGAAGCGCATCTGCCTTTCTCTCGGCCACAGGTGCTAGAGAAGGGGGCGAGATTAGCTACAACTTTGGGGAACATCTCCAAGATTTTAGAGGGGACCTACCGTCAGCGACAGGGGCGGCGATGGCAATGGTTACCATCATGGCGAGACTGAAGAGAATCTTGGCGAAGTACATGATGGCTTGTTGAATGTGGAAGTTGGATATTATTCTTTGATGGAAGAGGAGTGTAGTGGTTTGAACTGGTCAAGTTTCGAGGGAATGCCGTGGATTTGGCCGTCTTTTATAATTGATCAAGGCATGTTCTTCTGTTACCTTCTCGAGTAACCCATCGTCTTCGTGATGCTGGCATATCCACCGATGACGAGACCTATGTCAACGGGTTGCAGTTTCGGATGCGAGATGGTGCTTATAGCGCTTCGCAGAAGACGACAGTTATGTTTGTTTGCAGCTTGACTCACGACATGTCACCGACGATCAAGACTGCTGCTTGCTGATAAGGAACTCCCTTGCTCGCTGTAAGGGCTAAATTTGCTATATCGTTGCTTATCATTGGATCTTGCCCGCAAGGGATACATCCGTGCTTTCCGCCGCAATACGCTCGGCTTGAGGAGATTGGATCACGATAGTCATTCGTCGCTTATTTCGATCACACCTGACTCTTTCAATGCCTGCGCAACGCTTAGCTGACCTTGGATGACCTACTCATGCCGCAGCATATGCAATATTAGTCAACTGGGATGGATAGGAGGATTGCATTAGCCTTCCGGCCTTCTGCCTGTTGAGGAAATCGCCAGGTAAACCACATCTTTCGTCGGCAGCACATTGCCGAGCTACGGAAGGAGACCCCTGGATCTTGAGGTTAGTAGATGCTGGGGACCGAAGCGAGAACACGATTGCCTAAATTCTCACCCACATCTTTTGTCTTCTGTTTCTCTCTTCCCTAGCAAAGACAAGTCAAACCTATCACCGAGACCGTCGACATTTGGACCTCCAACATGGCATACGAAGAGTCGAACCAGTCAGAGGAGTCACTGCTAGGAGAAAGCAGCACCCCGACCAAGTGGCAGAAGTCGCCCGCGGGACGTACGATTTGGATCTTGACGTTTCTCAATGGACTCCTATTTGTGGTCTCCATGGTGCTCCTTGCCGAACGCCAATATGGGATCTCACAGCAGTCAAAGACTTCGTGGCTGCGAGAATCCACGCGATATTGTAGGTAGCAGGAACCCTCAGGCCTTTTGAACGTGTGTACCATACTGGATCAGCTTACTGACACATGCCAGCGCCACTTTGGGGAACACCGGTTGAGGACAGGCTCCAAAAGTTCGACAAGAAGCTGGACGGCAACCTGTTCGACATCCCCCATCCGCCTTCGCCGTACCGCAACTATCTCAAGCCCAGCGACGCGGTCGAAGCCGCCTGGCAGGCCCTGGAAGAGATCCGGACCTTCCCTATCACGCGCGAAGACGTGCTCAAGCTGGGAAAGGACCCCGAGACAACGGTGCAGTACCCCTCCTCGTACGGCCCCGGATACGCGGACCACTACGTAGCGCAGCTCGACATCTTCCACCAGCTGCACTGCCTGAACCTGCTGCGGCACGCGGCGTGGGGCGATTACACGCGCGACGGCCAGACGGCCAAGCGGCCCTTCTCGGAGCTGCACTGGGTGCACCTGGGCCACTGCGTCGAGGTGCTGCGGGAGAACCTTGCCTGCAGCGCCAACCTGGACGTGCTCACCTTCAACTGGATGGAGACGCAGGAACTGCCCTTTGCCGACTTCAACCTTCGCAAGCAGTGCACCGACGTCGAGATGTTGGTGAAGTGGCAGGAGGAGCACGCGCTGCCCGTCGAGACGTCGCGCAACTTTACACGCCCAACTGCCGGCGCCTTTAAGGAGGTGCCTATCAGCGACGAGTATTTCCGCATCTACGGCATCGGCAGAAAGGTCGATCTGCATCACGGCGAGGCGCATGAGCATTCGTACAAAGAGGGCTCGTAGCTGGGCTTGGAGTGTAGACATCTCAACCCCTGAGAATATTCATGTACTGAAAGTAGATGCAAATCCGCAGCCGACTGTTGCATGTCAAGCAATATTCCTTGATAGGAAACAAACATATTGATCAAAACACTCGCCCATCGTACAGTGACCCGGTACACAGAGACCTTTCACGCATAAGGAGTGAAGGTTGGAAAGATAAGTGCCGTGAGTCCGGGATATCAATTCATCGCTCGTCGCTTCAACTGTCTGCTCTAACTGCCAACCTCCTCGCCTAAACTGTGCAACGGCCCTTCCACGAACTCTGTAGCATTCATAATCTCCGTGGCGCCGTAGATGGCCCGCTTCTTGGCCCGCTCGTTGCCCGTCCGGGTTATCCACTCCTGCAGGTTGCCGTACTCGTCCATGCTGCCGCCGCCCACCACGAACACGATGGCGTCCGTGTAGCCTTGCCGCCTCTGCCCAAAGCTCGGGGCCATGCCCGGACCCTGCATCCCCGGCATGCTTCCTGGTGTGCTGGCGCCGCCTGATCGCAGCGCACTGGGTGGCGGCATGGTGCCTCGCGCGTTGGCGCTGCGAGGATCAAAGAACATGTAGCCCTCGGTCTTGGCCAAGGCCGACGTCGAAGCCGTCTGGGGATCCATGATGGACTCGACAATCTTGGTCAAAGTGAAATCCCGGTTGACGGGGATCAATGTCTTGAGCGCGCCACTCAAGGAGTCCAAATTGAAACCGCCTGGCAATGTGACACCGGCATCCTTGACTCGGTCGGTAAGTCGTGTAGAGAGATTCGAGAAGCGCCCAAATAGGTCGGACCCTTGTTGGGAGGCAGGCTGTGTGGTGTTGTTAATGGTAGTCAGTTGCGTCATCTTGGTCGTCGCGCGAACCCTAGTCATTGATGTTAGTAGCCGCCACAGAGGAGCAATAATGATAGGCAGTAACAACTTACTGTCGAACGTAGGCAAGAGAAGTGGTGTCGACGCCGACCGCCTTCAGGGCCTCCTCGAACTGGGTCCACTCGGCCCTGCTGACTTCCTGCTCGGTGCTCAGGAACCAGATGATGAAGAGGCGCAGCTTGTCGAGGGGCTGGTTACCCTTCTCCTCGTCCTTGATCGCCTGCAGCACCTGGGCCTTGGTCTGCTTCATGACGTCCTCCTCCATCTGGAAGTAGTTGTCGAGCTGGCGGTTCTTGATGCCCGTGAGCAGCGCGGCGAGGATGTTCATGTGCATGTCGAGCACGTTCTTCCTCTCTCGGAGCTCGGGCAAGAGACCGATGGCGGCCTTGAGGTGGTGTGCGCTTGCGCCCGTATCGTTCTGGAGGTCTTCTATCGAGTGGCCACCCGTCTTCTTGGTGATTTCGGCCGCATCGTCCTTGTACCTCGTGAGCTCGGCGTCGATGTCCTCGGCGACTTGAGGGAACGGCAGGGCAGCGTTCTTTTCCCAGAAGAAGTCGGTCGCCGTCAGGTCGTAGGCCTTCTTTGTGGTTCCCTTGGCGGGGTTTCCTTCTTCTACCGGCGTCTCGATGGTGATGCGGTTCAGCTTCATGTTGAGGACATCGTGGACTAGCGACTGGTAGGTCCAGGAGTGAGAGAGCATGGGGTTGAGGTCAACATTGCGGTCCAAGAGGATCAGTACCGGCCGCGATGTAGGGGTGCCGGCCGACGAGGAAGGGCGGGCGCTCGACGAGAACAGGTTGTCTTTGGAGTTGAGGATGTGGTCTCGAAGCTTGCGGTCCAGCTTGCCAGCAATCATCTCGGCGGCGGCGCCCTTGGGACATCGGATTATGGGGATGACGCCCATGGTGACCACGACACTGAAGAGGCCGCTCACGATCTTGTCCACCACATGGTCGAGCTGTTCGTCTTTTGTCTTGGCGCTGTTGAGGGCCCAATATGTGTTTTCCTTTTGCATGCCCAGACTGAACAGGTCGGGCTCGGAGACGATGAAGTTGAGGTACTGGTCAAAGAGTTGCGCAATGTGCTCCGAGGTCTCGGTGGCGGCGGTCTGGGCGGCAAAGTCTTCGAGCAGGGGTCTCGGTATGGAGGAGGTGAAGTTGATGTAGGCGGGGGTGTAGAGTCCCCGTTGCAGGTCATTGGTGATGCCCTCCAAGTTCTTGGGGCTCGGCTCGAGGAGGTAGATGGCGGGCACATCGGGTATGGGGTGTCGGTTGGTGTTGATGTGTCTGTGAATAGGCGCCCGTCTTAGCCACAACGATAGTCATGCAGGATGGACGGAGAGAACCTACAAATGCATGGTGACGCCCATGGAGCGGAGATCGCTCACCCTCAACACACTGCTGATGACATCGCGGCCCAGATCGTCAAAGACCAGGACCTTCCAGATGGGCTCGCCCTCGGCGGTCAAGATGGGACCGGTGGGAGCGATGGCGCCGTTCGCATGGGCGGTTGACTCGTCTTCTTCCTTGGGCACGACCTCGTTGAGGTTCAGGATCTTGCGCAGAGAAGCGATTTGGCGGTCGCGCAAGGACGCCATGGCTGCTGGTCTGGTTCGGGCGGCAGGGGGATGCAGCAATTGGTCGTGGTGAGGCTATTCGCAAGTGATGTTTGGCCGTGTGTCTCGCAGTATGGTAGGTCTCGTTTGGATGATGTATGCCCACTTGCCTGTGATACGCGTGTCCAGATGGATGGTGGGCTGCTGCTACTTTACGGTGGGGCGGTTTAGTGGTCGGCGGGCATGCATGGATGTTGATGTCAAATGCCTGCTGAGGGACTGGGAGAATGGAAGCTGGTGATTGCCGTACTGGTAGTTGGAATTGGACTTGGCCTTGGATTTGAACTATCTGGCATCGGGGTATGCGAAGTCTGGATATATGAAGGTGTTGTCGTAATCGTCAACGTATTGAACTTAGGCTCCAGCCAGCTTGCCTTTTCCTTTTCTTGAACGTACAAGTTGAGTTGAGCAGGCAGAACATTTAGACGAGCTTCCCACATTGAAGGTGCACTGACCTTTCGAAGGGACAGGAGGAGCTATGAACTTCTGTAGGCGCAATGATAGGTGTCGCTAAAGACCAGACTCCTGGACGCTAGGCCATAGGCCACCACCAATTGACAGCCCTTTGAATGCAACCAAGGAGGTATGTAAAGTAGGTAAGCACTTCCCGGCCAGTGGCTGAACTTGCATCGCATCGCAGTAAGATGTGTAAGATGTGTAAGATGTGGCTGAATGTTCAATTCGGCAGCTGGCAGTAGCGTACAGTATTCCGTAGCGGGTAGTTGCTTTCATTGACCGGTTCATTGTTCTATTCTGAGCAGACTGAGGTCCTTTGCAACAAACATCATTTCCGTTACTCTGGATGCCTGCAACTTGTCTGCGACTCTGTCACTCCCTCAATCAATCAATGGGAGGCACGGCACGGCTAGTCGCCAAACCGAGCCCACTAAAGCTCAAGTAGGTTTAGGTGGGTTTAGGCCAACCAGGCCAACGTAGCGGGCAAAGACCACCTGCAGATTTGGGTATTGGGGGGGGGGGGACACAACCCGACAATCCCTCCAGTCACCACTCACCACTCAGTCAGACTTACTTTCACTTTCCTCCGCCCCGTCTTGTCTTGTCTGATCTGCTCTCCCATCTGCCACACCCGACCAGCCATTTTCTCCCTTGATCTGCTGGCTGTGTCTGTCTTGTCCATTCTCCTCATTCTCAACTTCAACCATCTCGACCACAACAACAACAACAACAACAACCATAACCACCCATCGGGGAACATCGCGCGACTTCTAGTTCCCATTCAGCAGCGTCCGTTCATTCTGTTCTAATTTGTCGCTGGTGATTGCGGATTCTTCCCGTCCGCCCACTTCGACCGCTCTTCGTTCCTTTCGTTGTCTGTTGTCTTGTGTTCGCCAGGTTCTTTTCGTGTATTTTTGAAAATAGACAGTTCAGGTGGAATTGTCTCGTCACTCGAGTGGAACCGCCCATTGCAACAGCAAACCTTTCTCCTCGTCGGTCGACAACGCACCCACGAATTATTCTCGCCATCCATCCATCCATCGCCACGCCATCCGTCCAGGTTGAAAATAATAAGCAGAGTCTTCCCAGACTCGAGGGCAGAAACATACATACACACTCTCTCATTTAGACACCCTGGGAACATGTTGTAATCATCGCGCAATCTCTCAACTAAAACGAGAGCATGACGATATCTTTGTTTCCTTGGTAGGAAGATTCAACCGAAGCAAAATTTCGGACAACTTTGGGCAGTGAGGAAGCAGGCCACGCTCGCTCGCGTGTCGTCACGTCACATCTTGGACCACAAGGGTATGATAAATAACCACTCTCCCCTCTCCCCCTTTTGCCCATCTCTATTCCTGCCATTTGCCTTTGCCTTTTGGGTCGCGAAGCTACACACTGCACTGCACTGCACTGCACTACACTACACTACACTGCGATGCCCCTCTAAAGAAGTCTATTGCATTTGAAATGCGCTACTTTGCGCGGGCGTCTGTCCTCCAAGTCCTGGAATCAAGTATCCTAGTTGCGAACTTTGCAGAATGAATTGCGAAGCATCCATCTCAGGGCATCTTGGAGAAGGGCGCGCTTGGGAAAGATACATAACTTGACTACCACCAGGCAGGCCAGGCCAAAGCAGAGCAGGCAGAGCAGCCGAGCAAGCAGAGGCAGACTCGTTCCGTTGATGCTGCAGAGCGAGCCCTGCGGCTTAGCGTCTGTCGCGCCAAACAGTGGACAGTGCCAGAACATTTACAGTGGATCGGACAAAGACAGCAGACAGCAGACAGCCAAAAGACAGTGGGCAGAACTTCCAGGACTGGACAGACACAACGCTCAGCTCAGCTCAGCTCAGCTCAGCCTACCCACCCATACACGTAACTTCTGAAATTCCCTTCCATAATGGAACGGGAGAGTGAAGAGAAAGAGAAATAACCCAGTATCCTACGGGATCGTCGTGTACTTGGCTTGGTTGCAGGTTGCAGGCACGGGGGTTTTGTTGTTGTTGTTCGGTCTTCCAGCCAGTTTTCTTGGCACCTGCACCCCCCCTTAAACGCTCAATTGGCCTCCCCTCTACTTTTTTCCCTTTTCCGTTACCCAGCTCGGCAGCACCACACCAACTGCCAACCACTACAAGCTTCGGAGACTTCCATGCTCTCAACACCAATACTCCCCCCCAAATATGCATTGCAGTTCTTAGAACTGGTAATATCCATGCATCGGGAGTAGCTGTCGTTTGTCGGCTTGAAATCCAATTCGTCTCTTCCCCATTGCCAATTGAAGGCTTCTGAAGGGTTGATTGATTGAAGCAGTTTGGAAGAGCAGGTCTTGTTCGTCTGGTCGGGTCTGTCGGGTCTGTCGGGGCGGTCACTACGTACTCCGTCCTCCGTCTTCCGTCTTCCGTCCACTGTCTGGTCTGTCGTCTGTCGTCTGGTCCAAGTCAACAAGTCGACAACCATCATCACCACCAGCTCGATCGATGCACCTGTATCAAAAGAGCAGTGGTTTGGTCATGGATAATTGAGCAGCTGGCAGGAGTTCTCGTTCAATTGAGTGGCGATTGAAGCACTCACTTGCCCCATTGGGCTTATACCAGTCAGACTGACAGAGGGAGCCTCCAAACTCTCTCCCACTATCTACCTAATCCAGGGGGATCTTGGGCCGATGCATGTCGTGCAGTGCAGGCAGAGCAGTGCGGTGCAGCTTCAACGGGCTTCATTCTGACATCCCACCGTTCCACACTTCACCAACCTCGTCGTTCCTGGTTTTTCCCTTTGACGTTTCTTTGCAGCTGATTGATTCCTTTTTGATTCTAGATCTGCAGACTAGTCCGCATCCGGCTTGGACCGTTTTTACCCCCCTGGTCCGCTTAAGCAGCCGGCTCCGCTTGTGTGTTTTTGTGCAGCTCCTCTTTAGAAACACGCCCCTTTCGCCTTTTGGGCAGCACCACACCAACCAACGACCACAACATCAACTTGGGATTTTGAGGTCTCGTGTGGAGTGCATTTTGAACAATCAACTTCGGTCATTTCCATTTCCATTACTCTCACAACTCAACTTGGTGGAAATATCAAGACTTGACGATAGGTAAGTTCCCAGAATCTGATCTGGTTTGATCTGATCGGCGTATGTGTTGATAGACGAACCCCACTCTTTGCCTTGTTGCCTGCCGCTCGCTTTGCTAGACACACGCCTGTGACCCCAACTTTGGTACTAATTGATTATCTCATCAACTAGATCACGTGCACCCGGCCCCTTTATCAAAAGTCCAACAACAAGGCATCACTTCGTCCTAGGCCGCAGCAGGTGGGATGGCTCAAGGTAATCCTGCTTGGCCTTCAGGCCAGTTCAGCCAGGATGAATACCACCCACACGGCATCTATTCCAACACATACCAGCCTCCGTCCACCTTTGACGGCCATGTTGCCCACGGCCATGGTCATGGTGCGCACCAGGGCTTCGATGCACCCAACTCCCAAGTTGACCACTCGAGCATGTACATGAATTGGACGAGCAATCCTGCCATGGAGTCATCAAGTGAGCATGCCGGTGGCCTTGACGAGTATGGATCCGGCACCTTTGCCAGCCAGAACACCACCAGCCCCTCGACACAGCAACCCTACTCAGGACAGTCGTATTATTCTCAGCCTGCCACTACAGATGTGGCTGCCAACCATGGCCAGAGCCGTCAGTTCGATTACCGAACCTCGGACTCCCATCAGATGTGGATGCCAGCCATGCAAAGCCAGCAACATCAGCAGCAGCAGCAGCAGCAGCAGCAACAGCAACAGCAACAGCAGCAGCAGGCACAGAAACATCAGCAGCAGCAGCAGCAACGGCCTACTGCTTCTCCCGGTCCAGGCAACTTCCCCAGCAATGCCGCATGGCAAGCATCCTCAAGTACACCGCCTCAACCAACCTTTGCACAGCAGAGCATGCAGCATTACGGTGTCCCGGCATCCCACTCGGCCTACCCGCAAACATCGTCGCGTCCTCATTCCACAACACCTTCTGGGGCCAGACCCACTGTCCAGGGAACACCCAGTGCCAGTGCAGATCAACCCATGTATGAAGCACCGTATAACCCGGCCCAATTGCGAGAAGGAGCAGGACACCCGACACCTCAGCAGGCCGACGCCAGGAACTCTCCATACCAGTTCCAATCAGCTCAAGGCGGTATGGCGGGTGGTCATCAGTACCCGGCTTTTGCCGCAGCCAACGGTCAAAGCCAGGTGATGTACCAAAACCAGCTTCAACCCCATATGCAGTACTCTGTGCCAAACCCCCAATCGCCTGCCAATACGCCTGCCCATATTCAACCTCAACGGCCTGGTCAAGCTGTGTTCTCCTTGCAGCAACAGCAACAGCAAGGCATGGCACAGGTCAAGCGAACCCTCACACCTACTCAGAAACAACCAATGACTCCGGAGAGTCACGGATCGGTGACCAATCCTACACCCGTCCCACAAGCTCCCCACCCTCGTCAACCTGGCAATCCCGGGATGCCGGTACAAGTGATGATGCAGCAGCCCACGCAGCAACCCCAACCTGCACCGTCTACGGCGCAGGTGAATAGTGTAGCGACGACAGCAGCTGCCACTTGGAATCCAGTACCAGCAACTTCTACCCTGTTCTTCTCCAGCAGTCCCGTTCAGATGGAGCAGACACACCGGAATCGCGGCGGGCCTTTTATTGCTCAATTCAACGACCGACAGTCGGTTTTGGTTCCCGGGCATCCGAACAGATTGCCTTGCGAGATTCTCCGTGATTACCAGGGGTTCGAGCTCGCCATTCCGAACCCCGACCTCAGCCCGGCGGATTCGCAGGCCATGCACGCCAAGCTGGCCCAGCTTGACCAAGAAATGCTGCAGCTGACTGGCAAGAAAGGTATGTCCACTGTATTGTTTTTCTTCTGGATCTTCTCGCGTACTAACTGTGTTCTCTCTACCAGCTTCCACATATCCTCGACAAGTTCCTACGAAACGCTCCACAGCAGGCAGGAAGGCCAAAGCAGCAGCCAGGGCCGGCAAATCAGGGCCTGAATCACCAGACCCAGATTCTTCGGACTACTCGAGTGAGGAAGAAGAGTCATTGCTGGATAAGGAAATCCGCAAGGTAAGCAGGACAATATTGTCCATCTATGCGAAGAATGGATTCGCTAATATAAGTAATCTACAGCGCCTTTCGGAAGCACGCCCCAAGGACCCCATCCAGTCTATCCAATGGGATGTTGAGAATATCGTTTGGAGAACGGATGACGCGCCTCAGGGATGGACAGCCAACGCCATTGCCGAGTTCGGCCGCTACCTCAAGGACCAATGGGACGCCCTCAAGCAACTGCGAACAGATGTCAAGACGACAGACGAGAAATCCAAGAAGATGGCCCTACTCAAGAAGGAGCTCGAGGCCAAGTCGGCGCAGGTGCTCATGGCTATCCGAACAGCCGTCGAATCCTCCTACGATCCGGTATTGAGGAACATGGGCGGAAACCAGCAGCTGTGTTCCATCTTCTCCAACATGCTTCGAAGTGCCTACTTGATGGAGGACTACTCCGGCCCGCTGCCCAAGACGATCCTAGAACTCATGTCCAAGATCACAAATATGGACAAGACGTTCCTCTTGGAGAAGCTCAAGTTCCAAAAGGTCCTCGTCAAGTATCGAAAGAGTCTGGACAGCGAAAGCGTCGCTGCGTTTGAGCACATCATTTCGTCCTCCAGGGATGACAAGGATCAGCCCGACGCCAAACCCGCCGAGAAGCCTACGGAGAAGCGCAGCGTTGCCGCCGAGGTCGCTTCCAAAATCATCAAGACGGAAGTAGTCCTGCCATCCAAGCGAACTCCATCCATCCTCGCCAAGGATCTGAAGTCGGCCTCGAAGCTTTCGGGCGTGAAGAGGCCAATGTCGACCAGCACGTTGGGAGCTGACCCTAGAAGGGTGCTCAGTGACTCGACCAAGGCCTTGGTTGCCGCCTCCTCTGCCAAGAGAAACCGCGACGACGACGAGGATTCACGAGCGACGAAGAAGGTGGCTACCGATGGCCCCCTTACCAAACGACCCCGCGATGAGGACGTCGACTCTCGGGCTTCCAAGAAGCTCGTCATCGATGGTTCGAATGGTGTCCAGTCGACGACGAAGCCGTCATCGACCAGCAGTACTACGGGCACCGCATCGCTGGCTCGGGCCCGGCCTGCAACATCTATCCTCCCTGGGAAGTCTCGACCCGTGGCCAAGCCTGCGGCGAAAAAACCAGAGGCAGCTGCGACTTCGACCCTGTCTACGATTAGTGGTCTGTTGGCATCGATATCGAAGCCCAAGTCGCCTCCCAAGACCCGCGCGGAACCGGTCCGAGCCCCAGAAACCGCCGAAGAAAAGGCCACGAGACTGCGCAAAGAAGCCAGGCGGAAACTTCGCGTGCAATGGAAGCCCGACGGCGAGCTGGAGCAGATCCGCGTGTTCGAGCACGATGCCGCCGAGGACGAAGGACGGGCCAGCAACATGATCCAAGACGCCCACGACAACCGTTCCGAAGGCCAGATGCTCAAACGGGGCATCAGCGACGACGAAGACGAGATGGACGTCGACGACAACGAAGACCACCAGAAGACGGGCGAAATCAGCCTGCGACCCTGGGTGGAAGCTTCTGCCACCGACTTCTCGGCCATCGACGGCAAGAAACGCGAGAAGAGCTTTCTCAACCGCGGCGGCCTTCGAAGTGTCGAGTCGGGCCAGGAAAAATACATGGAAGACTACGAGAGACGCGAGCTTATGGTGGTTTACATTTCTCTCTCTGATATCCCCGAGACGCCCAAGTCCCCTCCCCGCAAATCCGAGGCTGCAACCTCCAGCACAACGACCCAAACGCGCTATGCCCAACTCCCCTCCGACAAACCTGAATTTTTGGAAATCCATCGTCGCTGGGCCGAAACTCATCAGTACGGACCCAAAAAGGCACTGCAAGCCACCATTTACCGAATCGGCGGAGCACAAACCACAGATCTTGGCAAGGTGGTTTCAGGTCTCAAGACTGCATCCATCAACAACTTGCCGCTTTCGTCTAGGATGTCGCAGCAGCAATCTGACAATGATGCTACTGGCAGCCCTGCTTCCTTTACCAAACTGTCGCAAGCCGATCGCGAGGCCAAGGCGCTGCAGTGGTTGCAGTCCGATGCCGTCACCAAATGGCAAGACCCGAATCCCTTTGACGCCAGCCAACCCCAAACCTCCCGTCGCACCGATTACAGCGACCCCAAGATCCAAGCTGACATCGACGCCTTCGAGCTGGTTGCCGCCGAGTTTGCCGGCAAGCCCTTCCCCGCTACCGAGCCACCTGAGCATATGAAGAACAATACCTCTCACGTACAGCAGTGGCAAGCCGGCTACCAAGCCGACATGGCCACCAAGGCCCAACAGGATGCCGTCGACCGCGCCCGCAAGATGACCGACGAACAAGCCCGCCAAGCCGCCGCCGTCCTTCAACATGTCGCGCAGCCTGCTGCCGCCCAACAAAGCACCCAAGATGCTCATGCCGCTGCCTGGGCCGCCTACTACGCTCAATATGGCCTCAACACAAACGCGGCCCAAGCCCAAACCCAGCAGCCTCAGCAACAGGCTCTTGGTACTGGCTACGACTACAGTTCCGTCGCCCAGGTCATGCAGGCCTTGCAAGGTGCTCAAGCTCAACCAGTCGCGCAACCTCAGGCCTCGGCTGCCCCCACGCAGGACCCGAACGCGCAGCTCATGTCTCTTCTGTCTGCCCTCGGAGGACAGTCGAACCAGCCCGCTCAGCAGCAGCAAGCTCCTGCCCCAGCCGCGCAAGCATACGGTGGTCAAGGTGCTGATGCAACTGCCTATTGGCAGGCTCTCATGCAGGCCGCCCAGAACCCTTCTCAAGCCCAGGCCCAGGTCCAACCATCGCAGCCCCAAGCCCAGCCCAAGTCGCATGCGTCTCAAGCATCGTACGGTCACAAGGATCGAGATTGCGCCGCCACCCGGCCTGCCCCCGGTGCTGATGCTGGCTTCCTCGATTACGGACCCGGCCCTTCCGACTACGACTACGACTCGCGCGACAAGAGCGCTCGCGGTCGCAAGGAGAAGGAAAACTTCCGCGCCGCCGCCAAGGACCACAAGGGCATTAACCGCGCCCTCATCGGCACCAAGCCATGCTCCTTCTGGGCGCAGGGCAAGTGCGCCAAGGGTGACCAGTGCACATTCCGACACGATCCCAACGACCTCAAATAGACGAGTCGACGACAACAAGGCTCCCACCCCCAAATCGACCAATCACCATCCGCGTCGACCACCATATCGTCGGCTTGGATTCTACACTTGTAGAGTATAACACTTTTGCTTTTCTTTTGTTCTCAACTGCTTGGCATGCACCAGCAGTACCCCCGCATCGATCCACGGTTCGCTCCGGGGTTGGTTTTCTGTGTTTTTGAGTCAGCATTCGGCGGCATACCACACAGCATTTTGGCATTCTTCCAAAAAAAAAGGTTCTTGCATCGTTCTGGCGTACGAGGAGTCGAAGCTGTGTACTTTGAGCTACACCAGCCTAGGGGAAAATCATGCAGTTACGGAAACACATCAGGCTTGGCAAGTTGGCATTGCAGTCATCATTGCCGTCGCCGTCGCAGGTCAGACAGGGACAGAGGGATAGCTGGCCTTTATATAAGGGACCAGCTTGATGTAAATTAGTTGTATTGAGTGCCTTGTCGGCTACCCACCTAATGAAATCCATATGACCATTCTTTGTTGTTGCGCGCGTGATTTCATGATTCCTGTTTACCACAAACCTCGACCGTATAGCATGTCCTACAATCCTACACTCGACGTAATCAAGTTGACACCAATGAGGTTTTGCTTCTTTTCGGTCATGATTCGTATAGTGGCTAGTTGCTTTCGCCAATTTCTGTAGATAAGTCATTGACGTCATTACGCTAGTAGTAGTAGGCAAAGCAATGACAGTGACCAGTGGACATCATGACTGAATAGCGCATACTTGCAAAGTCTTTTCATCTACCTAGTCCAGCCAACCCGACAATGCGAAAGGTCTTCAGCTTAAGTACAAGAACATTCAGGATGGCTACAATTCCCCTAGCTACGGAGCCGCCTCTGAGCGCAAGGGCAACATACTCATCCATGGTGAAGCACCAACAAGGACAACAGCCCACCCATACAAACGCGCCGCCTTCAACGCATGGAGAAAGCAAGCCTTCTGCTCCTCAAACACAGCACCGTGGCCGCGGCGGTGGATACCAGAAACCGCCACCGTCGCGGCGGCAGCAGCAGCACCACCAGCCAAACCAGGCAAACCACCATGGGCGAAAGAGACAAGTGGAGCAAGAAGAACAAGTCTACGTCTTGACGTTGCTCACCGACCCGGCCCACGAACGCGCCATGTCGGAGCTGCGCCGGCGCTGGTTCCCGGCCCACCGGCTCAAGGTCGACGCGCACATGACGCTGTTCCATGCGCTGCCGGGCCGGCTGCTGGAGACCATTAAGCAAGATCTCGCGGAAACGGCGGCTACGATGGCCGTGTTGGAGGTTGAGGCAGGGAGTGCCGATGTGTTCCGTATGGGGCGCAAGGGCATTGCCGTTCACGTTCAGGGGTGCGAGGGGGTGGTGGGCAAGATGCGGAGGGGGCTAATCGACCGGTGGGAGGTGTTGGGCGAGGAAGAGGAAGAGGAAAAAATGGCGGCTTCCAATAAAGGAGCAAACGGGCAGATGGTGGAGCAAACTAAGGGGAAGAAGCAAGAATCTTCTACTGACGGAGGGAAAACCGAGGGGGTGTTGAGTGCGCAAGACGTGAGGAGAGACTGGAAGGCTCATTACACCATCATGAACAAGGAGGAGGATCCCGAGAGAGTGGATGAGTGTTTCCATGAGCTGAGAAACAGTTTTGAGAAAACCAAGGCCAGCGTGACGGGGTTAAGGCTCTGGCGGTACGATAGGGGGTGGTGGCGGCAAGAGCAGACCTTTTTGTTTACAGATGGCAGTGGTAAGTAGAGAGCAGATACTTCATGCAGTGAAGCTACCTACGATTGTTAATGGAAGGCTCCTGTATGTAATGTAGCGTAGGGGCATCCATAGGAGTGCTGGTGTAAATAAAGGGAAGGACAAAACAAACAAGCACAGGGAAACACAGTGAAATGGAAGGAAGTGAATGGAATAGATGGGCGACCTGGATCCGCATAGCAAACAGTTGTATAGCTACAAGTAGGCCAGATAATGGAACAACCAGGCAGTGGCTGGCCATTGTTGCATGACCGACAAGTCACCCACTGCACTGTAGTTGAGGTAATCACTAAAGTGCCTACACTTCAACCTCCATCCTAGGTGACTGGGAAGTGGCTAGCAACACAAACAACATATAATGAGCGATTGTTGGTTGACCTCACTCTGCTGTAAACAATTAGCAGAGTGCCTAAGGCACCTAGACGCTCATCTGCCATCTTTCGACCTTTCCACTTTTCACTTTCCTCTTGACAAAGACACCAAAGACACCTCCATCTGACATCAAGCAACTGCATGCAATTTAACATGGAATTCTATCTGGCTACTCCAAGGCCCGGTCGGCCACATGCAGCCTACGCCAAGATCAAACCAGAAATCCTCGATGGATGCATCATGTGTGAGAATCCAGGTGATTTGGCCTGCACCACCTGCAAGTCTCGCTACTGCTCCCAGCAATGCCAAAAGAAGGACTGGAAGCATCACAAGATGCTCTGCAAGTCCTCCATGGGCGTCGATTATCGCCTGTCCAGCCGTCCCGGCCCCGACTACCACCGCGTCATCGTCCTTGCCGTCGACGGAACCAAGCCTACTTGGGATTGGGCACGCTTCGGCGATAAGCAATTTGGACTCGTGGAGGACGAGTACATCCGACTTCTTGGTCCTCCTACTTGCGACGAACACATCCATATCAGTAGCGTATGCAACCACACCGTCAACAACAAGTACATGCGATTCGGCCGCGGCCTCAAGATGTTCTCCATCCTGAAAAAAGGCGAACATGGTGGAACCGACCTTGACCTGGGCATCAATCGCACCATACTCGATCTATTCAACAAGCCTGGCCATACCATGCCCGATTTCGGCAATATCGTCTTCGCGGCTTATTCGAGCGACAAAGTCGGTCGACCCTACATCGAGGGCGCCGTGGATTGGGGAGATGCCACGCTCAAAGACCTCCGGCTGATTGTCGACTTCTACCTCACCTACCCGGACAATTCCTGCATTGTAGATCCGGAGCGTCACGGCCATGGCGATGTCGAGATTTGGCCGGCCCTCAAGCTCAACTGCAAGGGAGACATGGCTCGCTTCGACCTCAAACCCGACGATGCTATCGAACCAGTCCTCGTCCCCTCTATCGCGCCTGCGTACGAACGCGAGACTTTTTATCAACCGCAGGGTCGCTTCAAGGCCGAGCTTCATCGCCTTCTCGGTCTGTCGTGGGTTTGGGAGTATGCATCTACCAACAACACTCTCCAAGGATCTCGGGACCTCTTCTACACTGAGCTAGGCTTTGGAGTGGCCTACGATCTGCTCAAAGGCGTCCCTACGGACCTGTCGGCTGAAGGCCTTGCAACTTGGGCAGTGGACCGTGCCCTCACGGCAGGCGTATCAGGATCTCTGATCGTCATGCACGAGAAGGGACGACATATTCGTCGTGAATACATCCAGGCTGTAATGAAGTTCTGGAGTATGATCCTTGCCAGCGCACCCATGCTCGCCAGTCATCCAGCGACGTCCGAAGCCACGCCTCGTCTCACCCGAGAAAGCTTTTCCCATTTCTGGGATGAATCCTGCAGTGCATCTGGAGTTCCATCGCCGTACACACTCGAGGATTAGTCAAGACACTGGATGTACGGCTGGTGAGATTGCAGTCATGCCACGCATTGTGGTCTTGCCCCTGCTATTAACCATACCACCTGCCATGGAACGCATCTGCTCTAGATGTGGCACTCGCGATGGGACACAGTGTGGTGGATGTTCACGCCACTTGGTATGCAGTAAATTTGTACTGCATGAATATGGATATAGCTAGGAATGAATCAATTGCCAACAAAATGTTACTTGTCATTCGTATTGTGTTCAGTTTTGATTCCCAGACGTGATGTCTAAATTCCGAGCCGCCGAGCGGAAATACAGGTACTTGAGGTTATCCAACTCGAGGTTACACGAGGAAGGGGTAATATAACCATGGTAAGAGGGTGCTGGCGCCGGTAAGGGAAGAAATATTATCATGCCCCGGCCTGAAGGGTTAGCTAGTATCGCAACGTTACTACTGCAGCAGTGAAGTACCATCTACTCCCCGTATAGCGCAGGTTGCATTTACATGCGGGAATAGCGTAGTTACATACTCGATCAACGTGCAAGATGGTTGGTCCGTTGCAACTCAAGTGCTTCGGATCGGATTGACCTGGAGCTCATATTGGCCCACCCACACATGTAAGGCCACTCTCTTTCCGCCGGGTGCAAAGGATGAGAGTCTCCGATGCTTTCTCAGTGCACAAAAATGATAGATGTTGTCGTATTAGAACAGCAACAAAAGAAACCATATACGGCGTATTGTCTGCCAAGTGTGGCGCAGGCCAATGGCTGCAGTATTAACATTGCCAACACGAGACTTCAGCTGAGCGGGTCTGACTAAGTATCTGCCGCTCGTATTACCATTGGTTTCCTAGTGGTCATCATATCATAAGGCACAGAAAGTGACGAACTCGATATCTAGGTAAGCTCGTATCACCACTCCGAACAGAAGCTGTGGTCCGTGATGTCGTTGGCCATCTTGGTTACATATAAGATGCAGATGGCAAATCACTTTAGTTGAAAGAACCGAACCCAAAACCAAGCAGCATCAAGATTCTTATACCAGCTCCAGTCAACATCATCATACAGACATCAGCATCCTCCTAGTCAGACAGTATATACCAGATCACCTCCCTATTCATAACCATGAAGTCCGCACTCCTATCTTCCCTCGGTCTCCTCGGCCTGGCCTCGGCTGTTCCCCTTGAATCTCGCGGTGGCGCCCCGATTATTGGCAAGTCTACTGGCGTCCAGCTGGCCGTCAACGTCACGGACCCCCGCCACGAGCTCTACGAACGCGTGAACGGCATGCTGTTCACCGGCCAGCGGCTGAGCCAAGGCGTGTACATGGGCGTCGTCAGGCCCCGCGACGCCGCTAGCGAGGGCGGCAGCTTCTACTTTGCCGACAGCCCCACCTCTTCGGCCACCAATCTGCGGACCGACATCCCCGGCATCTACACCATGAGCACCGTCGTCAACGAGCGCAACAGCGGCGGCGACCCCAGCACCGGCGAACACCACGTCTCGCTCAAGACCGGGTACAACGGCACCCCCGGCCTCTACTACACCCAACGCGAGGACAACATCCCCGTACTCACGGGGCCCGGCGCCGGCACGTACGTCGTCTGCCCGCGCACCATCGGTGCCATGAAGGACCTGTTGCTCGTCAACTACATCTACGCGGGCGAGACGGTCCCGGCCGACTGCGCGCCCGGCAGCTTCGTGCTGCTCTGCGCCAAGCTCCCGGAGACGGAGTGGTCTCGCGAGGCCAAGACGGTGCCTTGCGTTAAGCAGTAATCTTGATATCGGAGTTGACAATGTGTAGGGGTTTCCTAGAGAGAGAAATGAGCTGATGGTATTCGGGGTACGGAGGAATGGATCGCAATTATATCTCTCACCTTGGTTTATACTTGTAGTAATGCAATACTAACGACCTCTCGTTTGCTTATTTTTGATTGATGGTTTGGCCCTTGAC
Organism: Apiospora koreana; assembly: GCA_017163955.1. NCBI lineage: Eukaryota > Fungi > Ascomycota > Sordariomycetes > Amphisphaeriales > Apiosporaceae > Apiospora > Apiospora koreana. Next base: position 483,822 of record JAFHKQ010000017.1, read on the forward strand.
CATGGAAGAGACCCGTGTTACGGCATTGCGGTCCCTTTGGCTTCTAAACATATGATCTTTTTCACATGACGTCCCTCGTATATGTGCCTACGGCCGTTCTTTTCTTCTGGGCTTGTCTATAATCCAATACACATCAAAAGGATATGGCGGTGTTGTGGAGGCCGAATTTAGCAAGCGCAGGATTCCGTTTTCTGATAGCAGAGCACCGGTAAGACTCGCGCGATGTGACCAAGACCTTGTCATTTTTCAACGGGAGGATATTCTTGATTGTAGTGCGAAGTTCTGTCACGGAATCATCCAAACCCTCCTCACCTGGCCACTCGTCCAAGCCGTCAAGGACCATGAAGGCCCTACGAAAGCCTTTTAGCTCTTCCTTTAGGACTCCTCTATTCACTAGGAAACCAATTCTCGTCTTCGCTCTAGTATCAGGCTTGGATACACAACGGTGTTCTTTCAGTCTTGGGTGGAATCATGCCTGGCTCAGGTCTGTCTATTCGGATGTCATTTTCCGATGTGAATGCAATTGGTGTATTCGATATCGACTTGAGTATCATGGATATCTTGCATAGGTGCAAGGCGAGCAGGGAGGGTTGGTATGGCCTGAGACCGGAAAACGAAGGACCAGACTTACATGGTGCCTTGGAAGACAACGCAGGCTCGGGGCCCAAAACGAAACAGCTATGCTGGATTACCATACCCAGTCCTTTACCATAGTATCACGTAACATTTAAATTGCTTTACTATGTGGAGCTGTTCTGCGATGCGGGATCCTTTGGTATATAGAAATGTCCAATAGATATGTCACACAATGTCAACAACATCTTCCTTCCCGTAGCATAAATGCTTCGCTTCGTTGCGTTGATTGCAGGTTGACCTGCCGCAGGGATGCCTACTCTCGACTGTGCAGAGACCTATGCGTCGGTAGACCGGGTTGTGCCCTGAAATCTCCAGGAGCCCTTGCCCCAATCTGGCGTCTTGCCTTTCTAAAACGATATAGTTCTGGATCTTCCAGGTATAGTGATTATTCCAACCCTTATACTCGCAGAGCAGCAAGTATTTGACTTCAACCACTAGTAGATGGCCGTTCTTGGTGGAGGGTAAACCCAAGGGGTCCCAAAGGTGGTTATCCTTTGGCCCTGATGGTCTTGGGTCCCATAGAAGTGGTTCATGACGGAATACTCGTTCCTCTTCGGGCCGGTTCTTGTCGTCGAGCAGCATTTTTCTTGTGTTCTCCGTGTTGTCTTTCGAAGTCCAAGGAAGTGCCTGTTCTCGTTGCGTGTCGAAGAAAACCGTTTTCTCAATTACGTAGCCAGAGATGACTGGGCCACGAATCCGCAGTTCGCCGCGAAACTTTGCGAACGTATGTTTGTCCTCCGCCTGTGCTGATATATTTTCGACCACGGCCGTCGGTACGTGTGGGTCATCCTCCTTCTCGAGATATCCCCAGCGCGGGTTCCTGAAATTGTACGAGATGCGACCATTGACCGAGAGCCACGACCATGAAGGAGCCTCGATATCGGGCTGACCTGGATTGGTCTCATCCGAAGTGGCGATCCAGGTGAGGCATCTGATGGTATCTTTTCTCCAAATTCCTACCTGGCATACGTCTTCGAGGATCTGACTCAATCGGCTGATGATGCCATCGAGAGCAATAAGCCTGTCCGTGCCATAGCTAAACGAGCGCTCAGTGTAATCTTGAATGGTGTTTTTCCATTGCCGGTACGCAACGGGGTGGCCAGGTTCACTGGCAGGAGACCCCATAAGTAAACGCCGAAATGCTCGTTCGTTCTCGAACCTAGGGTCTCCAGTTAGGTCCACGGGTAACCCACATGGTCTTCTCCCAGATGCGGAAAGATGAAGGCAGTCCCAAAAGATGTCGGTTTTGGTGATGTTAATTAGTTTCCGGGATAGCATCTTTTCTTGGAAGGTCCAACCGCGGGTACCTAGGACGCCATCCTCCCTAAAGAAAATGTTATTGGTGTGTCGTAATTCCCAATATATTCCGTTCTCGTAGTGCATCTTAGGGTTGCCCGGCGTGATAAGCCGGTCTAAGTCTAAGATAAAGTCTTGAACAGGTGCCGCTTTTGCTAATGGTGTTTCGTCCGCGGCTGCCACCGTGAATTTGGCGTTCATATAAATAGCGGCCATTTTCTTGGCCTCACGGTGCCAGTCTCCGTCGGGCCCTTGCATGATACACTTATTACACGGTTAGCGATTTTCTCGAAACTATTTTGAAGGTCTTACCAGAGCGTCAACCCAGACGTAACGAAATCCAAGGTGAGTCGCAAGTGTGCAAATGTCTTGGATAGGTTGGGGGAGAAGTGTCGAAGGCCGTCCAGTAAGCCAATCGTCCGAGTTCTCCGAAGTAAGGCATACTGGATCCGGTGGCCAGCGGTAGCTAAGTGCGCAATACGGTTCTCGTTGGGCTTTGGCCTCGATCACCTTCACCTTTGAATCAACCGATGAAGCTGCAGAGCCGTAGTCAACGAGATCGATCAATCGGTGTGGCCACTCTGGTGTATGAGGTGAAGTTTGCACGCAGTGTGAATGTGAATTGCATATCCCCATCCAGTGTGCCACAAGACTTGCCACGCCTTGTATGTCCTGGCCACGGCGAGATAAGGCCAGTCGGGTGCAATAGATTTCATCAGTTTCACCTGGGGAGCTGTTCAGACATGATGAAAAATGAATATAGACTTATCAACGTACGCTCAGCCCCCTCGGGAATAAAATACTCCTTATAATTTTCTCTGAGTCTATCGGGAAATGCACTCACAACAGAGTTCAACATAAAACTGGCGGGTCCGGGTGTGCTTTCGTCATCGTTGGATTCGCTGGGGACATTGTCAAGACCCTTTTGTTCTGGGCATGCCATTTTGTAGGATCTATCGCGAGGTCTAAATCCAAGATGAGAAGGGAGACGCAGACTGCGTGGCGGTCGGTGAGAGAGACAAGGCGGAATTGAAAATACTCATGAAGATGATCGGGAACACAGGGAAAACATAGCCTGTGAGGGACTACACCATATCGGACCTTCCAGGTCTGACATATAGGACAGGAAGCACTTATGAAGACCCTTCGGATTGACATCACGCCACATCACTGCAAGCCCTCTACACTCTACGTAGGACCAGCTGCTCCGCCCCGCCAGCTGACAAGATCCGATTGGTCACTTCCTAGAAAAGTCTCAAGCCACTCAGACAAACCGCAACCACCGACAAGGCTTAGCTCTTGGCATCTTTGCTTTTGATGTGTGATTCCGTTCATTTAGAAGCATCTCGACTGAGTGGCGGACCCGTTGGCCACAGCAACCTCGCAATTCCTGTGTGTTCTCTTCACTGGAGACCAGTCAGTTGACCAGCCACTTGTAGCTGCGCCCAAAGTCTCGTTCACAGCCTAGCCTTCTCCATCGCCGTCGATACGCCGGCGACGTAGCGGCGGCCGAGGGCGGGCAGGAGCTTGAATACGCTATACGGCGCGGATACAAATAGCTTATCGCTCGGAAGGGTCCCACTGTCACGACCCTTACGCTGACCGGCATTTTAGGACCAACTAATATATATAAATAGGGTAGGGTCGCGCGGCCGAGCTATACCGAACCGGAAAGGAGGCATAACCTGGGAGGTGCGACGCCGATTTGTCGATTACGAAGAGCAGAAATTTCCACGAAGTTAACACTAAGCGATATCCGTTGGGGGTCCTTGGCCCTCTTCTTCGTTTTCTTCGTTTTCTTCAACGTCCATGTCCTCCAGCAGGTCCATGTCAAAGTCCTCCAACACCCCGTCATTCACCCAGTAATTATCCCAGTCATGCGGATCGTTGTGGTCAGTCACCTCAAAGTCTTTCCACTGGTCTCTTAGGCCTTGTGGGATCTTCCAGTGGCGGAAGGATTCCCAGCGCGTGATATGCCACTGCCTGTTGGGGGAAGGGGCCATCCACGGCACCTTAATATCACAATATATCTTTAGATGAGGAGTGTGGTACTCATCATCGTACTCGGGCAAGTGTTTTCCAAGTTCACCACTAAGCCGAAAAGTCGCTTGCTCGAGTCGCGGCATGCGGTGGACTACGGCCTGGGTAAAGAGATTGAGCAGCGGTTCCAGGGTGTCGTCGTCGATGTCTCGACGCCAGCGGTGGTTCCGCATGTCCCCGTTTTCGCCGGGCGGTGCACGCGTAAAGACCAATGGCGCAACGTATGGGTCGCCCATGGTGTACCACTTGCCGTTGGGAGCTATCACGTCGGAGTGAATCTCCATCGAACGCAGTTGCGGCCACATGACGTGCGCGACGGCGCCGGACGTGTTTCTTCGGTTCTCGAACAAGTCCTTCGAGACCATCAGGTTGGAAAGGCGCAGACTTTCGAGCGTGGGAGCTAGCTTTCGAATGGTTTCGCACAGTAGATCGATCCCTTCCTCACCCGTCAAGTCACGGCATTCAAGGCTGTCATCCAGCATACATTTCTCCTCATGACGTGTAATGGCCAGACGTTTGAGACATGGGAGCTTTTCGCACAACGAGCCCAGCTCACGCACAAGATTATCCCGTTGGATCAGGCGGGCTGCATGGCACTTGGTCAATATATTACTCTGGGTGGCTTCCGGCTGGTGAGACTTACCGTCGTGATGGGCGAAGGAAGGGTCCCCGTAATCGAATTCAAATGTTTGCAGCCGAGGGAAGGCGGCCGCGATCTGACAGGCAGTAGTGGGGTGAAGAAGATTGAGGTTACGTAGGCTACGATCGCCGGCGATCAGGAGTTCTTGGACGCGCCGGGATGGAGGCAATGGACCCCCAGGCAGAGTCAACTGGCGATCCGATAGCGAAGGGAGGGGTTCGCCTGTTGTTTCGCTGGAGCCCGGGTCGTAACATTCATCATGACCAAGTAGTACGAGGGACAGGTTGGTCTCGGTTGGGATACCTGCCCGTTCATCTTGTTCATCCCAGTCCTCTAAGGCATTGAGAAGAGAGAGCACGTCGGATTGAAATTGAAGCTGAACAATGGCGCGTTGCGACTGTTGGCGATGAAGCTCCCAAGGATAGCAGTCGAAGCGGATCTCACGTAGATACTGGCGGCGGGTTGGGGAAGTTGAATATACTTCCCTACATGTTGCGATGTCTTCACCTTTGATGCTGATTCGGTGGAATGAACGGCGTTCTATCTCATGTTGCCAAGCACGAGAGATGGTGGCGTACGGGCTCAGTTTCGGCCTGGGCCTCTTCCTGTCGTCGAGTCGGTCCGCAATGAGGGCGATGAGCTCCGCGCTAAGCTTTTCCATTGTGTATTTGTGTCAGATATTACGTATGTCTCGATGCCTACAGACTGATGGCTACATGTGGTGGACTTTACGAATCTACGGTCGTCACTGCTCAGGTGTAGAGACAATACAGTAAGACGACGGAGCGGGGTGGAGTGGCATGACCGGAGCGCGGAAGCGGAAGAGTGGATTTCCTTTTGCTTATCTTATCGGAAGCCCCCTGTTGTTGTGTTCATCCCCCTCTGCCATCCCCATCTTGCATTCGGAACTCGGTCATCATCCCGTAAATTTACCCCGAATCTGCATACCCACACAGTCCCATCTCCCCATGGTCAGCTCGTCTCAACTTACACCTGACTTGGTAGAGTACTTCAACTATGGAGAAGCTCAAATCCAGTCGTACAAGTACTCCCAAGGTGCGCACTGGCTGCATCACTTGTAAAAAGCGCCACATGAGGTGTGATGAGGCCCGACCCAACTGCCACAATTGTCTCAAAAGTCAGCGTTCTTGTGGCTACGCTAATGCCGGCCAAGTCACCGCCGTCGCTGCTGTTGCCCCTTTTTCCTGTGTCGCCTCTCCCCAGAAACAGATGCTCCTAGACGCAGACCTCGGTGACTTTCTCGATACCAACGGCGCCAATTACTTCCATGAGTTCGCCAATCTGATGCGAGGTTATTGGCTCACCGGCACCTCGAACCGCGGGTTTTGGGGCGAGACGGCCCCCCAGTTTGCCCGGACGAACCCCGTGTGCCGCCATGCCGCCATGGCCATTGGTGCGCTGGGCATGTGGTACCGCGAGTCCAACTCCAAGTCGCTGCGTGCCCGTCCTGACGAGGGGAGCTTGCACTACATGCAGGCACTGGCTCATTACGGCCGCTCCTTGAGATTGCACCACCAACAGAATTCCCTCCATGACACGTCATTCCTGGCCGTGTTGCTCTTGTTCTTCGACATTCTTCGCGGCAACAATAAAGCGGCTCTCGCACATGTCAACCATGGGCTGGCGCTTGTGCTCGCCCTGATCACAGACAAAGATAGCGATGCCAACAACATCAATAAGAATGCGAGCCAAGCTCCGAACCCCACACGCTTCTTCCTTGAGCTGGCCGATGTCTTTGCTGATATTGCCATCCAGTCCCGCACCGTCCTGCATGGGAGGGTCGGCCACTGCTCACCCCTGCCCAACTTCGGAAGGGGTCTAAGGAACAAGAAGCAGACCCTGGAGTCCTTTATGGTCCTGCTGAGTCGTCAGTTCCTAACGTCCACAAGCGCCAGCGACCACATCCCCGACGTCTTTAGCAACCTGGACGACTTTGAAAACTGCCTGAACACGGCGCTACATCGACACAATTCTATCGGGCCCATCCTGATGGAGATCGTGCAGACCTCGGGCATCCTCGAGTCCAATGATCCTCTGCTCATTGACAAGTACTATCCGGAGATACTCGGCAACCCCAGGGTCCAAGAGTACTGCGCAGTTATCAGACACGACATGGAGAGGCTGGACGACGCCTTTCTCCCCTTGTTCAACAAGATCCTCGCCTCCGACTTTGACAAGCCGGTCTACCTCCGGGCCATCTACCTCCGCCTGCAGTACCTCGGCGTGCGGCTCTTTTCGGACCCTACCCGCCACCTGCTGGTCGAGTCGATGCAGGAGCTCACCCCGGCCTTCCGCGAGTACCTGTCCCTAGTCGAAATCGCCACTGCCCGAATGCAGGAGACGGACACGAACAGCCCGGCGCACCGCATGTCGCTGCAGTGTAAGCTGTCGTACTACGTCATGATCATCGCCTTTTTCTGTAGGGACCCCCTGGGGCGCGACCAAGCCATCGCGATTCTGCGAGACTACCCGGGCCAGGACGGCCTGTGGAATACGCAGGCGCTCTACGCCACCGCCCTCAAGAGCCGGCTCATCGAGCGGGACAATGCGATTGAGGGCACGCCCAACGAGCAGTGGCACCGGCTCGTGCGCCGCGAGTTTGTCTTTGAGGACGGCGGCACCCGCATCCTTTTTCGCTTTCTCGTCAAGGACGAGGCTTTGGGTGGGTGGCAGCTTGCGGAAGAGGTAGCCGATGTTTCCGACGGGTTGGAGGGTTTGCAATGGGTGAGGCAGCCGCTGACGGGATCTGGCAAGTTACTCATTGGAGACTTGTTACCATCGTGAGGTCGTCGGATAGGATTGGAGCATCTGGGCGATTGCGCTACGTTGTTGTCTTTCAGATATGGAGCACTTCATCACAACTGATCTCGTTGATGACACCTGGACTCGAGCCAAATCTCTTTCCATCGCAAAGGCCCAACATTGCAAGCCTACAAAGCCACACGCACCGCACGCCGGTAGGTTCCAAGGTCCGACATATACTTCGATGGGTCTGGCTGCCCTCCTTATCTTTTGATCGTCGCTATCAGCAAGTATTCTACGGCTAGTGGGGCGTGGCAAATCAAGATGTCGTGGTACGAGAGCACATGAACGTCACGAGGCAACTTTTGTTATATTCCTACTTCGACATGCACAGTTAACTTGCATATCAGCTGATGCAAGAAAGGAAACGGTAACGTGCATTCCTCCAGGTATCTTTACATGCACCGATACTCGTTCTCGGTTCAGATGCTTATGGCCAATGCTTGGAGCAAATCTTTCCCGGGACCCTCGCACTCTCAGGGGTTTCATGAAAGAATCACCTCCACCATGGCTTCTACTGGGACACTATCCATGAGTCAGGCCCAATCCCTTCAGACCACATTACTTGAACTCCCTGTGCAACTGGGAGGTATGCGACATCCTCTACGCACAATCACTGATCCATCGCTTGGCTCTGGCACTAGAGGAATTTGTCAGTATATATACTCGGAGGGTTCGTTCACATTACGACTTACCATGTTCCAATAGATACCCTGCCGCCTCAAAAGCTCGTCATGAGTGCCTTTCTCGACAACAACACCCTTGTCCATCACAAAGATGACATCAGCGTTCTGGATCGTTGAGAGGCGATGCGCGACCACCACCATTGTCCGTCCTTGGCGTGCTTTTTCCAAAGCGCGCTGCACCGCTCGCTCGGATTCTGAGTCAAGTGCCGACGTGGCTTCGTCCAAGAGCAGGATCTTGGGATCTCTGATTAGAGCACGGGCAAGTGCGATACGTTGCTTCTGTCCCCCAGACAGAGATACGCCCTTTTGGCCGACCTTTGTGCTGTAGCCTTCCGGCAACGAGACGATGAAGTCATGTATGGAGGCATCGCGGCAGACCTCTTCAATTCTTGTGTCTGTGATGTGATCCGGATTGGATGCGCCGAGCAAGATGTTGTCGCGGATTGTCCCTTGAAACATGGTTGGTTCCTGGGCAACAAGCGATAGGCTTTGTCGATATGTGTACCTGTTCACGTTTTTGATGTTGATCCCATTGCAAATTATCTCACCTGAGTCTGGTTCCAGGTCGTAAAACCTTTCCAGAAGCGAGATGATGGTTGTCTTTCCGCACCCAGATGGCCCAACAATGGCCGCATACTGCCCCCTTTCGACGGTAAGAGAGGTGCCTTGGAATATGGAAACATCGCGAGTGGGATATCGGAAATGGACATCTCGCAGCTCAATCTGAACGCCGCTCTCCATGTCGGGGATCACGGCCTTTTCCGTGGTCCCGGGCCGATCAGCCTCTGCCGATGTCTGCACCCGGAGAATGCGGTTCGCTGCGGTGAAAGCCTGGGCGGCATTAGGCGCGATGCCGAACGCGATGCCCGCGTTCTCTGCTCCCTGGATGATGGCCATGAAGCATACGAAGAAGGATTCCAAGCTGTACTCGCCTCGCACAAGCAATCTGCCACCATACCAGAAGACCAAAGCCTGGCAGCCCAGACTCGCGCTGTCGGTGAACCCGAACAGCAAGGAGTTGACCCTGGCCTTTCGGAGCGCGGCTTGGACGTGGTTGTCCAAAAGCACCTGGTAGCGCTCGATGATGGACTCTTCCAGGTTGAACGCCGCGACGGTCCGGATGGCCCCGATGGCCTCGGTGGCAAATTGAGAGCTCTCCATGAACACGGCCGAGTTCATCTGGTCGAACCTGACCTCCTGCCGGAGCTTCCACAAGCCCGAGGCTAGCATGACGGGCATCGTGACAAACGTGCCGACCAGGGCCAGCTTCCACCCAAACACCAGCGAGATGACAAGGCAGCCCACGACGGTGAAGACGCCCGAGAGGAAGATGACCAGGTTAATCCCCATCATCTCCTCCATCTGCTTCGCGTCGCTCGCGATCCGCCCCGTCAGCGTGCCGTGCGCATTGGCGTCGTCGTCGAAGAAGGCGAGCTTCTGGTACAGCATGCCCCTCAAGTACGACGTTTTGCACGAGGCACTGACGAGGGACTGCGCGCCGACGCCGATCCAGGCCGCGATGAGGTAATTGAGACCCACGCCAGCGGCCAGGGCGAGCCACATGAGGGCCCAGAAGTTGGACGCGCTGCGGAGCTCGTCGCCTTGCAGCGTGAAGATGCCGACCACTTTGGCAAAAAGCCACGCCTGGATAGGGGTCGCGGCGGCAATGCCTACAGCGGATGCGATGACTCCGAAAAAGAAGAGCCAGTGCATCTTTTGCTCCTGTATGAGTGTCGCGAAGCTCCTGAAAGATGCGGGTGTTGGGGTCGTCGCCTTTTTCGATTCGGAATCGGAATCTGAGTCTGAAGCAATACCGGAAACATTGTCAATGCGTTCCTCCAATATATTTCCGTCTTGTGCTGTTGGAGACACTCTCGTTGAGTCTGCTGTCCTCTGGACGTTGTCGGGGTCCGAGAGATGGTTCAAGGCTTGGGCATGGACCAGACGACTATAGTGACCTAATTGGGAAGTCATGAGCTCATCGTGTGTTCCTTCTTCTACAGCGCGTCCATCCTTGAGAACAATGATACAATCGGCCTTCCTGATGGTCGAGAGGCGATGAGCAATGGTGATGGTGGTGCAATTCCGGCTGATTCTATCCAGGGCGGCCTGGACGATCCGTTCGCCATGAACATCGATGGCACTTGTCGCTTCGTCCAGTATGATGATCCGAGGTTTCTTGACGATACTCCTAGCAATTGCGATACGTTGTCGCTGGCCACCAGAGAGCTTGATACCTCCATCACCGATTCGACTGTCGTATCCCTGTAGCACGATCCAACATTAGCAGTGTCATGGTGAATTGCACATGCGCACAGGTAGCTCACATCTGGAAGGCGACAGATAAACTCGTGGGCAGAAGCCTCTTTGCACGCACTGATGACAAGTTCTCGCTTCTGAGTTTCTGGATCATCCGCCCATTGGGTCCCGATGAGACCCCTTACGACATTGTCGAAGATGCTGTCATTGAAGAGGAAAGGTTCCTGCTGGACCAGCCCAATCTGGCTTCGCCACCATTGAATATCGAACTCGTCGATGTTGTGACCAGCAACTGTGATTGAGCCAGAACTCTCGACATTTTCGGATATGACCGCATCGGTAGGAGAAGGGTCTTGGCTATCGTCGGATTCATTCTTGGGCTCTGGCTGAACAACCCTTGGCACAGAAGGGCTTTCACTGAGCGAGTACCACCGTTCCAACAAAGCCACGATTGTGCTCTTGCCCGAGCCAGAGGGCCCGACGATAGCAGTGTTGAGACCCGACTTGATTCGCAGGTTCAGACCGTCCAAGACCTTGGACCCTGGCCGGCTGGGGTACGCAAACGTGACGTTCTCGAACATGAGATCTTTTGAGCTGCTGCCAGTATCCATGTCAACTTTCAGACCATCTCGCTTGGGGCTGGGCGCATCAATGACGGTGAAGAACTCGCAGGCGGCCACCATGGCTTTGCTGATGGCGGTGAGCGGCGTCGAGATGCGTTCGATAGAGGTCAACACCATCATGATCGACATAAGGACGACAATAACAATGGCAACCCCACCGGGGCCTTGCGAGATGAAACGCTTCGCGCCATACCAGAAGGCGAGACCGTAAGAGCCGAAGATGCCGAGATACTGTAGAGTGTGGTGCGTCAGTGATGTGAAGGGAATGACAACCAGAAGGGATGCTAGTTGATTGAGGGAAAGGAAGAGGAGCACTTGAAAAGGAAATAGAGAACATACGATCAAACCAAGGTAAATGCCAAAAATTGGAGCAGTTTTGCGAGAATGTTTCTTCGATTCCTGGACCCATTGTTCGTACTTCTGGAGAACGTGCTCCTGAGCTCCGGCCGCCATGACCAGCCGGATAGCCCCCAGCGCCTCACTCGCCACGGCAGTGCCCTTGGCATCGGCGCGGGCCACGGCGGCGTGGCTCTTGAGTAGGACCGGCAGAGCGACGGCCATGATGACGAACGAGTAGAGGACCAAGCTCGACACGACGAGGGTGAGCTCCCAGCTCCAGACGAAGGCGACGACCAGGGCGGCTCCCACGGTGCCGGCGAACTGCAGCAAGGTGCCCAACCGCTCCGACACGCCCATCTGCAGCGTGTTGGCGGCGGCGGTGATGGCGGCGGCCGGCGCGCCCGCGGGCAAGGTGTCGAGGGCGTGGATGTTCTGGTGGAGGAGGGATCGAAGGTAGTGCAGGCGGATGGCGGCCGAGAGGCGCAGGCCCGTCACGCGGAAGCAGAACTTGTTGATCGAGTTCAGGACCCAGCGGCCCAGGAAGAGGGCCATGATGTACAGAGCTTGTCGGGACAGCAGACTCTCGAATTCGTCGGTAGATGGCGCTGACGACGAGGCATGTTGGGTAAACTGGCTGGCGAGCTGGCCGAAGAGGATGTTCATCAGGGGCAAGGTGACACCGGCGGCAGTGGAAGATACGATACCGACGACGTATACACAAATGTCCCATCGCGTGGCGTAGCTGAAGATGCGGAAATAGTCGGCCATTCGGGGTTGTCGGTCGGTTGGTGTGTGATCGGGTGTCGTTTCTTTCTCGGGGTGACCAACTGCGATGGACAGAGGCCGGTCATCTTTTGGTTTTTCCATCTGGGCGGCGTTTGTTGGAGGAGAGTGTGTCTTTTGTGACATGCTGACTGCTTTTGGGAATGTCCCCACTACTACAGAATAAAGAACGATTGAGAAATAAGAAGATGGGAAATGGCAAAACGTCTTGAACCATTATATGTTGGGAAAGAAGGTAGGACTCACTCACATTCATCATTATGAGCTGCCTCCACCGTACTTCATCACGGCCGGGACCGCTTATATGAACGATGGATGGCCTCGTGAGCTTGCCTAGAATAAAGGCTTCGACCAATCATGTCCTGCCAAAATCTGACTTACATGAGTTGCAGGGTTGGCACGGCCCGTAAACGTTTACGGGCCGTGCACTTTTTATTACGGATCGCCCGTATTCGCGGGATTCGGGGGCTCGGCCAATCAGAGCTCAGGTTGCCGGCGTCCAAATTTCCCACACAAAACTCCGGCTTCCCGAGCAGCCACCACAAAGAAACTTTCAACTTGCTTGCTTGTCTCCTTGATCACTTGTGTCTATCTTTAGTTGTGCGGTATGAATCCCCTTTCTCTGTTCAGGCTGTGCAAGTAAGTGCATATGACTCATTGCTTAGGGCCAGGGGCTGACCAGCTTGGGTCGCAATAAGTCATGACTGGCCCAGAAGTGGTGACGCAACTCTGGCTAACATCCCACATCACATCGGAGCATGGTCGTCAAGGCTATCTCCACTGGGTAGGGATGAATAATTATGGCGCAATAGGGACCTACGATCTTGCGAATCAGAACGAGCATCTCGCTGAACTTGAGCTTGACTGAGTTTTATGATGGAGAAACAAGATATGGAATACTATCAGATTGCCCGTGGCTCCTCCAAATCACACCAAATTGAAGAACGACAGAATACAAATCAGAAGTGCCATCGCCTGGCAACCGCCACCAGAGAAGACCAAAGGCTGCCAAGAGTGCTACTCGTTTCATTGCAGTAGTCTCCCACCTTCTGCACTGCCTGATCGATCATATCATCAAGGGTAGTTTGGTACAGCGCCGCAAGGTTACGTTCCTCATCGGGCTCCTCGTATCTTTGCAGCCCCTTCTTCTCAAGGAAGTTGGCAATGATTTGCTTGCCCTCTCGTGACCAGTAATCCCGGATGGCGCAAACCACAAGCTCGAGGTTGCCGGTTAAATGTGGAACCAGGGGTACTTTTCGAGAGGATGAAGCATCACCCTTGGGGAAGACTAAATTCCAAATACCAAACCATTCATCTGCCTCGGTGGTTCCACGTTTGGATCGCTTGGCTAACTTATGAAGCTGGCCCTCCGATAGACCTGGTGGTGGCCCCTTCCACTCTTGCAAGCTACAATTTCGGCTCTTGATATGTTGATCGCGCACCGATGCTCTGGCAAAGGTCATACTGCACGTGGGGCAGTAGTAAGGCTGGCGGTGAGCTGTCCAAAGATGGCGCTTGAGGTCCCGGATAGTGCGAAGTTCAGTGCGGGTGAGACATTGAAGATATTGCCGATTGTCATGGATGTAATATGGACAAGCCAAAAGCCTTCCCGGTTGCCTATCCACCAGGATGATGTCCTCTCCTGGCAATTCCCTTGAGTCGACACCCATGTGCTCAAGGAAGTCTTCTGACTTGATGCGTTTGCGGCCAGTAGGGGTGTCGGTACCCTGTGCTCGCTTACAAGGGATTGAGGAGCCTGTCAAGCAAGTGGTGAAACTTGTAAGTGCCACTTCAGTCAACTCTTCTGTCAGTTCGGAAAAGGGCCTGCTCAATTCCATGGTTTGATTCTCCAGAATCGACGAGTGGAAGAGGTAGGTCTCGTAGTCCCCCGAATCATCTGATATGTCGTCCTCTGAGGCTGAGCATGTCGATGCATCGTCGCATCTTGGCGTTCTCTCCGATGGCTCCTCTTCTACCACAGTGAACGCCGTCGAAGACCCATGATGCCTATCGATATCGGCCAACGATTGGGAGGTAGCAGACCAAACGGGCTCTGTCGACTCCGAGGCCGTCTCTTCGCAACTACTCTGTAAGCGATAATCTGACTCGAAGGGTTGGAAGGAGAAGCAGCCATGCTCCATGGGTAATGAGCTTCCTGATAGTGAGCCGAAATCCAGGGGTATATGCGTTTTCGTTTCATCCGCTATGGCTTGACTGATCAGCTTTGATTTCCTGGCACTGATATCCCGGCTCAGGGAAACTTCTTGAGTCCCCGACGGGAAGACGCCCGAAACACAAAAGAGTTGTTGGGGGTTTGACCGTACTAAACTTCCTTGCCACATACGCAACCTCATACCCACGCTCCCATTGCACGCTGTCGTTTCCAAATCCCGAGAGAGTGGCACATATAGCCCTTCCTGGGGAGTATTTGATGCGAGACTGCAAGCTAATACCGGTATTGTAAAACTCAACCTCCACGCCGTTGGCAGCTGCCACGATGCGGCATCCTGCTCCATTGATTGGAAGTGTTCAAACTCCGATGGTGATCGGGCGAGAACACCCCGGTACTGTTGATCGTCCGACGCGGTCCATGCAAAAAGAGAAGCGTCGTCGAGCGTCTTGAGTAGTTCCTCTTGCAAACGCATGAATGCGTGGCCTTCCTCGCCATACCTCACCTCCATGCTGATACCAAAAATACCGAGGAGTGAATACGCAACATCCTCCACCCTGCGGGCTGATCGTTGAGCAGCCCACGACATTCTTTTCCCGATGGGTATATCACCCAGTGCTTCTGCGTCTTGTAGGACGAGCTGGTCGATATGCGTTATCCTGGAGAGCGTTGAGAGGAGTGACGTCTTGGTTCCGATCAAAGACCAATCTGCACTGTAGAAATTCAACTGCCGAGGAGCGATGAGCTCAACCAATGTCCACGATCTCTGCATCCACCGAGAGCTCCCCAGCATATCCTCAGATGACCCAGAGACACACACGTCATCCAAGTAAGCGAGGCATATATGGCAATTACGATACCATCGGTACATGGAGTTGATGGTCTCTGACACCTCGGCACTCGACGAACGATCAATGCATACAGTGTCGGCCCAAATCCAATCTAGCTTGTGACTGTGCAAGGCCTCGCGGCAAGCACCCACGAGCTTTCGAACCCCATATTTCTGTGACCACTCCGTGGTACTTCTTTGAAGGTCATCATGAATCACTTCGCCGGCGCCCCAGCAGTGGGAAAGAGCCGCATAGGGTGGTGTTGGTTCGTCTTCGGTCAGCCATCGAAGTTGAATTGTCGATGTGTTTAATAGCCACATCGCCAGATGGGAAGAATTTCATGTGTTCTTGTGTCGCAGTCTGCGAAATGGAACCAACTTGACGTTGGACGACTGTCGGCTTGTTGTCGGAAAGGGAGGGGGTTTGGCCGACTTGATTGCAATTGTTGACGAATATCGCAACTGGTGGATGCTGAAAGCTGATGATTAAATACAGCGAGCCCAATATTGATTTCGGTCTACCACAGTGTAGTCCGGCTATGGTGACATGGGAGAAGTAAACTGCAGCGCAGCTTGTAGGGCTGAATAGACCAGGATGGATGAAGATGGATCAGAAGGGAGAAAAGTGGAGTCACCGAAGAGCATGTGCACTGGAGCGCACAGCGGTGCGCGGACTCGCGTTGGCGGCTGACGTGCTACAGTCTAACAGGGTGCCTGGTCTGTCTTATCAACACCTCTCGATATAGCAATAAGTATGGAAGAAATGGAAGAACGATGAGGCCACTTGGACAACCCGAAACGAGTTTCTGTTTCTGGCATACGGAATTATGTGATGCCGCCTGCTCGGTGTGCTGAGTGGTCACGGGGCGGGGAGAAGGCTCAGCAGCGTCTTCTTTCAGTGAGTGAGTGCTGTTTGCAATAGTCTTCAATTGATCGGGGTATGTACATAATCAGCAAGTCAGACATTATATAAATAGAGACCCGAACCCCGAGCCCCGAACGCCCCCATCGTAAATATCAATTTGGGTATATCCGTATATGGACATGTTCAATGTTGCTCAGGGAGGGGGGTGGTTGCTGTCCTCTGACCCCTCCCTTCCGGCGACAAATGCAGCAAGCCTCTCTGTAAACTGTTCCAAAACATAATAAAGCGCTTGACGGTAAGCAGGATGGATGTTATGCGGCGTATCGAGCGGGACTTGGTCACGAATTACTTCCCAACCCTCTTGCTCCAAGAAATCTACCACATCACCGCAAAAGCGCATCGTGTAGGTGGTGACTTCTATATAAGGGGAAGGAGGCCTCACGACATCTGGAAACAGGATATCCCACATGGCGAACCAGCGCTGAGCGTCTCCGCCGCTGACAGTGTGTGGCGCGGCTTGGGCGCGGTCGCATATGTCGGCCCATTGGTCGCGTGTCACTCCTGGGAGATGGAAATCCACTCTGACGCAGGATAGTTGGTTGATGTGTGTCGCAGAGAGCTCTTCGGAATCAAAAGGCAGGCCACAGGTTGGGCAATGTATTGGTTGTCTATGTTTTCTCCAGATATGCTGCCTCACGTCTCCGATGCGCTTGAACTTCCCAACGCAATGCTCTCCCAATCTGCCCTGGAAGAAGAAGGGGCAAAGGAGCTCGCGGCCGTTGGGGCGAGTAGATGCAATCGAAGTTCCGGGACGATGCGATTTGTTGCCACGGCGTCCAGGTTCGGGATTGTCATCCCCCTTTTGACAGTTGCAGGGTGTAGAATTGAGGGAAGTTGGGGGGGTGTCGCCGGACCCAGTGCCAGAGCCTGAACTTCCCGAGCCAGAACCATCATCCTCCTCCTGGGCTTCCTGGGCCTCTAATATCATCCATTGGAAGGTATCCACGAGTGCGCGATTCAGGTATACATCCGTGCCCGACTTGATGACCTTTGGGCAGCGAACAGAGAACAGCGATGCTGCAAAAAAGGTGTGCCAAAAGACGTGCCTGAAGGCCAACCAAAAGGCGTGCCAAAAGTCGTAAGAGTTGTGCAGTTCTAATTCTGCTTGTCCTTGGACTTGGTGGGTTGCGTTTTCTGGTAGTGGACAAACCCCGCAGTCCATCGGCGGCTGTGGCCGCTGAAGCTCCGACATTGGAGCGCTGGAAATTGGGAATTGGGAAATTGGGAACGGGGGGTTTCAATTAGAGTTGCGGGAGAGGCCAGGAGTTTGTAAGCGTAGTTAGTTTCAACTTACACCACTTTACGAAGTGCCTAGGGTTTTGCGTCTTCACGATAATTTCTAGGTGGCTTGTGGGCTCTCGCGAGTATATAATATCTTTGAAAATAAGGCAACTAGAGTGGCGAAGTCATGCATATAAATCCAAGGAGGTCCATACGTGCCAATCAATGAACCGAATCCCCGAGAGCATAAGGCGTACTGGTCTGTTTGGACCAGGCTTTCATCGCCCATTCTACATAACTGTACACAGAATCAAGACAGCGAGGTGAGCCTGCTTATCAACTTTCCACCGTAGGGCGCTGTTCGCGCCCGACATATGAGGTTTTTCCACATGTCCCGGCCTCAGGTTACCATTGTGGCGGAGGGACTGGATGAAAGACATTGTGTGCGCCTGAGGTCAGGAGAGCCTCGGGGGCCAAGCCCCTAACCCATCCCGTCGAATCGTGAACCAATAGAGCGCTGCAGGCGTCGGCAGTGGATTGCGACCTTCTACACAACTGCGAACATCCTGCGGCAGATCAACACGGGTGTGTACAGTGTCAGTCGAATGGCACACTGCATCCAATCGTTGAAGATGTTCCAGTGCGAGGGAATCGTGTAAGGATTATTAGCCCGGGCATACTGCAGCTGCCAAGCGCAATTTCAAGCATCCTTTTCCGCGACCGTGGACTGGCTGACGTCCCAGTACCCAAATGTGAAGGTCTCGCCATTGTGTAGAGCCACTACCACCCATCACAGCGGTGTTTGAAGATATTCACAACCGCGAACCCGAGAAGCCCCCTTTCTAAACAGCAAGTTGATATGGTAGTCTAGTATTATATAATGAGGAGACTCCCTTGAGAACCCCAGAATGTTCTTGAAACGCGACATCTACATTTACCATTCTGTTGACTTACCAGTCCTGTTTGAACGCTATCCTACCATAAGTTCAAAATCGGAAAGCTTGTTCCAAAATGACCAAGAGCCAAGATGTATACAAGGGGAGTTCTTCCCAAAAGAGGTATGTTGTGTTTTACACAGTAGCTCACACTGTGCTGGCGCTGATCGAGTACCGAATCACTCCAGTTTACTGCGACAGCAACGGTTAGACGACTGGAACCGGGACGCGGCCCCTCCAGTCAACCACACCCTCCCGTGGTCGAGCCGACAGAGCGCAGACCGCAAGGTCAAGCAAAGCAAGAAATCAACTTCATCAACTCTACGAACATTTGACACACGATACGGGGCGTAGGATTACGGTTCTGAGGGCGTTGAGCGCCAGGTTTTGATATGGAAGGAAAGGGTACGCAGCATCTAGAGACCGAATTGTACATAACGAAATCACAATGCATTTGCAAAACAACTTCTCACCTTCTCGAGTAAGGTGTCACATAGCCCAACAAACCTCTCCCTACAAGATCGAGGCTTTGCTGGAGTCAAATTGCTAGTGCATGTCAGGATATCTAATTATTGGACGTCGTAGACTCGTGATACAATGACATCTGCATAGTTTTGAGGACCACCACGTCGCGCACATAGCTTCGCCCGGTGGGGGTTGTTCAAGGTACCGTCAACCAATCCTTGGCCGATACTGCGTCATGCAGCCAGGATCCTGGCGTGGCGTACTCTTATAGGCTGAAGGCCGAAACAATGCCTTGGCATCTTCGCAACTGTGTAGAGTCTGCCTTGTGCATGCCGCCTGATGCATCGGAACGCCAATAATCCTATCGCACGTGATTTGCCTTATGCCCAACTTGTAAACTTGGATCTATGCTACTTTCCGACTGAGTGACTCACTGCCATCCACTCCAGGCACATCTCATCTTGATATCTTTTCAGCCCCCAATACCGCAGGGGAATGGTTCTGTCTAGTCATTCTACACAGGCGTTCATGGTGTCTACTAAATCTCAACTGAGAACTCGAGACGAGTCATACCGCATTGTTGCTTTCCTCGAATTGCAAGATTGGCAATTCTTATAAGCAAAGCACAGTAAACAAGAGATGACTGGCGACTCCGGTCTGCTCAGGCAAAGACCTTTGCTCGAGTGTATGAGAACAGACGGGGATGATTCACACCCAAGACAGGAGCCAAACGAAACGATTATAGATGGGCATGTCGCTGCTCAGCAGCCATCACCTGGGGCTTCAGTCAAAGTGTACGTTATATCCCGCAATATACTAGTGCCTGGTTCGATACTAGGTGCATCTGCAATTGTACCCCAAGCAACCATGGTAGCCATACCGCCCAACCAAGCCTATTGCGAGATCAACAAGTTAACAGTAGTGCATGGCAGAGAGTCGCCAGTCTCGCAATGCCAGTATACCTTCAACCAGGCACCGAATATTGTGTTTCTTCCTGACGGACTAGATGGTATGTAGCAGAACTAGAAGACTGTCAGTACTATGGGGCCAGCACTAATGACTAATGTTTAGTATCGAGTCCAGAACAGATATCGGTCTATACAGCCACAGGAACAACTTCTCCGGATTTGTGTTGCGATGTTCATAAGTTCGAGGTCGATGCAGCTTCAGTGTGTCCGTTTCCGGAACCTTCAGATGACGCAGGCTGGTTTGATCTGAAAGTCCTGGAACAAGGATCACCCGAAACGTATGAACGATTGAGTGAGAACCTCAAGTTTGAACAGGATGACTTGACCCTGTCTCAGTGGGTCTTTGAGGAGAACAACAATGACTGTGCGATCGACCTCGACCCGTCAATGATTGGAATGCCACCGACTTCCTGGATACCCGCGCCGCACTACCCCTCTCCTTCTGTCGAATCGGTATTTGGAGACTGCCCTTTATCAACATCATACATCGATCTCAAACCAAACAAAAAACGCCCGCAAGAAGAGCCGTCTGGCTACGACACGGAATCCGACAACGAGTCTCGATGCAGCGGCAAGAGAGCAAAACACTCGCCCAGCGAACAGGAAGCAAAGACAGACTCTCCATTATTCGCATGTCCGTACCTCAAGAAGCAACCCCACAAACACCCCGAATGCGCCAAGTACGTCTTCAAACGAGTCCGAGATGTGAAGCAACACCTCAACCGAAGCCATCGAACCCCCGACTTTTACTGCGCCCGCTGCTATGACGTATTTCCCAGCGCCAAAGAACGCGACGACCACACACGTGACGAAAAATGTGAAGTCCGGGCTGATCACCGTTTCGAAGGGATCACGGAAAAACAGAAAGAGATGCTGATGCAGAATAAGGGGCGAAATAAATCGAAGGAGGAACAATGGTTTCTGATATGGGAGATCCTCTTTCCTGGGGTCATCCGCCCAGGTAGTGTATACCGCTGTAATCCACAGGACGAAGCAGTGGTGCTCCTGCGTGATATTTGGAATACCAAGCACCACGATATCCTTGCGGAAATCAAGCCGGCGATGGCCACTAGCGACAGCGTTGTCAACTCTCTAGTACAGAAGATCTTCGACCGCCTCGAACGGGAGTGTAAAGCACCTAGCCTACCGGTGCGCAGAACAAGCAAACAGGTGGCTCGGAATGTGGCCATGCCGGGCTGCACCAACACGTCAACCGATGATGTACTGGCCTGGGGAGACTTTATCGGGAGTACCATCCAGTTGCCGTCACCACCGCACGAGGTAAGTTGAAGAGGCTCACAGATTCAACAATTTTGGGAATCTTGTCAAGGGTAGACATCTGGGATGGTCTACATGGTAGCAAAAAGATTGGGTGTTCAACACTGAACTTGGCGAGGCTGGCCAACGTAGATAGAAAGGCTTCTTGCTGTAGGGTGATATCTTTGGGTGGTTTTTTTCTTTTGTTTTTCTGTTTCTCTGTTTCTCTGTTTCTCTGTTTTTCATTAGTTTGCATCTGCTAGATTTTCCTTGGCGTATCCTGTATTTTTAACTGTCATTCTGAAGTTCTCATCACACTCTTTTGGCCCTTTGAAAGGGGGAAGAAGGCGGAATAGTGGGAGGATTGTTCAACTTGAATTCACTCATTTGCAAGTACGACATGTAGGCTGAGCACCCATTTTGTTTGGAGTTATTTCGTGAACTTGCCCATTGGTATTTCTACGTTGCATCGTAGCTCGCGACGCATTCAAGATATAAGAACTTGATGAAAGCACTTGAGACTCTGGATGATAGAGAATACTTGGATGGCCACCTGACTTCAGTAGTTCCATGGACATTGCCCGGGGATGACTCGTTGTGCTATGGCGCAAGGAGACGGTGCCCGCCTCTGGAGTTTATTTCTGCAGTATGAGTGTGAACCGCAGTTGATCAATCAAGTAGACAATGCCTGAATCTGACGAACCACATGAGCCCCGGGAATGGGAAGAATAGGGGTGCATACGGTGTAGGTGTCAGCTCAATAACAAGCGCTGTCGAAGAGCCAGTACCTGGGATTTGACTGTCTCCCGCGAACGACCGGTAGGAAACATCCTCGTGGGTTGTGCAAGGAAGTCCCCTTAATATTTCGGGGTTGTTCGGGTCGCCGAGAAGACTTTTCAAGGCCGCGAACTCTAGCCACTCTGAGAGGATACCAATTACTAGTACATTTATAGCTCTCGTTGAGCATCTCCTGGAGAATCAGAATCAAGCCCAACTCGATGCATGATATAGGTTGTATTCGTTACATACTGGACCAGGGGCGCCTCATATGCAGGTGACTGTTCCGCGTATCTTGTTGCTTTACCCATTTGGGCTCCCGGCCTGAGAACAAAGTAAATGTTGAGTAAAGTTATTGAACGTGGTTGATTCACTTGCCTAAGTATAAGTCATCTTACGCGTACGACGACGAAGCAAGCCATCGAGGGTGCGCACTGTTTCGCCGGAGAGGTCTCAATCCAACGGTCCGGTGGGCTCTAGCAGGTATTAGCGAAGAGATATCAGACCTGCTTAGGTTTGGGCATTATTGTGGAAGAATTCTGCGCCGGACCATTGATTCCCATCATCTTCGATATCTCGATGCTACCTACAGTGTGTACAAGCTGTGAGATTGTAAGCAAACGGGTCTTGATTCCGAACCGCTTTTGAAAATAATGACTCATGTCTATTGTGGTAGCCTCTGCCAAATATGCTTCGGACATTTGCGATATCCAGTAGCCTGGCTGCTGGTGGGCAGTGGGGCGGATTCATGCGATGTGATGCAGTCCATCGGACATAGCATGCATGTTGCGACCACGAACAGCAATCGCCGACGGGAAGGCAATCGGTCAAGTACTTAAAGTAGCTAGCAGGCCACTTGATAAGTCGACGAATTTCAGAGGCATTTAACAACCCAAATCTGCCCATCCATCCCGTTTGCAATGTCGTCGTCGTACCCGCCCCAGGCGCCCGAGAATGGTGGGTCAACTTCCCCACGATACCGACTTCGCAAGCACTAACAACAACTTCAATTGCGTCACGCAGGTGCCAACTTCACTTCCAAGATCCATACGGAGCCGTACCCCTACATCAGCCAATCGCAGCATGTCGGCCACAACGTCCTCGTC
This sequence comes from Apiospora koreana, assembly GCA_017163955.1. NCBI lineage: Eukaryota > Fungi > Ascomycota > Sordariomycetes > Amphisphaeriales > Apiosporaceae > Apiospora > Apiospora koreana. Next base: position 506,600 of record JAFHKQ010000017.1, read on the forward strand.
ACCGGAGGCGTGCGCGGGATCGGCCGCGCCATGGCCTTGGCCTTGGCCCGCGCCGGCGCCTCGGGCATCGCCGTGGCCGACATATCGGAAGACTTCGGCTCCCTGGCCAGCGACTTGCTGGGTGCGGCCAAGTCGGGCGGCCACGAGTACCCGCAGATCATCCTGCAAAAACTGGACGTCACCGACGAGGCCAGCGTGCAGCGGTGCGCGTCGCTCATCGCCGAGGAGTTCAAGGGCCGGCTCGACGTCCTCGTCAACAACGCCGGCTACATGACGCCTGCGCAGTCCGTACCGGAGTCGGACCCCGCCAACTGGTGGCGCACGTTCGAGGTCAACATCAAGGGCCTCTATCTGATGAGCAAGTACTTTGTGCCGCTGCTCGTGGCCTCCTCGTCGGGGCAAATGATTAACATCAACAGCGCGGCGGCGCACAACCTGCGGCCCATGGCGAGCGCCTACGGGACCAGCAAGCTGGCGGCTCAGAAGCTGACCGAGTTTCTCATGGTCGAGGCCGGCCAGCAGGGGCTGCTCGCTTACTCGGTGCACCCGGGCGCCGTGCTCACGGACCTGGCACGCGACGGCATGCCCGCCGAGACGCTGGCAGGGCTCACCGACACGCCCGAGCTCGTGGGCGAGACGGTGGCCTGGTTGACGAGCGAGCGGCGGGCGTGGCTGGCGGGCCGCTACGTCAGCGCGACCTGGGACATGGAAGAGCTGGTGCGGAGGAAGGAGGAGATTGTCGAAGGGGACAAGCTAAAGGTGCGACTGGTGGTTTGAGGCGGTAGGCGATGTTGCCATTCCCTGGCGCCATACTTTCCAGGTCACGATAGGGCGGATGGCATGAGGTCCTTTGTGGCGTCATGTTCCTCCTTAGCATTGAAGTTCTTTCTATCTAGACAACAGTGGCTATTATTAAGCCCCAAAAGCGCAAGGAGATGCGCATTAGATCATAGATATTCTTCTGATATCTGAGCCCGTCCATATGTTTGTTTATTCGTGTCCCTGTCTATCAAGCCAATCCCCGGAACGCCAGCCCTAAAGGGTATCAAGTGTATCATCTTCTATCCTGGTAGTCTCTTTCTAGTTTTGTTCCATCCTTCTATTCCAAGGTTCTTGCTGTCTTCATGCCTTCTCGTCGTTCGCCTCGGCCAGCCTTTCGTCGAGGAAGTTCTGGGAGAAGCGCATGCACTGCTCGTAGGCCGTCTGGAAGCCCTGGTTGCCGCCGTAGTAGGGGTCGTTGACGACCTCGGCCTTGGCCTGGCCCGAGTACTGGCCAAAGAGCATGACCTTGGCCTTTTGGTCGGCCTTGGCGCTCGAGGAGGACGTTTTGGTGTAGCGTTGCAGGTTGGACAGGTTGGAGCGGTCCATGGCGAAGATGTAGTCGAACTCGTCAAAGTCGGAGGAGCGGACCTTGCGGGCGGCGTGGGTGTAGTCGGTGATGCCGTGCTTGGCCAAGGTGCTCATGGTACGGTCGTCGGGGTCGTCGCCGGCGTGGTAGGCACCTAAGGGTAGTCAAGTCAGTTAGCCGGTGGGTGGAATGACGTGGGAGGATCGGGGGGTCGCGTACCTGTGCCGCACGAGTCGACGGTGTCGATCAAGTCCTTGTACGGGGCATCCTTGGTGAGGGAGCGGAAGACGCCTTCGGCCATGGTGGAGCGGCAGATGTTGCCGAGGCAGACAAAAAGAACGGAAACCTTTTCGGGCATGTTGGCGACTTTCGTATTGGTGATATGGTGGTGAAGTAGGGGAGGCGTTGGTGTCGAGAGAGCGACAGACGGTAAATGTTTTCCAATTGATGGAAGGCAACCCCACGTGTTGACGTACTTGTTCTGAGATTAAGGCCAAGCTTCAGTGGAGTTGGCCTGAGTGGAGGCCTGGGCGGGCTGGGAGTAGGGGAGCATTGCTTGTATTTGGAGGGCTTGCATCGCTAAGAATTTGACATGCAGCCCGCTGTAGGAAGACACAACGACAAATCACACAGGACACGGGACACAAGAAACAAGTGACACAAGAAACAAGCGACGCAAGAAACAAAAGGGTCTGCACGTCGTCCCGGCTCTCTGGGACATCGCTGAAGACAGGCTTCAATCAGGGTCCAACCTTGCATTGGTTCTTCCAGAAGAGCCACGACGACGATAGAGTTGTACGCTAATCTCCATCGAGTTCGCGATCCTGGGATTCCACCGTGCCAGTTTCAATCCAGCGGGTCATGACGCCACGACGTGACGGGGACAGGGACGGGACTTTGCGCTATCGAGCGTGTCCATCCTCCATCCTCCATCGTCTATCATCTATCATGTTTATCGTCAGTCGTCTGCTAGTCGAATCGTCGAAGACTCTGTCCCGCTAGTCAGGACAAGTCAAGTCACCTCTTCAGCTTCTAATTCTATACCTAAATACCTAATTCAACCCGATCAAAACATGACGGCGGCACGCTTTGTCCTCAATTGCGCCAAGGAATCGGCCGGCACCATTCCTCTGCCCAACCTGTGCATCGGCACCTGGTCATGGGGCGACTCGGGCACCTGGAACAACGCCACCGCCGCCGCCCGGGACGCCCTCAACGGCGCCTGGTCCGAGATGCGCCGGCAGAACCTGCACTTCCTCGACACCGCCGAGGTCTACGGCCGCGGCGAGTCGGAGCGCATCATCGGCCAGCTGCGCCAAAAGAGCGTCGACGAGCAGGACTTTGCCAACCGCCTCCTCATCGCCACCAAGTTCCTGCCCATCCCCTGGCCCCCCACCCGCCTGCTCGTCGACAAAAGCATCCCCAACGCCTGCCGGGAGAGCCTCAAGCGTCTGGGCGTTGAGCAGGTTGACCTCTACCAGATCCACGGCCCCGTCCACCTCTTCAACTCCATCGACGCCGTCGCCGGCGGCCTGGCCCGCTGCGTCGAGCTCGGCCTGACCAAGGCCGTCGGCGTCAGCAACTACAGCCGCGACGAAATGGTCCAGATGGACGAAGCCCTCCGGAAACGCGGTATGCGCCTCGCCAGCAACCAGGTCGAGTTTAGCCTGCTGCGCACCCTACCCGCCACCGGCGGTTTGTTGGATGAGTGCCGGAACCGCGGCGTCGTCCTCATGGCCTACAGCCCCCTGGGCATGGGCCGCCTCAGCGGCAAGTACTCGGCCGACCACCCGCCCCCCTCGGGCCGCCGCTTCAGCAACTACCCCATGACCCAACTGTCGCCCCTGCTCGCCGTTCTGCACCGCGTCGCCGCCGCCCACGGCGTCAAGTGCAGCGCCGTCGCCCTCAAGTGGGTCATTCAGAAGGGCGCTATCCCCCTCGGCGGCGTCAAGAGCGCCGCCCAGGTCGAGGAGAACGCGCGTGCCGCCAGCGACGACTGGACCCTGACGGACCAGGAGATGGTCGAGCTCGAGGAGCACGCCATCGTCGGCAAAACCAACATGATGTGGCAGCATGGCTGATGCGGCAAGTAGAAGTTGTTTTTGGTTTTCGTTTTCGTTTTCAGCGCGTGCTTCAACTTCGTGAACAGGATGCTCAGGACTGCCAATCTCTGCGAGCTACCGCGGTCGGAGAAGGCATTCCTTATCCCGCCTTTTTGTCCAGTCGCCATTTTGACGGGAGACTGCGCTGGCCTTATCTGTTTCTACTCAGGCAAATGCCAACAACACATTACTTAGACCATACTCTATAAGAATCAAGGCAACGAAACCTGAGTGCACGAGAGTTTACTGATATAATACAATGTTTATATTTATTGAAGTAGCCCCAGAGTACTGCTACCGTAAAAAGAAAATAAAACCAAAAGGTGCTGGGAAGGCAGCATGTACACTTGGACCCGTTCCAATCCTATCCCTACCCCTATCCCCGTCTCCGCAGCCTCCTCCTAGGTGCCAAACATCGAGCTGCGATTGGGTTGCCTTTCTGGTCCCATTACCTATTTGGTGCCACTGTCACAGAAGTGGTGGCCCTTGGCGGTGCAGACCTCCCGGCCGTAGGAGACCTTGCCTACCGGATCGTAGATCTTATCCATATTGTTGGCATCGTAAACTGTGTTTTCGCAAGAGCCGGGATGCTACGCGTCACAAGTGCCATCAATCTGACTCCAGCACTCCTTGCGCTCTGCGACCTTGGCGGGGTATGGCAATGCACCATGGTGCTTGGTGAAACTGCAGAAATAGCCCACGACGCACTCAGAGATAGAGTAGAGATGCTTGACTCTATCCACCTTGTTGCCGCCCTCACAGTTCATTTGTACGTCCAGCGCCGCCGTCGCCTTGTCAAAGGTGTTGTGGTCCATGTCCTGGCCGGCCGGCTAAATCTCGCTGTGGTAGCAGGGAGTCTGCCAGCGCTTTTGGATAGTACTCCGGCGGCCATGACTGCTGGTCACAGGGGCAATCATATTCATCAGGGCGTCTTCCATGCGTTCGTGGTGTTCCGTGCCGTCATCGGCAATATGGACAACATACATGCCGTCGGGCTGACCTTCGGGGATTTGGAAACCCTGGGTGCCGCCGAGGACGGCGCTCACGATGGCGAGAGTACAGAAAGTAGTAGAAGCGCATCTTGAAGATGATTTTGAAGAGTGACTGTGAAGTTTGATGAAGAGAATGAAGAAGACGATGGTGAGGAGTTGAGTAGATGATCAGAAAAGAGAAATGGGAAATAACAATGAGACAAGCCATTACCTGAGACTCATCCAGTTGGGACTGGAATAGGAAGCGGAACCACCCAGCGCATGCTTCCGGCGATGGCCATACCTAACCCTTTGCATCATACCATCTGGTAGGCATATCTGCCCCAGGGCGAGGACTCGTCAACAGCTAATTGGTGGCATGGAGGCTGGCCATGCCATCCCCGTGATCCTCTGTTACTAGATTCATGTTTAATTACATGGGCCACCGACTTTGGTCGGACTTGTGATCCGGTCTCTAAATATAGGCAGCCCAGCATGCCACTAGTCTATACAAGGTGGTCACACATCCATATGTACACCATACTAACCACATCACCAACCACATTGGCTGCTTGGGAGTTCTCACCAAGGACATGGCTGACCATTATACTCGGAAAAGGTTCCCCCGCGTGTCTCCTTGGTGGCGTTGTCGATAATATCGAGCATTCCATGCACCGAATCCGTGATGGAAGTTGGAGCCTGTTTCATGCCGAGACGGGTTGCGCCCAGGTTGCCCATGTCCGTGGCCACCCACCCTGGATGGACAACAAAGGCCGTGATCTTGTCTTCTTCCGAGTTAATGCGTTTGGTGATCCAGTGCGCCGTGGCTTTGCTCGGCCCGTACGCGGCACTTGGATTTACCAACTGGCCCTGAAAGGTGAGACAAACGGTTAATAGTTTTACGTATCAAGGAACTGCGGATAGCGAAAGTACCAGGGGCTGCTTGCCTCAATGCTTCCGCCAGTTGACCCTATGGTGCACCACTTTGGCTTGTCCGCCTTGCTGAGCAATTGACGAGTGGACTGGTATAGCCAGACAAGACCAAACACGTTGGGTCGAAGGCATGTAAGCAAATCCTCGATCTGGAGGTCGGCGACCGTGGGCCATTTGGTGCAAACACCCGCGTTGGCAATGACCACATCGAGATGGTCGATGGGCTGCTTGCCATCCGTGAGTTCTTTGACGGCGTTGGCCGCGTCATACTCGATGGTCGCATCGATCTTCACTACAACTAGTCGACTGCCATCAGCAACAGGAATCTGGGCCAGCGGTTCTGCGGAGTTGACATTGCGGACGGCGGCAATGACAATGTGATTAGGCCTCGCGAGAAAGGTCTCGACAAATCCTTTGCCGATGCCACGGTTGGCGCCAGTGATGAGAATAGTAGTCTTGGAAGAAACCATTTTGGCGGGAGCTGTCGTTATTTCGACACGCTGTACTCATTATGGCAAACTGGGCTTGGGTAGTTATAAAAGCTGTGTTCACAGCTGGCGGGGGAAATGCCCTCCTCCTGGATTACAAATACAACCACTTTTTTCGTGCCTACATCCAATCACATCTCATGTAAGTGGTAACGTGTACTATGATTGCCAAGCTTCGGAGGAACTAGGGGTATACAGGATGACTCCCCGCCACAACCTTGCCGAGAGTTGCATTTGGACAGGTGGTTGCACACAATTCAGGCAGGCGTTGACGTCATTTGTGAAAAGCGAAGCCCCTTTTTATCACTCATTATTGCGTATAAGTTAGACCCGAGACGACCATATCGTCAGAGGAAGGCGACGCAGCCTAGGAATATCAAAATCGCCCATCTCAACCAGGGGATTTGAACCTTGGTAAATCTGAACCTTTTTCGAATGAAGCCGACCCTGAACGTGATAGCGGACGAGCTCGAAGATAATGGGCACTTTTTTAGTCCTCCTCATATGAACGCGATCAGAGGTTAGGAAACACGATCCTCAAAATGCATGCCAAGTTCAGACTTTTGGAAGGCTTGGTATATCACTATGGCTTGGTTAGTGACAGGTCAAAGAAAACTCCGCGGCATAAATGTTACACTCGAGAGCCAACCTGGTCCCTCCCATGAAGAAACCAAGGTTCGCCATTCTTCCAATGAATATTCAACACTGAACGCTCAGCGGGTCCCTTGAACAGGTGCTCGAAAGCTTTAGAAGGGAACTAAGATTGCCTGCCAGTCTTTCTAACTACTCTGTTTTCACACTGGCGACTCTCCGTACGATGAAATTGTATCTGGCAGGGCGGATGTTTCAGAGGCGCCCGGTCTGCGATTTCTAAAGGGGCGAGGTGCTCAGCGCTCCTTGGTATACTTCGTTTTGGCTTCACTCACTTAATCTGCCAATGTTTGGAAACTAGAAAGGGGGGAGACACTACCACGCCACTTGCCATTATCTTCACTCTTGGCCGGAAACCATTTTGCCAGAGACGCTGCGTCCTGAGCCCGGACGAGGCCACAGTCTCCTTGAAGGATATGGCCTGCCGTTCTCGTAATTTCCGCTTCAATAGTGCCATGGGTTGAGCCAGGTCAAGACATGATCCTCGTGGTAGCCTTGGTCCAAGTTTCCAACAGTGACTGGTAATGCAATGAGCTTCGTGGTTAAAGAACACAGATCAAGGCCAAGGCCGAACACTGCTTCGGCCTTGTCCACGCTCAGGGTCTACTCCTGCCTTGACTCACCAAACAGTGACAAAAGGTTTAGCCGGAGATGAGATTTGTCTTTGGCCCTGAGTTCCAGACCGCCAGCAGCCAGCAAACACGCATTATATTGAAGCCCATGATATCGCCCGCCTCCAGATAGGCCCCGTGGTAGTCCTACGAGATCGAAATTAATTCGATGACTGCATTCAAATCCCCATGTCGGCTGCGAGCAAAGAGCGAGTGGGGGCAAGGGAAGTTTGTCAGCTTCCTCATTGGATGTATGAATAATTATAAACCGCAAATGCCCCTCACGCCACAAGAATTTTACCACCTACGGTTCAACCAACAAAGACGCGATCTGATACTTGCCATCGTGAACCAAATACCGGACTCCGAGTGTGCCGGTTTCTCCAATCTGAATGTCACTCTGCCTAAGACGGTATACATCCATAGTAATAATAGAGATTCCACATGGAATAAACGGGCGCGTAACGTATAATCCGAGCCGCTAAGCGGGAATAAAGGTTATCCGACTCGAGGTTATACGATGAAAGGGTAGTCGTATAACCGTGGTGAGAGGGTGCTGGCGACCGTAAGGGAAGAAAGTATTATGCCCCGGCCCGAAGAGTTCGCTAATCTTGACTATGAAGCCGGCGTAGGAAGTAAGATGGCACTCATATATGGCCAGCTACCACCCGCAAGTAGTGTTGAAGACATCGACAGACAAGACATGTAGACACGCCTGCTTGGTCCCTTCACCCCGATGTCGATGTTACGGGGAACGCCACTAGTTTCCCTCACAACAGCCTTCGTGGCTGGGCCAAGTTTACATGAACAGCAAGGCGGGCAATATCATGCCGAACTGTATTCTCACTGTGATGCAGCCAGTAGCGAACTTCGGGATATGCAATTCAAGCTCCTTACTTACAGCATCGAAACACCAACTATGCGAAATTTGGATGTTCACGACGCACCCTCTCGGCTTGCGAGGCATCGGCAAAATACAGCCCGAATTGCGATGCAGGTACACAAGTACTCAAGGCCCATGTGGCTTTGCTATCGGCGCAAGGATATTGCGGGCGGTCATGCAACCTCGCGACTTCCCTCTTTTGCTGATATAGCCCCAAAGATAGCGTTATCTACGCGGCTGCCTTCACCAATTGGGGACAACGTGACACATCCAACCCACTGGCCTCAAACTCGCAATAGAATCTCAATTTCGTTCCGGATCATTTCTTCTTGCAACTTGTCCCGTTCATTTCACTTCTCGTCTTTCTGAAATTCCCTTCTATATATTTCTTTCGCGAATAAATATATAGGATAGGTCGATATCTGAGAGGCATGTTTCTCGCTCGGAAGCGAAGGGCAGATTCGCTTCCCCTTCCAGCTCGACCACCAACTCTGCCTGATGCATCTCCTATTGCACCGCCCACTGCACCCGCACCTGTAATTCCGAGTTCGCAGGGCAGCTTCATCACCAGCTCCTCTCCTCTGCACCATGGCAAACGGAGATGACACAGTCGCAGTCGCCATTCAATCTGGACCTTCGTTCGCTGCGGATTTTACCCTCCCCTAGGCCCGCACTACATGTAATTCCCATGGCCAGCGGTTGGCTTGGTCCTGTACAAGCAGCCGCACCGATCACCATCACAGTACGTTGGTCTGCCGCCCCAGTTCTAGAGCCTTGCAGAATACACACCACAGGCACCACTGGATACAACTCTCGCGCCAGCCAAGCTTCCTCGACAAGACACCTCCATGCGGGCTTTCTCGCCCGTCGACAAGATGGCGGACCAGTACAAGACACTTCGCGACAAGCAGCTAGATCACAAGAGACGGCTGTCCGCAGTGTCCGTGCCCGATACCCTCCGCCAGTCTCTAGAGACCAAGGTGAAGGGCCTCCAGACTGCCATGGACGAAATCGGAGGCAAGTTTGTCAGCAAGCTTCAGAGGAAGCTCGAGTGTGAAGCCCAGGGCCACAAGTTTGAGCGAGTCACCCCGCTGCTCGCCCTGCACGTCTACGAGCTGTCGCCCAAGCTGGCAGATGCGGCCAAGCTGCTCACGGATGCCCATCGTGCCGATCTGGCCAGAGCACGCGCTCCCAGTGGAGAGCTTCATGTCGATGAGGTCCCCGAGTCCGCGGTCTTCCCTCGGCCAGCCACGCCTCGGCCTGCCACACCTCAGCCAGTCACGCCCCGGCGAGATCCGGCACCGTCTCGATGGCCGCCGAAGTCTCGCGAGCAGACACCGGACGCAGACTCCGAGCTGGAACATGATCACGATCAAGGTAATTCTGCATTCCTCATGTGCCCACTAGATCGCTTGTGCGTCGACTAACCCAATTGGAAATAGATGCGTCCAGCTCGTCGCCTGTTCATGACCCCATGGCAACACGTTGTGAATGTGGGTTTCGCCACCAGGGTGACTGTGTGGCAAGACTTGCGCAAAGACCAGGGTCACGTCAAACGGAGCATAGACACCTACTCTGATGCGGGCAATCTCTGCATCACCTTCCCTCCTTTCGTTCTGGTCGCTTGGCCGTTGCACCCCATGCTACAGATCGTCTCTGGTCTGAGCAAGGAGGGGAAGCGATGGCAGAAGGGACACGGCTGCCGCCATTGCTCAAAACACTTTGCCTATTTCTCGGGCCTCCTCTTCACCAGTGCCGACATGGTGAGAGACTACATCGACTCACAGAAGCTGGAGCGAAGGCTGCACATCACTTTCTCACACCTCTGTGGGAATTGCTGGTGTATGAAGCTTGACCACGTCACGCTGGAACCTTTGTGGGAATTTGTTCCGGGAACGCTGCTCTCGGGAGGCGACAGACTACACCGGCTCGCAGGCGCTGGAGCGAAGACTGCACATCACTTTCTCGCACCTCTATGGGAATTGCTGGTGCATGAAGCTCGACCACTTCACACTGGAGCCCTTGTGGAGAAACCTGCTCCGGGAAAACTGCTTCCGGGAGGCGCGTTGACTGCACGAGGAGGGGTGTCTGCACTAGGAGGGACGTCGACTGCACAAGAAGGGGAGAGGCCACGAGGCCCGTTGCACCTGTGGAGCCGAGGTCAAGTGTTGTGTCCAAGATGCTTGCATGGAATTCGACGCCGCCGTTGCCATCGAGTGGCTCAATGTGAATACCGGGCTTACCCTCCCACCGGAGGACGACATCACACCGGCGCTGGTCGGACGGGGCTTCACGATGGACGACATGACGTATGTGCTGGATAGCTTCAGCAATCTCTTCCTTGCAGAGTGCAAGCCGGTCGAGTCTCTCACTGGCGAAGAGCTGACCTTCATTTACCATGAGTCGGGGACCTGGCACAGTCTCGTGCTCCCTGTTCCCTGGCAAGACGATAAACAACGGCCGTCATGACCCGACAGGAGGTATTTGCGCTGGTCACCTACAAGCGGGCGCCTCGCATGGTAGATCTGGAATTCATCGTCGCCAGGATTCGCGAGTTCACTACAACGGGAATCCCCAGCGGGATCTCTCCTTGGCGAGTCTTCACCAAAGCGCCATCGGGGGATCCATCAAGCCTACTGATGGTGGCTGGGAAGCAAGTGGGGTATTGTGATGTCCTGTGCAGCACTAGCCTCTATCATTGCCGACTGATGAGCGTGATCAGACCAACCCTTCCCGGAAACCGTACACCAGTCTGAAGAGCTTTTTGACCCATGTGTACAAGAGGCATCGGGAAGTGCCTAGAAGCTTGCGGGCCTCATTCCTCGGCACGGAAATCGACGTGATCGATGGCCTGCGGGATGCTTTCATGCAGATGCACCTTGCAGAAGACCCCGACAAGGGAAAGACTGGTCGTGATGTGACGAGCCTGCAACAGGGGACCTTTCCTGCTCGGGTGTGCCGATGGGCAGGCGACCCCGGCATGCAACAGATGGACTGAGCGTCCATTGGGCATGGGTGGAATGTACAATAGCTATCATCTTCTTGTGGGTTGCAATAGGTGTGGGCATGATTATGGGATAGGTGGAAACCGGGAGGCCATATTAGCATTACTAGCAAGATGCATCCTCCATACTACAGCGAGCAATACCAAAACTAACTTGTTAGCTTTCGCCCTGCAGTACAACTATCTCCACTTGTGATAATCTTGGTCATCCCCCTAGCAACGAAGAGAAGGTCTCGCTCCCAGGCTGTTCCATTTTGTCAAATGTTTGTTGCCCTGCATCGACCTCAATAAAGGAAAGTCCAGGGGAAAAAGATGATGGAGGCTAAATAATCCCGTCTCGTGACGATGGTCCCGGTACGGCATCAAGTATCCAACCACATCACATTTCCCAATCCTTCCCTCTCTGGAAAGTTCCTCTCCTACTTGCTTTAGTTGTCCCCCAAAAGCTGTCGCAGCAGACTGTTATTTTCCTTTAGCAACTTGTTGTTCTCCTTCATCTCCTCGTTGCTTTTGTTGCTCTCCTCCAAGACCTGTCTCAGTAGGCTGCTGTTCTCCTCCAACTTCCGGGCCAAATGTGGCAGCACTCCTGTCTCCGATGACGGATGACGGGGTTTCTCAGCTCCTGTGCCCGATCCCACAGGGTCTTGGGACTGCACGTTGTCGGGATTGACAGCAGTCTTATTGTTGCTAGTACTCTTGTTGTTGCTAGCAGTCTTCTTGTTGGTGATTTCCGACTGCGTCTCTACACCCAGCAACACCATGGCCTTGTCTAACGCCGTCTTGGCAGCTGCCATCTAAGCAGCAACCTCCTATTTCGTCGGGTCAGTATACTGACCAATCCGAAGCACCAGAAGAGAAGCAATACTCACAGGGTCGGTCCGGTTGTAGTACCAATGGTCGGGTAGATCCTGGACGCAGTTGTTGCGGATCATTTCGTCTCTGGCGTCGTCCATCTCCTTCTCCAGCGCATCCAGCACGTCCCGTTGGCCATCGTCGTTGTCAGGCATTGACCCACTGGGCTCATGCCCAGCCATTGACTGAACACACATCACAGCTGAATTTGGTTACCAACATGTAATCTTGGGGCTGTTGCATGTTACTTACACTCAGTTCGCTCACATTGGCGACATGGATTGAGCAACCGTCTTCTTCCATAGCGCAGGCCTTTCCAGCAGTTTGCGCATCGGCGCTCGTTCTTCTGCTTCTCCGACTGTAACTTGTCCATCCTCTGTTTGGCCGCCTTGGACGGCTTCTTGATGACAACGATGTCCGGGTGGTTCTTGAGGAGAGCGAGGTCGGGGTTCTCCAACTGGTCTTGGCGAGGATCTGTGCCAGAAGGCTGCACGCGCTTGGCAGGTCGTTCTCCAGCACCACTGCGTTCGGCATCTTCAAGAGTGCGCTTGGCTTGGTTGGCTTGGCTTACTGTATCGTCGCCAGCATCCTCGGCTTGTGTTGACTCGGGATCGCTCTGCATTGGATCCCGGTCCGAGAAGCCTTCTGCTGTGTCTATGGCAGACGGTCCTTGTTTGTGGTCGAATGGACGGGTCGAAGCCGGATCTTTGGCCATGGTCACACGATTCCCGATTCAGCAGTGGGAAAGGTTCAATGAGGTGGAACCCGGCTGGCCACCGGATGACGATTGAGAGGCTAAAAGGGTGTTGGGTCAGATGGAGTTGTGAGAAAGATGGGAGTCGAGAGTTGAGACGAAAGTCGTCTTAAAAGGTGGGATGGTTGAATGTGAAAATAAAGAGCCACAACACAATAAAATCGTGAGGTCGGTAGGTCGCATTAGGGCTTGAAGGAAATTTTACTTGTTACTTGCTTCGACAGCAGTGTTCCACTTGTCCCACTCCGCCGACAGAGCAACTTACCACATTCACAGCGTGTAGGTACATACTTGAAAGATGACGAGTAGAAGACCACGATATTATTAACACACTCATTCCAAGGGCCAACACTATTTACAACGTCGTTGGAGCCTTGCGCTTCAGTGCAAATGATGACAGTACTGGTTAGTCTAAAGGTCTATAGACATAGGGCACATCTAGCCCACCAATGTCATGATCGCGTTAATATAATGGAATAGCTGAGCCACCCCACGTTGCCGATACTGCGTTTATACGCCGACGGCTTAGTTCAACGGGTTTTGAATCATATTGAATGTAGTAATGGGATTGGTACCCTGCTAACTGTTAGCAATCTATTTGTATAGACCAACAAGCCCTGGGATTTCTGGAAAAGATACGAGTAACTTTTGGGTATGTCAGGTTGCTGCCAGGCGTGGCTCATGGCTTTAGGGAGTTGGCCGAAGCATTGGCTTCGTCTGTCTCCATGACATTCCAGTCTCATGGCTGAGCCAAGATAAGAGGAACATTGCATTAGCTACAAACCCGTGCCTGGTGAAATGGAGTGCCCATCGGAGCTATACATTGATCCATTCAGGCTGTTATGCTCGTCCATTGTGCTTCTATTGCACAGTTCGAGTTCATCCAGCCTGAACTCACCCAGAGCGACATTGTAACAGCTTCATTGTCAGGCACTCATGTACAACAGCTGGCCTAACACAGGTTTGGTCACCCCATTTTCGCATAGTAGCTAGCTGTGTCACAATAAGGTAATACACAGCCAAAAACCAGGATGAAGTAGAGAATAAGGCAGAGCCATTAGATATACGAATTCAGCGATTGCATCCGAGGGAGAGTCGGACACCGAGACGCTACCATACGATGCTGATTTCTCACAATTGCCGCCCTTCCTCAACCTATCAAGTTGCATTCTCCTAGATGGGTACTGCAACAGTGGCGGTAGGGAAGCCTGGTATCATTAAAGACTACTTTGTGATCTCGTCCCAGATAGGCAACAGAGCTACAGTAATACAACAAAGCAGTAACGGCGCATTGATCCAGGGCTACATTGCCTCATCCTGTTTAATGTCGCCAGTCCGCGGCGCTAGGCGGTCAAAATAAGATGTGGTTCGTGCACCATATGGCGGGGCCACGATCGTCAGTTGAGATGGCTGAACGCTATCCGAGCGCGGGGTATCGTGACCATCACCAAGCAACGCATCAGCCCATGCCTGAATGAGACGAACTGGAATTCGAGGTGATCACGATCAGGGGCTCCAGAAAACTATTGCAAACCTCACATGCTTCAACAATTGACTTAGGAACTTACCAGTTTCTCGAGGCCGATTTATATGGGTGTGGGATTGCTCGCGTACGGTCTCGTCCGTCCTTCGAGAGGTGTGACGCTGGCGTACGTTAAATCTGGTGAGTGTGGGATTGCTCGCGCTCGTCCTTTGTCGCTCCGGACGAACGTTGACTCTATTCCAACAGTAGCACGGAAGAGGCCGATGAGATCGTGGTGACGTTGCCGGTGTCTTGAAAGGTATCGAAAATCGAATAAGCTGGCTGGAGCTGGCTAATAGAAGCAGCTGGATTTCGGCTGAAATACATCGATAAGCTGCCGAAAATAAGCTACATGGAACACGCCCTAAGCAATGCCTAGTGCCAAATGCACCGGTGAGATGCGGAAATTGTTCCCGCCTATCGTACAAGTAAAGAATGCTGTTCCGGCCGAATCAGTTGCCAGATCCGCTAGCCTCGCCATCCTCCATAACCTCGTCCTTCTCGCCGTCTTGTGCCTCCAGCATGGCCTTGAGTTTGCTCTGCTCGATAGCGAGGGCCTCTCTCTCATCCTTTCGGCGGACAACATTACGTGGTCCCAACGGTCGGGCGGGATCGGGGAACAAGGCTGCAAGACTGCCCAATCTGTTGAGGTAATCGGAGTCCTGCACGCATGAAAGTATATGAAGCTCAAGTTCCAACTTCTTTGCCTCCTTGGGGGTGTACTGGCGGCTGCCAATAATGACATCCTCATCGTCCTCGTCATCGGTTTCCGAATCTGAATCGATGGCGATAGCAGACGACTTGAACGTTTGGGATTGCTTATCACCCAGGCGTGCGCAAGTGGCTATTCTGGCATTGGAGGCCGCGGCGTACTTCTCCAGCATCTCCTTGATCCATGCCAAGGAGGGTTCCTTGTAGCACTCATGGCCCTTGTCCAACTGCTCAAACTCCTTGGCCAGGTCGTTCATGCACAAGACCAAGTCCTGGGTGTTGTCGCGGAGCTCGCCATGAACAGTCATCAACATGCGAGCGATGGCAGTGTAAAACTGACCAAGACGGCGGTGTCGCATGCCATTGTACTCTTGGATTGTGCCGGGCGGGTCGATGCCCGGAGCGCACCAAGAGTATCGGTTAAAGGGCTGTGAAAGCAAGACGCGAATTTGCTCGTAGGCCACGATGCGCTTCAAGGTGGGGCTTTCAAGGTAGTCCGGCGTGTGTCCTTCTCTGCGGAGCACTTCGGCAAATCTCTGGCACATCTTGTTCTCCTGAATGTCGTAGTAGCTGCCATTGACACGCAAGATGGTCCATGTGACCTCTTCCTTCTGACCCACGCGAGAAAGGAGGCCCATCATCCGGATCATGCTTCCAATGTTCCAGGTGTACTGGGCAATGATGCCTTTTGAGCAGCAGTTGTGGAGATTGAGCCCTTCGATGCTTGTCGAGGCATTCAGAACAAGGGCGGCCACGGGGGAATCGGCCGAGTTGAACTGCTCCACGACATCCTCGCGGTCTCTGATAGAGTCGGAGGTCCGGATGGAACCCACCTCGTAGCCGATCATCTCGAGAAGAGCAACGATTTCCCTAAAAACAAGTTAGCTTCGCTGGACCGCAAGACGAAAGCCCATCCCTTAGTCAAGGAGTGGAATCAGTGGCAAAACTTACTGTTGACAAAACTGGTCATCGACCATGATGAGAGTCCGCTTCTTGTGGCTCATGTTCTCGTGTACCTCCTTGGCTATCTCGGTCATGACGGGGGATCTGGCAAGATGAAACTCTACCATGCGTACTGAATCCAGTGGCGCCGGCTTCCCCGAATTTGGGTAACCGAGCGTGTGGTAGATGTAGTGCAGCCCGCCGTCAGGGTCCTTGTTGCGCAAGAGCTCGGTTCGCTCAACTTCCAGAACAGCAGGTGCCGCCTTCTGTGCCGCCTTGGGTTTTCCCTTGCTGGCGCCAGCCAAGGTTGGTTTGCGGCTGGCGTAGGTTTTGGCGCCCGATTTCTGCTTCTTGCCACGCAAGGTGGCAGAGTTCATGAAGCTGCTGACGTTGTCCTCGATGCAAAAGAGCTCAGGGGTGCGTGCGTTGAAAGAACTCAATAACAACATTCGATGAATGGCCATGCTGATCTGCTGGGTGGCGTCGGCGCCAGAGGCGGCCTCACTGCTGGAAGTGGCCACATTGTTGAGCACAGCGGCGAGTATATTGGTGTAGTGGTATATGTTATACTTTCCCTCCTCCTTGAAGGACAGTTCCTTCATGAGCACCACGCTCGCAGGGAAATTATGCCCAGAGAACTTGAGCTCCTCCACTTCACTTTGCTCCCCATCCTCATTCGTGACGGGCATCATAACCTTGACGGGATCCTTCATGGTGCGCCGCAGCTGGACAAACTCGACCCCCACCTTGTGGGATTTGTCGCTCATGTTGAGCCCTGACAAGGCGTGGATCTGGTCGAGGAGCCCATGGATATCGCTCATCTCGTCCAAAGTGGGCGTGGCCGTGATAAGCAGGGTGCTCTTGCGGGGAAAGACACGCATCATGCGAGAGTAGATGGACTCTGGGTCCCTCAACACATGAGCTTCGTCGATGATGATACGCTGAAATTTAGCACTGCGCACCGGGCTGAAGATAAGGCGGTATGCCGTATGCTTCGAAACCATGGCAATATCCCCGTCTGAGTCTTCACCGCCCTCTTCGGCCTCGCCATCAGGGTTGGCCTCAGGTTTGCGTGTATAGTCCATCTCCATGGCTTCGACATGGTCGACAGCTTCGTCTATGTCGTGGGTGACGAACTTCTTAAAGAAACGGACATGGGCTGTGGAGTAGGAAGTAAGGTAGAGATTAAGTGCATTCTGTATCCGAGTTAGCCGCTGCAACGCAAGAGAATGGCATAGTGTGATCATGGCCAAACTTACCTTGGGATCCGATGTGACCACAGTTCTGTCCATAGTTCGCGTCATTTCGTGCCACCACTGTAATTTGCTCAGTGTCTTCAGCTGACGCAGTCCTAGGAACTCACACGCATCACTTCCGTAGCAACACTGGATGTCAATGAGGCCACCGAACCACTTGATCACCTCGTTGAAAGTCTGGCCAGTAAGGCCTGTAGGAACAACCATCAGCGTGGGATATGCTTCGAACGGTTCGCCCATTTTCTTCTTGCGCTCCATGTCCAAATAGTCCAACCAAACGGCAGCGATTGCGGTGATGGTCTTGCCTATACCCACCTCGCTGGCCATGATGGCGCCGCGAAAGACAGAGTTCTCCATCATACGCAGAATAAACGCATCGACCAGCTGGTGGTGCATCATCGTGAAGTCTGGGTTGCCAACAGGGTTAAGCTTAAGGTGTTCGCGCTGCGGCTTGTTCGGGTCGAGTCCAAATGCCTCGAGCACCTTTTTGAAGTCCACCTCAGGGGGTTTGGTTTTGCTAGCAATCATGCTGGTGGTCCACGGCAGCTCCTCCATGGCTTGTTTCATCCTGGCCTCTGCGTAGGATACGCCCTCGATCGCTTTCTGGGCTTCCGTAAGTCTACCCGCCATCTTCTCCTTGGCCGCCATGAAATTCTCCATGGAAACACCATTCCGGTTGATGGGGGAGTTGAGAGCCCTGATGCTCTCTTCGTCTCTTCCGTGCACTTGGGGCTTGCCATGGCTCTTCGATGCCGCCGCCAACGCTGTCTTGAGTAACTCTTCGCTCATAGGTGGGACTCGAAAGGCGTTCCGATCAATACTGACCGCAGATTTGCCTTTCGTCGTTATCTTCGCACGAAAGATCTTGCTCTTGCGCGGAGTATTGGATATGTATTCCAAACGCGTGCCCATGCGCCTGTCCAGTTTTGTCAAAACGTGCTCACCATCCCGTGCGGCATTGAATGCATCAATTTCCTTCTGAGACGGCTGAAATTGGGAAATAGCATCGATATAATCCTTATAAATATCGCGCATCCTGGACTCTAATTGCCTCTGGTCTACTGTCTGTCGAGGGACACCCGTGATGCGACCCAGGGGTTTACTGTCGACGAAGTAGTGCGAATTAGGGCGACGACGGCTATGGAAACCGTTGACACCTCCTTGGATCATGGCCAGCCACAAGTCTGCGTGGTAGCCGTAGTAGAATGGCACCTTGTTTTCGTCCTCTCCCAGCTTTCGTTCAAAACGACGTTCATGGGTATCGGGACCAGTAGTGGCAAACATTAAGGCAGCCAACACGTTGGCCAGAATAGTGGCCCCCATGTGCGTGTTGGCTCGCGCGTCGACGGGCATATGTCCCGGTTCAACATCACCATTGCGGACATGGAATGTGCGATGAGAAGTCATTGTGGAAACGCTTTCCAGAACCCGGTGCACACCACCACTGTAACTGGGGCTGAGCATGGCCGATATCGAAGTCCAGCTGGGCGTCTCGGGGTGGGGATGCCAGTTGTCGATTCGGAGCCGCTCCAAGTCACCGAAGAAGTCTGCGCCTGAAACCAGAAGTTAGCATGAGTTGGAATGATGGGTTGCATCTCGTCATCATGGTAACAGAAGGGGGGAGGAGTGGACTTCGTGATTATGGTAACAGAAGAGGGGAGGAGTGGACCTCGTGATTATGGTAACAGAAGGTAGGTTATGTGATCATGATCAAGGGGAAGGGGAGTGGACCTCGTGATCATGGTTAACTTACCTTGGGTGTCCAACCATGTATAGTACGCTGCTAAGGTGGTAAACCCAAGCATCGATGCTGACAGGTCATTGCCTGGAGCAACGGCAGTCACCACATGAATAATCGTCTGGCCGTGAATAATGCCTGTGCGGGAGTTCACTTTTGCAAGTGCAACGCGCTCCGACTTCTTGACCTCGCGGTCATCTGGCACCTGGTACGTCCAGTCTCTGTCCCACCAGGCCAGATCCAAGGTCGGAAATGTGAAGACATTCTGGATGTCGTAGTTGGTGCTGCGAACCCGGCAGGCTTTGGCCTCCTCGCCATACTTCTCGTGCGTGGCAAAAGCCTCCTCGATTTCCTCGTCGCTAGCGGGTGTCCATACTTGCGTAGGTAACTTGGCGATGTGGTCAAGATCCAAACTCTTGTAGAAGGGATATGAGGCGATGACAAGTTGGACTTCTTGCTCTTGCAGCTTGCGCATCTTGTTGAGCTTTTTTATTTTGTTGGTCGGAGTAGAAGAATTGGGGAATGGGGCAGGCGAAGAAGCCGGGGCAGGCGGTGGTGAAACCGATGCCAGGCCACGCTTGCGTGAGGAGGCCATGGCTGATGGGACCTTGTGACTATGGTCACCTGTATTGCGTCTTTCGGATGGCGATCGCTGACTGTCGGATCCGAATTACGGCGCTTGTTAGTTGCTGAGTGCTGAAAAACAGAGGAGAGAAGTGAGAAAAGTGAGGGACGGTTGTGATCACAATCACGGGCTGTGTGGGTTGGTTAATCGTCGCAAAGTGGGGTCGACAAAATGTATTGAATGGTAGATGTTGGTGGATGAGGGAAAAGAAAAAGGTGATCTGAAGGCCGGACGCGTTCAAACACGGAATACAGAAGTTGTTGGTTGGTAGATGATGGGTTCTTTTTGGTGGCTTAAAATCTGTTCCGGTTGTTTTCCGGCGCCGGAATGCGGATCTTGGTGGGTGGTGGATGATGGAGAAGAGAGCAGTTGGGTTGGGTAGCGATTGGGAAAAATAACTACTTACGTGATTGTTTGCGGTGCCTCGAGATGTGTTCCGAATGTTTTCCGGTACCGGTTTATGGATCTTGCGGTGGGAGGTGATGGAGAAGAGAGAGATGGGTCGCCATGAGAAGTTGGCAAAAGAATGGTTGGCTGGCTCAAGATCCGGTCGGTCTGGAGGTCGGATGAGTTGGATCCAGATTCCAGAAGTTGTTGATTGGCAAATGGGATGGGAATTGGGAACTGACAAATAATGGTTGGTGTATTTTTGGCGGTTCAAGATTTGTCCCGGCTGGAGGCCGGATGTGAGGTCGGGAAGCGGGACCCGGAATATGGATCCTGTTGTTGGTGGATGGTTGTAGTTTTCAGATCCAATGGCTGCTTAAGATTGTTGGCTAAAAAGAAAAAAAGGAAAGTCACGATTAATTGATTTCGGTGACCATAGGCGGTTCCATTACCTACTTCTACGACAAGAAGGAACCCTTCGGCTTCCTCAGCCAGTGGTATCCCAGAGGGTTCGAGGACCCCAAATTTCCCGGCATCTACTTTCCCACAGCCGAACATTACGTGAACTACAACAAGGCCCGCCTATTTGGCGACGATGAGCAGGTGGAGGTGATTCTGGCTGCACCGGCCACCCAACCGAGCAAGGCATACTTTGCAGGCAAGCGAGTCAAAGGTGTCAACTCCGCCACGTGGGACCGGTACGAGGAGCCAATTACCTACTTGGGCAACTACTTGAAGTTCGCCAACCCCGCCAACGCCGACATCAAGCGAGAGCTCTTGCGCCTCAAAGGTCACTTGCTCGTTCAATGTGCCCCAAAGGACTCCATCTGGGGCATTGGCCTCAACCTTGAACAAGCCAGACGAGGCAGCAGAGCACGTTGGGGAAAGAACAAGCTGGGTACCACCCTCATGCCCATTTGCAACAAACTTAGCGAGGATGCTGAGGCAGGCTCTTCGCAACCGACTGCCGAGGGAGCCGAAGACAACATCAAGAAGAGCGGCAGCAACAACAGCAGTGCAGTTCACACCAGTGATAAGGAGCACGGCTTTGAGGACTTTGACAACCATGTCCACGACGAGGAGGACGCCGACGACGAAGACGAGAGCGAGGACGATGGTCATAACGAGGCTGGCCCTTCTGCCAAACCTTTCATTAACCTTATCGCCAAGCCTGCCACTCGCACATCCGAAGAGGATGAACGTTTGGAAGAAAACAACGGCAATTCCTCCAGCGACTTTCCCATTCATGACAACGAGCATGAATGCCCCTCTGGCGACAGAGACCGATCTAGCATATCCCCAGAGCACACTTGCCCCCCCTTCCGATTCAACTTCGACCCTGACCAAATGGCCGATGTAGACGAGGGCGATACTGATAATGATGGACGAGATCGCCTCCCCTTCCGATTCAACTTCTACCCCGACGATATGTCGGATTTAGATGAGGGTGATACTGAGAAAGACGCACGAGATCACAACAATACCGTTGTCGAGGCAGATGGCGTCGAGGATGCCTTTCTCCAGCGAGGTAAAGAAGGATTAGGAGCACATTGTTCACACCCAGGTCGATAATCCTACCGTTACAGCAACCCCGGTTGAAGAGGGGGATGGTTCCACAGTGGGCAAGCCCGCTTCACCTCCCGTCACCAAAGCCAAGAAGGGAGGAAGGAATAGAAAGAAGCTTCCTGTGTAGCAAGTGGCACCCCGTACGACACGATTGCGCAATGGTGGCCATGGCTTGGTCAACAGAGGGCCTTAGTCACTGGGAAGATCACAGCAGATGGAGAATTGCATGATATATTTTGCTCTTGGGGTTGACATGACGTTTGAGTTGGTCGGATTGGCAAGGATCATACAACTGCCCATTTGCAGAAGGCAGCCCATCACGTAGCAGATAGACCAAAATCAATTGAGGCTTGTTCCCTCGAATTATGCCTTCTTCCGTCTAACCCCCTGATCATGATCACATCAATTGACCCAGAAGGTCCTGGATATCGCCAAGGAGTCCCAGCCCCCGGGAATAGGCTGGTGATAGGTAAGCTGGTCATCCTGTCAACTTATATCGTGAACTTGGTTTGAGAAACAAGCAAGTGTATTGACTTAGCTAGTCGGTTCTCATACTTGCCCATACAGCTAAGCAAACGGGAGCAATGGTGAACAATCACCCTGTCTAGATCACGATCATTATATTCTAATCGATGTGAGGAGTTAAGGTTGGCATCCAGTCCTGTTGCAGTCTATCATCTACGAGATGGGCTTCGCAATTCCCAGCGCTGGAAGAACATGAAGCTGCTATGCATGGAAATCTTCGGAGTCGCGCTTGGCGCGGGATGGCTTTGGATGTAGGCACACAGGTGAAAGTCAGCGAAAGTCAGCGAAAGTCAGACAGAACAGCCATCACATAACAAAGATGAGCTGAGACTGTGGCTACTAGCGCTGAGTACAGGAAAAGATGTGAAAATGTCAAAATGTTAGGGTACCCATTCGACACTGGCGATGAGCGACGAGACGAACCTCAAGTTGTTCAGGGTCAACCTGTGACTTTCCAGGAGGTGGGTGATTGCATGGATCCTGCAAGCATGGTCAATCCAAGATGCCCAGTCCAATCACTTCCCGTCCCCGGTTTCTGCATGTGCGTATGGAACCATAGTCCAAGGTGCAATGGGGTCGAGAAGCCCATCAGCGCCAAATGGGGGCGCCATTCCTGTGGAAAAACGATAGTACAGATATCTCGACACCTGGACCTAACCGGGATCAAATTCTGAGAGGGTAGAACCTGAACTCCTTTGCCATCACGTGGCCATAGTACCAACGACTTCGTGTACGGCACTGATGCTTCCATCTATTTCGATTGGTATCGAGTGTCGTCCCGCATCTCCCAGATAGTCCACTTGATCCAATCTAACTGCTGCTCTAAGTTGTAAACTCTTTTAATGCTCCTAGATGCCAATGCGTCATTCTACCTTGCACCTTCGTTTCGGATTTGGTTGCTCCATTCCCACTGATGATAACCTTGAGTTCGGTGGCTTCAGTCGTTTCTGCTTCTGCCACCTCCTATCTGCAAGCCAACCCACCCTTCTCTCGTTACGAACACGCAGATGCCTCAAATCGGGAAGAGAAGAAAGTGACATACTCGTGGAAATAATAGGCCGCTGCGTTGGATGATCTTTGCTTGATCCTATCACGATCGCATTGTATCTATCCGAGCCCGATCTTATGCCAATGCCTATAATATAACTTTCACTCAGTCCACCTTCTAGTTTCCTTACACGGTCGCGGACAGCGAGTGTCCTAGTTTCAAAAGTAATGATGTCTTGTCACTAGAAGGAGACCTCGTTTGAGGGTGAGTTATGTATGACGCGCCAGGCTCTTATTCGTTTACCCATGATGTGGTATTAAGCAACGCATCCTTTCTGAAGCAGCAGAATAGTGACCGGGATGGCCTACGAGAGTTGCTGACAGCCTGGGGAATCTCGTAAATTCATGTCCAGTCACCTCTGCGCTGCCTGGGGTGAAGTAATAGTATCGGAAACGCCGGCACCAGCGATGATAGCGTCACGTAGTGAGGCTTCTCCAGACCATGCATCACTCAGGGGCTATGATGTCAGCAATGGCCAAGACGTCAGTGAGCACTCCGACCACAAGATCCTCTACCCGGGTGAAGAGGTCGAGTCTGGCAGATAGGCTATAGACCACGGCCTGGACTTGTTGTCATCCAGCGAGCTGAGCAGCCCCTCCAAGCCTGGACATCATACCTATTGTGGGAGAACTAGAGACCAAACTCTTCAATGGAGCCAATGCTACGCAATGAGATGCCATCCAAAGACTCATCATATCGAGCAACCAGGTCCCCTAGGAGAGGAAGGATGAGAGTCGTCTAAGGCATATTCAGTGTGGCGTAGATCGAAGATCATTCTAACAATAAGTTCACGATCGAAGTGCAGTTGAGCATAGGCTCCGCCCCCAAGTGAGGCTTAGAGTAAGCATGGTGGCACGCAGTGGACGGGTCGACACTGCCTCCCGTCTGTTCACTAGTGACATTCAACGCTCATGGGGCACAAATAAGGGTCAAACTCGAAGGGATCGCTGCCGGAGCAGTGAGCTACTAGGACGCCGTGATTAGCGTAGGCATCGTCAACAATTACTACGTCACAAATCATATCTGCAGCTTCGTCCACAACACCATGTTTACCGATCAGATGACGGGCGCCGATTGTGGAATTGGCATAGATGTGGTTACGAAAGAGAAGACCGAACAAAGGATCTCTCGAATCTCGCGAGGACTCATGGCGGACGGCGGCACCGCTGCGATGATCGACAACGAGGAGATTATCAAGCAAAGCACTATCGCATTGAAGTCATTTGATTTCAGATCCTCCTTCCATTATCGACTCCTCATTCCATGTGGTCGACTATGCCGCGGGTAGAAACTAGTTTGAAGCCTCTGCGATCTATGGTCAGGCGGAAAGGGGTATCTGAAACTAGCTGGGACTTTATCTTGAACAAGAAGAGCGCCATGGACACAAGAAGAAATATTGAGCATCTAGCTGCTACCCAATTCCAGTGTGTCGTATACGAAAGCGATCCAATCAAATTCCAACATCTCCCTCAATCACCAATGTCTGGCTATGGATCATGGTTACGAGTCTTCACCGCCCCAGGGAAGTAGTTTTGGGTCGAGGCCGGGCAACTTCAAGGATTGCCAACTGTTCAACCGTCATCGAGAACTTGGGTTCAACATTGGTCTTTGGCGATGGCCATTTGCTGCTTTGTGCGGCAATCACTGTCACAATTGACTATCAGTTATACTCTATATCATATCGTCATGACACAGTTCAGCTTACACAAGGTCCCGTACGGAGCGATGACATTCACAAGATCGTGTTTTGAAATTAGCTTCCATGATATTGGTATGATGGCGCCCAGATGCCGAAGCGCCGCAAGCACATCATCTCAGGCTAAGAGATGTTTGCGACCATTGCGGTCTCTGGGGCTGTGATGTCTATGTGCAATTCTAGTGATTTCGACTATTGTGGATGGTACCTTCACTATGCCGCCCCATGGCTGCTACATTGACACTACATGAGGACGAAGACTGATAGATACATAGGCAACTACACCACTCGTTAAACTCAGAGGAACGCGGCATTCCATCGCGGGATACACAAAATACCCTCGAGCGTATGCGGCTCTTGTTCCATAAGCTTGCCATGGGTTGTCGAACCGTCTTCAGATCATCCCAAACACTCAAGAGATGAAAGGGTTGTACACCTCTCCCGTCTCGGCCGCACGCTTCTTCAACCGCTTGTTCGCCATCTTCAAGTAGATCTTGGCGCCGGACGCGATCGCAAACGCGGTGCCTCCAAAGACGAGCATAAGGATGAACGCGAGTCGGTACGCGGGCTTCTCCTCGTCCCGGAAAAAGTAAGGTGAGATGACGTTGCCGAGATGGCCAAAGATGTTGACGATGGCTCCGGCGGCTGCCCGCTTCTCGGGGGTCGTGCTCAAGGTGGACACTGCCCAAGTGTATACGAGCGCGTTGGCGGAGAACGACCCTGGCGCAAAGAGGAAGGACGCAGCGTATCGCGCCGCCATGTTGGTAGTCGCGATGGTGATAATGTAGCCGATGGCCGCCGCCAAGAGCCCGGCGGAAATGTGGTACCCACGTTCACGGATGCGGTCGCTGTTCCACGAGGCGAAGAAGGACACGATGGCACCTAAGAAGTAGGGTGGAGCAGTGAGGAGCAGGGATGTGTTGTTGTCGCCGATGCCCAGCCCCCTGACGAGGGTGGGGAAGAAAAAGTTGAAGCCGTAGGAGCCGGTCATGAAGATGTTGAGCAACACGAAAATCCACGTCTTGAAATCGGTGACGGCGAGCTTCACTCCCGTCCAGACGGTTCCGGTACCAGATGCGCCGGTGACTCGATCCGCCACCATGCGGGCCTCGGCGAGACGACGCATGTCATCGTCCAAAGCCCACCGTTGGCTGCCGGTTTTGGAGTGGGGGTAGTCGGGCAGGGTCCAGAAGGCACCGACACCGCAGACGGTGCTCATCAGAGACTCGATGATGAAGAGCCATTTCCAGCCTGCGATCCCGGCGGCGCCATGGAGTCCACCAAAGATACCAGCGGCAAGGATACCAGAGAAGGCCTGCGCCAGTACCAGGCCCGAGTAGAGGATGGCCGTGCGTAGGGCAATCTCCCGGCGCGTGTACCAGCAGCTCATGACGTAGACGGACTAGGTTGTCAGCAGTTGTCTATGATGGAGGGGGGACAGATACTCACCCCAGGGAATAGGGGCGCTTCGAGGATTCCCAAGAAGAAGCGGACCACAAAGAGAGTCGCGGGGCTACTGGTGGCAGCGGTAGCGGCGGAGACGGCAGACCACACGATGGCCGTCACGGGGAGGTAGACCGAGGGGCGCACACGGGTGAGCAACATGTTGGAGGGGAGTTGGGCCAGCATGTAGCCAATGGTGAGAACGGCAACGGCGGTGTTGTAGTCATCGCCGCTCAGTCCGAGGTCCTCTTCGAAGGTGTTGAGGCGCGCCTGGGCAATGTTGGTGCGGTCGAGATAGTTGTTCAAATACAGAATCCAAACAGTAGGCAGAAGAGTCATGTCAAGGCGACGCACGAGCTTCTTCTCAGTAGACCGCCAGTCAGGGAGATTCAGCTCGGCGATGGGGGCAAAGTTGAGATAGTACCCGTCAGTGGCAACTGGAATCTTCTCTTGACTGCCCCCGGACATGACGGCTTCCAAGTCTGGACCGTCTGCCTTTTGCTCAATCATGTCAACATCCCCATGAGCCGCAGGAGTGGGTGAGACGGTTTCCTTTTCGTTCGCCATGATGATAAGCAAAGTGGAAGTGATGAGTATGGACCTCTACATGAACGACAGCGAGAAGCTCCCATATATACAATGCGCATATCCAACCTTTGGTGCCCCATGCCCATGGTCGTCGAAGCCCATGGTTATCGAAACCCATGGCGACTCCTCAAACCTGGTTGCTCACATCATCACTGCTGAACATAGGAGATCCAAAGTAACGACACCATTTGCCGAAATTATCGAGAGGAGTGACTTCCAAGACGCTGGGCAAAACGCTAGCTACTGGGCATTCAGACAAGGCCATAACGGTTTCAGTAACGACATGCTTATTTTCTTCTATGATACATTGGAGTATAGGGTCCAACTGCAATGATTCGAACCACGGCTTCCTACTACACCCGTATTCGGGACTTTCCGCCTCAGTTCTGACTGGGCACTCGGTTCTGGTGTCTGGGCAGTGAGAAATCAGGCTTTGGATCCACTGTCCCAAGACGGCAATGCGGCACGACCAACAACTCAGGCCTAGAACTTGCCAGGCCAAGATACCAAGGGCTAGGCAAGACCCGCGAACGGCTTCGCCGAGAAATGTCGGGGTATGGGGTGGCAGAACATCGCGGCTCTCGGTACCCCAGATGACAACGGTTTTTCCTGGGGTTGGTTGGGGGGTTTGGATTCAGGGGGCGCAACCCCGCAGATTGAAGACGTTGCCAAGGGGCTACGCTGGAATGGCCCGTGCAGTTGTCGTCTCCAAGCTTGGCCGAACCCGGACTTCTACCGGCCGAATCTTTCAAGCGAACAGATCTGGTCTTGGGTCTTGTGCTTTGAGATGTATCGCATGGGCATTGGCATAAGGTGGTTGCATTTGCTGGTCCTTTGAGCAGCGGGTATGAAGCAGGAATCTTGGAAGATCTGCCAGCTCGGTCGCATCAGAAGGAGCATGTGCTTAGGTTAGGTCGATTCGAGTCAATTTTGTTCTCAGTGAGGCGGCCGTGCCTTATCTGACTGCTCTTGGCCAACGACTCGCCGTCCTCGAGTGCAGTTGTCTTGCATATTCTTGGATTCCAGCGTCCCTCATGCTTTCAGCTTTGGAAGCAAGTCACCAATGTTCTGGGGCTCAACTGCAACTACACCCACATGATCCTGCACCATCTCTTTGGCATCGGGGTGTCATTGAGATCTTAAAACAGTCCCAATGGTGCCTGCATGACTAACCACGGAATGCTACTGGAACTGGCTGTCTGTGGGACCTTTTATTCATGCCGGAGGATGGCTTCGAATGTCCACGCGGCCTTTTGATCTATACAGTGTCGAATGGTTCATCTCCAACCAGATACGCTGCCTTCTAAGATAGTGCTTCCAGCTGGCCTTCTTGATTTTGAGATCCGTTCCGTCTGTGGACAAGCATACGCATAAGTTTATGGCGGACTCCTGATGTACGTTAACTCCGCATACCTTTGGCAGACATGTAGCGTTCTGGAAGCAGCCACACATCGTCTCATGGCAACCAGACGGATGCAATATTTCAATATTCATCAGCGTAATGCAGCTACGCCGAATCTTAAAGGAGTATATTTGGCCTTCAGGTATTAAGAATAGAAGCTTGACTTTCGACCTCCATGACCACAAATTGCTTGGCCATCCACTATGTGGGCACATTGCCACCTCAAACCGTTTGCTCTTTGGTGTGGCGCAATTTTCTCATTGGGCGCCACAACAAAAGAGGCGAGAACCACAGCATTGCCCGTGACGTAATCCGCGTACTGCATAGACATCTCATGGATTGCACATCTCGAGTGGGGCCTTGAGATTGTTGACGTTCGCCTGTCCGATCTTGATCATGAGTGAGAACGTTGCCCTCCTTCCTATTTCAGGGGCTCCCACACAAGACCACCTCTTGCTCTCACGTAATATCATTTTGCCGTCTTCAGTGAGGGAGACAAATCGGTTACTCTTCGCTAAGTTGTGTGGAACCTTGATGGACAAGCTGGTTGTCGATGTTCTTCCCGTATCTGATCGCGCGCCGAGGCGAAGCGACGAACTTGGTCATAGCTGTAGATCGGCAGCCTTTGTTCCTGCTGCGTAGATGTCTTTGTTGATATCCTGTTGCAGCAGAAGTAGGGAAGTTCGGTTTGCTTCTTTTCTACGTATGCGGTCTCTGGAAGATCTTTGCCATACTTTCACAGACGTCCACACAGCTTGAGCAAGCTACGAAGGACAAAATCGAAACTGCAATCCCCAGAAAGCAGAATGGTAGTGCGAATATGGATGAAGGAAAAACGGAATGGAGGTCCCTATCTACACTGTGAAGGGTAGATGTTCGCTAATGCGAAGCCCTCGAAAGAATCCACGGACACGTGTCAAGAGACCATGTCCTAAGTCGTCGCGAACCCCTGCGGAAATAGGTACGCACCGTTGATCGTGTTCCAGTAGAGATGGCACATGCAGCTCTTATGCAGGGGGCACATCGCGTCCATCTGCATCATTTTGAGCCCTGCCCTTGAGCAGGTTTCAAACGCACTTCACAACCTTGGGCACACCCGAAACCACGGCTTGGCCATCCTCTTGATCACGAACTTGCTGTCGTTCTCCATAGTGTTCGGAGCTCATGCGTTTCTATGCCTGTCTACCATACGCGTTAAGTGTAGCACGAAAGCACGGCATGACCACTGACATGAACAATACCGAGTAGACAGTCATCATCATAGGTCTCATCAAGGGCAGCGAGCACATGGAAAGCCACTTGAGCAAGTAACTGGACATGGCCAACCTCGTGGACACGCGTATAGTACTGGACGAAGCAACTGAACTTCTCTTGTGCAAGTGCAAGATGCCGGGCGAGGTCGTCAACAGGATGATGGAGAGATGGCAGGAGATCAACTCGTTGATGATCACGTGTACAAGCATGGTATACTCAACCCCGAAGCCTCTCGTCCACGTGGCCGTGGCCGCATTCGGGATACAGGTGTCAGAAGGAGAGAACGGCCTCAACTCGATAATATCCAAGACCACGTACGAGAACATATAGAGGGTGTCTGAGCGATTAATAACATGGAGCTTGAGCTTCTCGGCCTCCGTTTCGCGGACGATCATAAATTCAAATGCATTCGGCATGCCTATTACGGCCATAGTAGCCATGCTTATTAGGTGAGAGGCGAGCATGAAGATATCACCGCGAGTCCTGCGTTTGCTCTTTTTCTTTGCTTTCTCTCCAATATGCTATAACATTAACTCAACAATGTCTTCGAAGTCGGACACGGAGACTTTGTTGGTAGTATTTCTTTGCCCGTGGACCATGATCTCGGGGACGTGATTGCAGTTAGGTGTTGGGGACAGGGTGTAGCTCGTGAGAAGGTGCCTTCTCGAAAAGGATAGCGATGTTGCGCGTGAGCTCGAACTGGGAGTCAGTCGTGAAGGTGGTCATGCCCGTCTGTAAGACCATGCCCGGGAAGTTCGCGATCTTATAAGAGTACGGGCTTAGGGGTACGATCGCGAAGCCGCTAGAGTAAAGCACGAAGATGAGCAACTTGATGATTAAGAACTGCGAAGTGACTCTGATAGCAAGTAAGCGTGCGATGAGTTAATCTTCTACGTCTCCGACGTCGAGCTTGAGAACGGCATCACGCATTTGAGCATCAAGAGGGTCGGACGCGAGAACACGCTCTCGAAGTACGTCAACATTCTGTTCATGAACAGGGTCATGCATGCTGCTCACGATGTGCTAGACGTCACTAGCTTGGACGCACATGGGCACGACGACGATACACAAGGTCAGTAGCATGGCGGCCTGCATCTTCTAATACATGAACGGGCACGTGATAACCTTCGTGGACAGGTTCTTGTCGTTCACTTCTACGTGGTTGACATGGGGAGCTCACGGTTCTACCATATCACGATCACGAACAGACTCAACATCGTGGTCGCGGAGTTGGCGAAAGACGAGCTCCTAGTCTCCATAGACCCTAGTACTAAACTGGGACGTCATCAAGAAGCCGAGGAAGAACATCAAGCCAGTCACCGAGTTTCCTCGTCCAGCCATGGACGTGAGTAAAATCCAAGACACGATCGAGCACGTCGACTAGGACGGCTACGTGCGAGATCAGCTTCAAGACCCTGAGAATCAAATAGTTCACGGTCGACCCGGTGTAGCTCGACGAGAACATATACGCATATGAGACCGGCAAGGGGATCTTGATCACGAATTGGTACTGGATGATGGACGAGAGTATGATCATGCTTAAGAGCCCGCGCTCAGGGACAAGCCTGTTACTGTGAACATGAACTTGAACTAGAACGGGATTCTGGTTGCGCCCTCAGAGTTCATACTGCTCGTGAGTACGATCGAAAACATGCATACTATCAAGAGCGAGATGCCGGACATGCGATCTTTTTTATTCCTTTTCTTTTCTTTACACACCCCCTTTTTCTTTTTTTTCTTTCTTTCTTTTGAAATGCTTTAAAAGTTAGAACTTGAAGCGTGTCGAACCCGTCTCCTCTTCCCGTAGCGATGCTGTTATCACGCTCACGTTCATCTCGATGTGGGGGGTACCTGATTCTGACTATCATCATCACGGCTTCGGGTTCGGGCAGTCGCACGAGATCGGGATCGCGGAACTCACCACATGCCCACGATCGAGACATTGCTTGTCGTCAAGGCATCATGCACGTCCTTCATCTGGCTCTTCATCATGAGCGAGATGAAGTCCGTCTCTGCGATGCGGGCTTTACCAAATTTGTAGTGGTGCCTGCGGGTGAACTTGGTCGAGTGTATGGGCTTGGTTGTGTAGTGCTAGTGCTGCTGCAATGTGAGCTTGCGCCAGGCCTAACTTACACGTAATACCCCATCAACTTCACTTGATCGTCCTCATAGACCCGTTCGCGTCCCTCGTGTTGAAAGCCTGCCTGATCGTAGGCTCGATCTCGAGCTCGTCCCTGGGCGTGACTATGCACTTGTCCTTGATCGGGACCATCTTCCATGTGTTGGCGAAGCTCCCGTACGCACTGAGATTCGCGTTCACGGACCTGATCATATCTCCCAGCCCGAGGTTCGGCTGGTGGAGGTCATCAATAAGATTGACACAGACAAGTTCCACACTGCGACGAACAATATGATCAAAGAAGCCGCACCGAGAAAAGGCTAGCTCATCAGCGAGCACAAGCATGGGGGATGTTCGATCACGGCCAGAATAATGAACACCGAGATGAATTTGATCCGGTACGAAAACAAAATCCAATCACACTCACGGTCAAGTCTATAGTGACGTTCATGCACCAGAATCGAATCGGGGCATACACGAACCTTGTCTTAATCGGACTTATGCCCTTGTACTAGCAATGCTTGCTCGTGAATGTCCGTTGTGTGGCACCTAGAACGTGACCATGGATATCTAGATGATCCCGAGTCAGCAGGAAACAAGAATAAGGTCGTGAAGATGTGCATATTCGTCAACTGCAGTTCGAATCAAACTGGTCCTGTGGAAACATTTGACCTAAGAGCAAGCAGTGAACCTAAGACTAGAAGCCATCCAATTCCATCCAACTTCTCAAAACCTAGCCGACAGCATAACTCCAATGGATCGAAAGAAAGCCTTGATGTGAAGATATGCATGTGTGACCTGCCTCTACCCCTGTCATATGTCCTTGATGTGTAAAACCAAGTAAGGCATCCAGGGCTGCATCAACCACAAGCACGGGGAAGGGGAAGGAGAAGGTGCCGCTCGAGAAGATGCCGCTCGGGAAGGCGCTACCGCGAACAGTAATCCCGTCGAGGTTAAGCACGAGCGCCGGATCAATTTTATGATATGCGGTGAATGTACTGAGGCGGGTAGAGTGCCGGTGGGCCAAAGGGTTGCCCTCGTGAACGCGGGTCTCAACAGGGGCACGATCTGGACTCCCGCCAACTATGTTCTCACGTACAAGCACATCATCTTCGAAGTCAGTTGGGCATGCTTAAAGTCGCGTACTTGGCACATGCAGAGAAACTCCAGGTTGCTTCCCAAGTCATTCTGTAGGCATTGGCCGTATCCCGACAAGACCGCGATGCGCTTCAGTATCGTCTTGCGCTTGTACAGTTAGTTGGAAGTCGAAACCACAAGAATGGTGAAGAAGCCAATGCCGGGATTCCTTGAACTTCCCGCATCTCCAACTCGTATTCCACAGAGCTGCCATCATATCCAAGTTTGGCGTGCTGTATCCTTGATGGGAAGGTTGCTCTTCATTAGCCTAACGAAGTTATGTGCTGCGGCCTTTGAAACGATTCTAGGCGCCCATTATGACAGGTCGATCCTTGTTTCGGTGAGATCACTTGAGTCCTAGTTCGTGGATACTTGACAAGCAAGCAGACTACACCGGGTAGCAGAGGCCAACAAGATCCAATGTGAACCCATGGGTCTTTTTTACTAGACTTTGACCAGGCCAGCGACGGCATCATCATCCATCCATTCCAGTACTTCTTGAACATTGACGCCACAACGCTAGATGAAAGGTGTCTTCA
The DNA here is from genome assembly GCA_017163955.1 of Apiospora koreana. Classification (NCBI taxonomy): domain Eukaryota; kingdom Fungi; phylum Ascomycota; class Sordariomycetes; order Amphisphaeriales; family Apiosporaceae; genus Apiospora; species Apiospora koreana. Next base: position 539,695 of record JAFHKQ010000017.1, read on the forward strand.
AATATGTTGGGATCATCCTGCTGGCTGGTGAATTTTCGTCACGTAGGCACTTTGCGACTGGGATCAGCTTCAGGTTGCCGCCTTGCGGTGACTTATACGTGAAACCGACTTAGCATGTACGAGCTGCCGTAGTGATGACAATGTTGATCCAATACGCCACAAGAAGCTCACATATCTAAGCACAACAATTCCAACAATGCAGCTTGCGGCCAAGCGATAGATCTAGACTTTGGCTGCAGTCCAGTAAATAAGCAAACAACGACGTAAGGAGTCCAATTACCGTTGCTGCGGTCTGCGTTCAAAGTTGAAACGTCCCCATTGCGTCAGAAGTGGTTACATAGCAAGGGAGCCGTGTCTATGCTGCCTAATGGCGGTCGTGTTCTGTCGCTTCAAGGACAAGGCAAGTGTAGATTGGAACAAGGCGGCGGTTGGGGAGCGATCTTATTCGCCGCTGAGCCTGCACGAGAGCTATCACCGAGACTGTGTACAGGGGAAAGCGCCACGGGCCTGCAATGGTCAGCCTCCCTGGTTGCGGGGTAGTCAACTGCATTCGAGCGAAGATCACCCCTTGCATTGTGCACTTGGTCAGCCTGGACAGCCTTCCCTTTCTGGAGAAACCCAGAAATGCATTTGAGAATCGAATTGATCTTATATCAGTGTCCATACTTCCTTTGCAGTTCGTAATGATTACTGTGAACTACGCACTCCTCTCTCTTATTCGACCAGAAACATTTTGGAGTACTACACTGTACGATATCACACAAAGCTCAATGGAACCAGCTCACAGACTTAGGTTCACTCATCCATACCCCTTCAACATTATCAGTACCGCATATAATTACACCAACACTAGCCATGTGCCAGGAAATCGTGCCGAGCAGAAGGTGGCTTTGTGGGCACAAAGAAGACGCCGAAGGCTACTTGATTGAATACCAAAGCTGTGGTGGATGCGGAGAAAAGAAGGCGGGCCCGAACTATTTGGGGCAGACGACGGCGAAATACCCCTGCGATGATTGTCAGGAGAATGGCATCTGGGTCAAAGTAGAGGGGGTGTGGGAAAAGGCTTGACGAATTGGTCCATATTTGTATTATACGGCTGGGCATTGGAAAGCTCTATCTATCCCTCGTTCGCAGCAGCATCTATCTACTCTAGAAGACCGTTGCTTAAAAGCTCCGTGCATTCCATTCGCCTAGCCTGGACCGTATCAGAGTCCAACACAGTAGCCTCAAGTGCGTCCTGGGCGCCGACCAGGGTCTTTGCCTCCGTGAACAGCGCCTCGACAGACTGGTAGACGCCATGCCAACAGTCGCGGGTCATCTTGTCCAATGGATCCGTGTCGTCGAGAGGAGGGAACCTCATGGCCTGGAAGAGGTCCACGATCTCTGGCCCTGGTATATCCTGGTCCTCGTACGGTTCCATGCCCCGAGTCATGCAGTAGACCACCGAGCCGATGGCGAATTGCTCTGTTCGCGGGCCCGATGCCCCAAACTTCCCCTTGTCGGGGCCAGCTTCGGGGCCCAAAAGCCTAGCCCAAGGCGCACAGCCACTAGTGACCGTGCCCACTGATACGGTGCAGTCGAAATCGGCGAGCTTGATATGGTCGTCGTCGGTGATGAGGATGTTGGTGGGTCGCAGGTCGCCGTGGACGAGCCCGAGCGACTCGAGCCATGCGTTGGCACCGCAAATCTCGGCAGTCCATCGCCCCACGAGCTCGACGTCTTGCTTCTTGGTCACGCTGTCGACTCTGTGTCTGTTCTTCTCGTCTCGGACCTGGAATTGGCGCAGGTAACCATCCAGAGACCCCTTGGCGGCGAAGTGGAGAAAGCTGACCTCGGGAGTCCGGAGGAAGCTCTGCACAATGTAGGGACAGGGCGGATGACACTCAAGCAGGTCGTATATCTTATTCTCCTTGGCGATTTCGCCGGAACCAGGGTCGAAAGGATACTTGAGTACGACGTCAGGGGTAATCTGATAGACCCATCCGATGGCGCCCAAGGAGAGAATGGTTTTGTTCCTAACCTGGCGGGGTAGAGCCGGTATAATGGGTGGTGCAGTGGGCATGGCTTGGACTTGATTCGGGCTGGAATGATGTGGGAAAGTGGGAATTTCCCCAGCATCCAGTCAATCAGGTAACCAACCTCATTTATACGCACTACCTCAAACCTTGAGCGTCCTCACCCGTGTTCCCTTACATCGTAGTCCATTCCGACAGTCATTTCGCGACCACTGCTGCAGACCATCTATCTATGTTGCTCATCGGCTACAGTATTGACCATTGTCGCGAATCATGATACCCAATTAAACTTGATTCTGCCAGTAGCAATTGTACTGCGACCAAACTCATCGTTGCTGCTCCAAATGTAGTTGATTCTGCGACGAGTCCACTGTAGCTTAATTGAACTGCCTCAAGCTACCCCACCATGCCACCCACCACCATAGCATCGGGACCTGGAGCTACCCCGCCAGAAACTCCCATAGCTCCCCATAGCTCCGACCTTAATCGCACGTCCAAGCCAAGTAAGACCCACCAGCACCGACGCGCAATTGCAACGCGACTGATTCCAGCGCGACAGACTGCAACGTGACGGCAGCATTTGCGACAACACGGAACGCGACGACGGACCATTTGCGACGATTTAATCGCGACGAGACGAGCCACTTGCGGTGATGATTCGATGCCCATGATTCAGTCCAACGATTCGATGCCGACGATTGATTCCGACGATCGATCCGACTACCCCAAACCAATTGCATCGCATCCCATTCGCAATAGCCCCCAATGTCCAGCCGGTGTGCTGCCCGCGTCGCCAGTCTTTGGCGATGGAGAGACGGCTTGCGGAGGACATCGACCGCGGCGCTCATACTACAATAAGAAGTTGATGGCATGCTTCTTGAATGCAAAGCTGACCTGAGGCTCTTGCGATGGCTGTCCGTGATTGGCATCCTGATGACTCTTGATGCTTCTTCGTAGACTGGAATAGACCACGTAGCTGGACATGCTTTCGGGCTGACCCTAAGATACCACAAGCATACTGGTGCTACCAAACCTGCTGCAACAAGCTCCGTGACGTGACAGCCGCAATGCCATGATCTGTCTTGCCTATCTGGCTTGGAATGCTGTAGTTTGCCATGACTCTTGGTATGTACGGAAGATGCTTTCTTGGGCAGGGAAACAGTTGTTGGCTAACTGGAGACGCGTTCAGCTCCGAAGATGCAAAGAACTTGCTTCTCCATTCCGTCTTTGGCTTCCAATATACCGTGACGTGACCATGAGTATTGCCGAGTAGGATGATACTTGTTCGCCAATTGGTTTTCGGATGAAGCCCGCTCTCCATGACATCAGATATGCAACTGAACAAGAAGCTCATGTCTTGACATATTTCCATGCAGCTTCCAATGCACCTGACATCGTTTTGAAGCCTCGTGGTGACAGTTGTTTTGAAGCCTCGCGGTGACATCTTCCCTGAAGCCTCGTGGTGACAGCTGCCTTGAAGCTAGGGGCGTGACCGAGAGTCTCGTTCAGCAGGACGGCACTTGCTAGTCAATCAGATTCAATCATCTGCACCTCTTAGGATCTTGCGAAACTTGCATCTACCTTGAGGCTTCCTGCCCAATGCTCGTCGGACCAATTTCCGTTTGCCAGAACGCTTGAAATGGAGTAGGGTCATGCATGCCCCCTTGAGAGTGAGGCATTGCTCTGTAGTATCCAGGCTCAGATACTACATGCAACTCTCAGACGTCACAAATGTTGGCTGCGTCTGACATCCGTGTTTGGTTTCCCTTGTCCTAGAGTTCGGATCTTGAAAAGTCTACTTGAAACATAACAAGATATGTCATGACAGTGATCTCGTTAGCATATCCACTGCTACCGTGTCGACGGCTGAGTCCTCTGCGGATACCTTCTGCCCAAGAGTATCGCGTTGTACCCACCAGACCTCAGGGACATGGGCTTCATCTATGGTACATACCTGCTGCGTGATGGTCACCTTATTCGAGCAGGAATTCTCTAGAGCAGGCATTGGGTTTCAGATAGACCATGAGCGCGCCGGAGCCATCCAGAAGAGTTGAGTATATCTTTCGTCAACACTGCTCCACCATCAACAGCTTGGGAACCCCATGCAGGAAGTATGAAGCGTGCGTAAGATAGAGTATCGTGAGTCTCTCAGAAGTATCTTGTCGATGTTTAAGTCTGAGCTCGCGAGAGGAAGATGTTGGCCTTGTCATGCTCGTCGACGGAAGACTCTGAGACTTCAGCCTCGTCGTGCAAGAGATTTCCGAAGTAGGCAATGGTGGACTACTGAACTATGACCAGAAGTGCTAGAGTGCGTTGCTTGTTAGAGAGTTGCCTGGCTGCGTCTACGGCGGACACCGGTGCGTCGGTCAAAGTTTTGATTATGGTCACCAATGACTGAACATCAAGGTCTAGTTTCCCTCATGGAACGGAAGTAAGGTTGCCTCTGTTGTGAACACCGCGATAGTCATGAAAGGCTCTGGGGATTTGTCTCGTTACGAAGTGTCCAGGGAAAGCAAGGATGTCCATGATCCAGAGCCTGGGCATGTTTGGTCACGACAGATGAGCGAAGTCAGGATCGAGTCCAGCATACCTGCGCCTTGTTCTGATCACAAGACTGTTTCAGGAGAAAGTAGCAAATCCAGCTGTGCATTGTCCCCCTCATTGTTTTGTTTTCTGGACATGCAGATTCGTTATAAGATTTGTTCGTGATGAAGTCCCCCTCACTGTTTTTTTTCTTCTTAGTTGTTTCCTTTCTTCGCTATTCGCAGTATACGAGCTCGCGCTGGATCTACCTGAGTAACATTGCTCGCGCGACTTCATGGTTCACGGAATGCCATATGACTCAGGTTCGCCGTAGGTGAATTTGGAGGACCGGTGCAAGGTCGCATACCCGAACAGCAGCCACAATATCAGCTCACGTCAACAGTTAGTAGCGTATCTGGAAATACGAGTAACGGAGTTCACAGTCCTGTTCGTGCTGCTATTTTCGGTTCAGCAAAGGATATGACAATCACTGAACCCAGTGCCCCTTTCCCCGTCAGCACACTCCCATCATCGCCAACACGCCATTCTCTTCGTCATTCTCTTCCATGCCGACGCCATCTCCCTTTCTTGGGAATCGACTGTATCAGCTCATATCCAGAATTGCGTATCATCCGCGTCCAACTCCTGGACCAACAGGCATGCACAATGGATACAAGGCCGCAAGTGGTGTGAAAGTGGCTAGGGAGGGGACCTGCTACGGGGAGATCTGACAACCCGCCGTGATACTACGGCAAACATGTCAACACTATCACCACATCCGGGTGGCTGAATTCCGAGCCTGGAGCAAGAGAGCCTTTGGCTCCATAAGGCACAGTGAACATTATGGGAGGTGAACGCATGGTGCCATGGGGGAGTCGGGTATGCGTGGTGTGATCGACCTAAAGCAAATGAAGGTCCCGTCAATGTTGGTTCAGACAATGTTGTAGATGACAACACCTTGGGGAAATCGAATCTGGCCATGTTGACTGTAGTATCGACACGGAACTCCAAGTGACGGGCCATTCCAAAGCGCCTGTGCTGTGTTGGAGTCTTCGATTTCGCAAGAAGTTCGACTTATGCAAGGGCGAGAATGGCAGCAACGGTGGCCGTGTGCTGATGGCAAGTTAATGTGCGCGCGAATATAGAGTGGAGTACGGGCAAGACGAAGGTCGGAAGGTTTCTCATAGCTTTGACTTCCTAGTGCTGATGGTCCAATCATCACTGCGCCGTCCCTGAGGCATGCACGTGGCAAAGCGTCGAGTCCCACATTCCAAACATCGAGCCTCGGCCAGGGCCAGGAATGCTATAGAAGGCGATGCGGTATGACTAACTCGCTTGTCACATGACGTTCGAGAACCACTAAAGTGTTATGGATTGGATGAGTCGGACCAAGACGGAAGTGAAGTCTATCTCCAAACTAAAGAAGTTCCAAATCACAGACGCAAGTGAAGAACGCAGGATCCAACGCAAACCCATCAATATGTTGACTGTCACGACAATGTCAGAATCGTTCGGAGACGAATGGTGTTCAACTTGAGGCATGTCACGATCGGTGTATCTGGATATGGAAATCATTGAACCCGTTCCCGGAAGTTGCCTTGTGAGGACCTCCACTTGGGTTTGCCGTGACTCCGGATAGCTAAGGCCTCCATCATCGTTATCCTACTCGTTCACAACTGACTAGAACACTGCGCACAAGAGGGTCCGAACTAATGGACAACGGAACTCTGCATCTATGCTGAACTAACCGCTCGCTCGAGAACGCGTAGGAAGGTACAGGAAGTACAACAGATGAAGAAACATGAGGAAGCAAGCGGTGTAGTAAGTGGGGAATCGTAAGA